>CAJQZJ010032201.1:9544789-9618528 GCA_907164525.1 Lophiomys imhausi | reverse complement strand
ATATCTTCTTAGATCCAGAACACCCTCTTGATTCCTAAACAACTCAAGATTTAACTATGAGACTCTAGCTATCTATTCTTCAACCACCTCAGAGACCTGAGAGGGATAAATCTATCTGATTATATAGGAAGTGCAGGGCCTGCAGCTTCCAAAACTAAAGAATGACATACCAGTGGCTGCCTGGACAGTTCCCATTTTCTCTCCATACATTACAGCATCAATCTTCAGCCATTTGGCCCCATTTCTCTGACAGACATTGATTGTAGAACAGGAATTATGAAGGACTTACCTACCCTGTCTTGGCAGAGCTAGGCTGTCGACTTATCTGCTTCTAAGTTTTGTCCTTTTTGGACAGAAGTCTGTCTACAGTTGAAGCAAGGGGTTTTTCTTGCCAAGAGGACAGCTTACCACCAATTCAATCATCTCCCACTGGAGATTCTTCGATGCTCATCTTCTACTTGGAGTAGAATAGGGGGTGCTGTCAGGAGCTGACATGTCTCGATATCAAAAAATCTTAAGTTAAGAAAACATCTTTGAATGCCATATTCTGCAGATCTCTTGAGGTTTTTGAAGATGCCCTCTCTATCTCTTATATTTAGATAAGCAAATATTGCTTGTCTCTTAGCAACTTGATTTCTGAGTAGCTTAGAAAATAACTGTGATAGACTGTCATAGTAACTAACAAAATGACACGTTTTCATGACTATTAGTTTCCGTTTCTTAATTATCCTAAACAGTTTATGTCAGTTGGTAGCAAGAGGTCAAAACTTGACATTTCATTTTTAAGTATTACTACGAACAATACCTTTAAGAAGCGTTACCCTTAATTTTGTATCAATATACAAAGATCAATACCAATGTGGCCAAATATAATCTTAATTTTGTATCAATATACAAAGATCAATACCAATGTAGCCCAATACAATCTTAATTTTACATTAATATACAAGGGTCAATACCATTGTGGCCAAATATAATCTTAATTTTGTATCAATATACAAAGAACAATACTGATGTAGCCCTATACAATCTTAATTTTGCATCAATATACAATGATCAATACCAATTTAGCCAAATATAATATTAATTTGGTATCAGTATACAAAGGTATAAGGCTATATTCAATAATCTGTCCTTTTTTCTTGATCTTTCCTATACTATGTCTATGTCCCATTTTTCTCAAGTCTGTTCACTCCTATAGAGGAGAGAAAGGAGGATACAGAAAAGCAAAAGAGAGAAGTCCCTGGGTCTAACCTCCAAAACCCATTTAACAAGACCATTTAACAGCTTGTACTCTTTTCCCCTAAATAACAAAATTTTCTATTATCTATCAAATAACCAAAGTGGGGGGAACACCCTTCCCACCTTCTGGGGATGGGACGTTGTTCTCTTAAAATGACTTCCTGCTGATTTGGGACGTAGTAAACGTATTTGGGGCCCAAATAAGAATGGAAAAATGGTTAAAAATGTTAATAGAATCATTTGATGTTCAGTCCTTTTGTGCTCAGATATTTAGATGTCCTAAGAAGTTCATAGACAGAAGCTGATCTTCAGAGCTTTACTGAAGATCTGGCTGGAGTAGTCTGTGGAGCTGAACGATCTTAACGATTTTGAGTTGTTGTGGTTGTAGACTTTTGAGGAAACTGCTATTGAAGAAGTCTGCAAGGCTGGGTCATCTGGGCCACTCATCTTCTTTGGTGTCTGATCTGTTTTCTGCTGAGGTTTCCGTTGTCCAGTTGTCCCTGGATTCCTTGAATGGATGCTTTAAATCTCCTGGAAAGATAAGAACAGAGCCCTGCCCTATTCCTAACTCTGGGACAATTACCTTTTTTTGGGGGGGGTCAGGTAATATTTTTCCTGGAGCAAATTTGGTTTTTTTGACAATATATAAAGTATTACCTTTCAATCCGGATTAAAGAAGAAATTATTTTGATATTTTGGAGCTAAACAAACCTTTATGTATATATTTTGAGATCTCAAAGGACAATTTGTTTGAATTGCAGCCTGCCTTTTGTAAGTAGCTTTTAAACTTAAATCTTTCCAAATCCTATATGCCTGTCTCTGCATTCTAAGTTTTGGGATCAAAGACATGTGGTTCCCAACTGATGGGATTAAAGATGTGCTCCTCCACCCCTGGATCAAACTTTTTCTCTGTTTAGAGCTTGTTTTGTATCAGGTGGCCTTGAGCTCTGAGATCTGCCTGTTTCTGTCTCTAGTGTGTTGGGATTAAGGGTGTATTCTTCCCCAATGATGGGACTAAGGGTGTGCACCATCACCACCCTGTTTCTTGTAACTCTAGAATTTATAAGACAACTAACTCTATAGTGATCCTCCTGTCTCTACTGGAGGTAAAGGCATGAGCTAACACCATGCATTATTTTACCTTAGCTCTAAGTTTTTTCAACACTTGGAGGTTTGTAAAACCAGGTTGAACAGCTGTCACCTTTAATTTATTTACAGTGTTTTAAACCTGTTACCTGCTTTTTAATGCCAAACCATGGAAATAGCCTATACCTCTACAAAAAAAAACAAAACAAAAACAAAAACAAAACAAAACAAAAAAAAAACTTTTAAGCTGCTATCAAGTTTGTGTAATCTCAAACCACCTGCAGTCTAACATTCTAATCTGAAATTAAGGCCATTTTCCTTTCATGCCAGTAAGGTAAATTATAGTTTGAAAATTTTATATTGTATTTTTATTATATTTTTAAGCTTATTAACTCTTTTCTTAAAACAGTATTATTTACTTCTAGAACATAGTTTCCTCCCTCCTCCCCTCTTGGCCTCTCCCTTCCTCTCTCCTTCTTTCCCTCTCTCCTTCACTCCCTCCCTCCCTCCCTCCTTGTTCCTCTACTTGGTACTTTCCTTCTCCTCCTCACATATCATACTACCTCAGATCTTGCGTCATGTGAGGCCCAAGAGCTTCCACTCGTACTGGAGCTTGATAAGGCACACCATCTAGGGTGTGGGGTTCCACTAACCTGCAGCAGATTCCATGACTCACTGGTGGGTAGAATTTTTCCTAGGATAGATATGCTAGGTTCCTATCTATTTGGGTGTGTGGGTTGTAGGATAGTTATCCTCTGATGTATGGTTAATATCCATTTGTAAGGGAATGCATACCATGTTTATCTTTCTGGGACTGCGTCAGCTCACTTAGGATGAGCTTTTCTAGTTCCATCCATTTGATTTTGAATTGCATGATTTCATTTCTGATAGCTGTGTAGTATTCCATTGTGTAAATGTACCACAGTTTTTTTATCCATTCTTCAGTTGATGGACATCTGGGTTGTTTCCAGTTTCTGGCTATTACAAATAAAGCTGCTATGAACATTGTTGAGGCAATGTCCTTGTGCTTTCGTTTCAAATCTTTTGGATATATGCCCAAGAGGGGTATGGCTGGGTCTTGAGGTAGATTTATTCCCAATTTTCTAAGATATCTCCAGATTGATTTCCAAAGTGGTTGCACAAGTTTGCAGTCCCACCAGCAATGGGGGAGTGTTCCCCTTTCTCCACATCCTCGCCAGCATGTGCTATCATTTGAGTTTTTGATCTTAGCCATTCTGACAGGTGTGAGATGGAATCTCAGAGTTGTTTTAAGTTGCATTTCCCTGATAACCAAAGATGTTGAACATTTCCTCAAATGCCTCTCAGCCTTTAGAGATTCCTCTTCTGTGAATTCTCGGTTTAGCTCTGTACCCCATTTATTGATAGGGTTATTTGATTTTTTGGTGTTTAATTTCTTCAGTTCTTTATATATTTTGGATATTAGCCCTCTGTCAGATGTTGGGTTGGTGAAGATCCTTTCCCACTCTGTAGGCTGCCGTTTTGTTCTAAGAACAGTGTCATTTGCCTTACAGAAGCTTTTCAATTTTATAAGGTCCCATTTATTGATTGTTTGTTTTAGTGCCTGAGCTATTGGTGTTCTATTCAGGAAGTTGCTACCAGTGCCAATTATTTCAAGGCTTTTCCCCACTTTCTCTTCTATTAATGTTAGTGTGTCTGGATTTATGTTGAGGTCCTTGATCCACTTAGACTTAAGTTTTGTACAGGGTGATAAGTATGGATCTATTTGCATTCTTCTACATGTTGACATCCAGTTAGACCAGCACCATTTATTGAAGATGCTTTCCTTTTTCCATTGTATGTTTTTGGCTTCTTTATCAAAAATTAAGTGATGATAGGTGTGTGGGTTTATTTCTGGGACTTCAATTCGATTCCATTGTTCAACTGGTCTGTTTCTATACCAGTACCATGCTGTTTTTATTACTATTGCCCTGTAGTACAGCTTGAAATCCGGGATGGTGATACCTCCAGATGTTCTGTTATTGTACATGATTGATTTAGCTATTCTGGGTCTTTTGTTATTCCATATGAAGTTGAGAATTGTTTTTTCCAGATCTGTAAAAAATTGAGTTGGTATTTGGATAGGAATTGCGTTGAATCTGTATATTGCTTTTGGTAAGATTGCCATTTTTATTATGTTGATCCTACCTATCCATGAACAAGGGATATCTTTCCATCTCCTGATATCTTCTTCAATTTCTTTCTTCAGGGACTTGAAGTTCTTATCATACAGGTCTTTCACTTGCTTGGTTAGAGTTACCCCCAGGTATTTTATATTATTTGTGGCTATTGTGAAGGGTGTTGATTCCCTTATTTCTTTCTCAGCCCATTTATCTTTTGTGTAAAGAAGGGCTACTGATTTTTTTGAATTGATTTTGTATCCAGCCACCTTGCTGAAGGAGTTTATCAGCTGTAGAAGTTCTCTGGTGGAATTTTTGGGGTCACTGATGTATACTATCATATCATCTGCAAATAGGGATACTTTGACTTCTTCCTTTCCAATTTGTATCCCCTTGATCTCTTTTAGTTATTGCTCTAGCTAAAACTTCAAGTACTATGTTGAAGAGATATGGAGAGAGTGGGCAGCCTTGCCTTGTCCCTGATTTTAGAGGAAATGCTTTAAGTTTCTCTCCATTTAGTTTGATGTTGGCTATTGCCTTGCTGTAAATTGCTTTTATTATTTTTAAGTATGGTCCTTGTATGCCTGATCTCTCTAAGACTTTTATCATGAAAGGGTGCTGTATTTTGTCAAAAGCTTTTTCAGCATCCAATGAGATGATCATGTGGTTCTTTTCTTTCAGCTTGTTTATGTGGTGGATTACATTGATGGATTTTCTAATGTTGAACCACACCTGCATCCCTGGGATGAAGCCTACTTGATCATGGTGTATGATACTTTTGATGTGATCTTGGATCCGGTTTGCAAGTATTTTATTAAGTATCTTTGCATCCATGTTCATAAGGGAAATTGGTCTGAAATTTTCTTTCTCCGTTGGGTCTTTGTGAGGTTTAGGTATCAGGGTAACTGTGGCTTCCTAGAATGTGTTTGGCAGTATTCCTTCTGTTTCTATGTTGTGGAAGAGTTTGAAGAATATTGGTGTTAGCTCTTCTTTGAATGTCTGGTAGAATTCTGTGCTGAAACCATCTGGGCCTGGGCTTTTTTTGGTTGGAAGACTTCTAATGACTTCTTCTATTTCCTTAAGGGTTATAGGACTGTTTAATTTGTTTATCTGTTCTTGATTTAACCTTGGTAGGTGGAATCTATCAAGAAAATTTATCCATTTCATTTAGATTTTCCAATTTTGTGGAGTACAAGTTTTTGAAGTAGGACCTAACGATTCTTTGGATTTCCTCAATGTCTGTTGTTATTTCCCCCTTTTCATTTCTGATTTTGTTGATTTGGGTATTTTCCCTCTGCCTTTTAGTTAGTTTAGCTAAGGGCTTGTCTATTTAGTTGATTTTCTCAAAGAACCAGCTCTTGGTTTTGTCGATTCTTTGTATTGTTCTTTTTGTTTCTAAGTTGTTGATTTCAGCCCTGAGTTTGATAATTTCCTCTCGTCTGCTCCTCTTGGGAGTGTTTGCTTCTTTTTGTTCTAGCTCTTTCAGGTGTTTTTTTAGGTGGCTAGTATAGGAATTCTCCAGTTTCTTTTTGAAGGCACTTAGAGCTATAAACTTTCCTCTTAGCACTGCTTTCAATGTGTCCCATAAGTTTGGGTATGTTGTGCCTTCATTTTCTTTGAGTTCTAAGACTTTAATTTCTTTTTTTATTTCTTCCCTGACCCAGAGGTCATTGAGGAGAGAGTTGTTCAGTTTCCATGTTTTTGCAGGCTCTCTGTTGTTTTGGTTATTGTTGAAGCCTAGCTTTATTCCATGATGGTCTGATAAGTTACAAGGAGTGATTTCAATTTTCCTGTATCTATTGAGGCTTGCTTTGTGACTGACTATATGGTCGATTTTGGAGAAGGTTCTGTGAGGTGCCGAGAAGAAAGTGTATTCTTTTGTTTTGGGGTGAAATGTTCTGTAGATATCAATTAGGTCCATTTGATTCATGACATCTGTGAGGTTCATTATTTCTCTGTTTGGTTTCTGCATTGTTGATCTGTCCAGTGGTGAGAGTGGTGTGTTGAAGTCTCCCACTATTAATGTGTGAGGTTCAATGTGGGATTTGAGCTTCAGTAGTGTTTCTTTAATGAATGTGGGTGGTCTTACATTTGGGGCATAGATGTTTAGTATTGAAATTTCATCTTGGTGGATTTTTCCTTTGATGAGTATATAGTGTCCTTCCCCATCTCTTTTGATTAATGTTGGTTGAAAATCCAATTTGTTGCATACTAGAATTGCTATTCCGGCTTTTTTCTTGGGTCCATTTGCTTGGTATATCTTTTTCCAGCCCTTTACTTGGAGATAATGTCTATCTTTTTTGCTGAGGTGTGTTTCTTGTAAGCAGCAGAATGTGGGATTCTGTTCTCACATCCATTCTGCTAGCCTGTGCCTTTTTATTGGGGAATTGAGTCCATTGATGTTGAGAGATATTAATGACCAGTGATTGTTACTTCCTGCCATCTTGATGTTGGTAGAAATAGTGTGTGAGTGAGCTTCTTTCCTTTTGTTTTTGCTGCAGGCATGCTATTTGCTTCCTGTGCTTTCTTGTGTGTGGTTAACCTCTTTGGGTTGAAGTTTTCCTTCTAACATCTTCTGTAGAGCTGGATTTGTGTATAGATATTGTTTGAATTTAGCTTTGTCATGGAATATCTTGTTTTCTCCATCTATGTTGATTGACAATTTTGCAGGGAATAGTAGTCTGGCCTGGCATTTGTGGTTTTTTAGGGTCTGCAAGACGTCTGTCCAGGCCCTTCTGGCTTTTAGAGTCTCTGAAGAAAAGTCAGGTGTGATTCTGATAGGTTTGCATTATATGTTACTTGACCCTTTTCCCTAGAAGCTTTTAAAATTCTTTCTTTGTTCTGTACATTTAGCGTTTTGATTATTATGTGGCGGGAAGATTTTCTTTTCTGGTCTAATCTATTTGGGGTTCTGTAAGCTTCTTGTACAGTTATAGGCATCTCTTTTTTTAGATTTGGGAAATTCTCTTCAATGATTTTGTTGAAGATATTTTCTGGTCCATGGAGGTGGGACTCTTCTCTTTCTTCTATTCCTATTATTCTGAGATTCCATCTTTTCATTGTGTCCTTGATTTCCTGAAGGTTTTGTGTCAGGACTTTTTTAGATTTGACATTTTCTTTGACAGATATATCCATTTCTTCAATTTTATCCTCTGAGCCTGAAATTCTTTCTTCCATCTCTTGTATTCTGTTGGTGATGCTAGTGTCTGTAGTTCCCATTCTTTTCTTAAGGTTTTCCGGTTCTATGGATGTCTCAGATTGGATTTTCTTCATTGCTTCAACTTCCCTTTTCAGGTCTTCCATTCCTTTAAGTGCTTTATTCATTTCCATCACCTCCTTTGCAGTACTTTGTTGTTGCTCTCTGAGGTATTTGATTTCCTCCCTTAGGCCTTCTATTATTAATATAAGCATAGGATTAAGGTCATTTTCCTTTGCTCCAATTGGGTTCAGCTGTCCAGAGTTGTCTGTAGCATTATTGCTAGGATCTGGAGACATCCTATTGTTTTGGGTTTTTTTACCATGTTCTTGCGCTGACCTTTTGTCATCAGATGGACCCAGGTGTTATCTGTTTGTTTCTTTTGTTGCCTGACCTTGGTGCTCAGGAAAACTCCCTGCCCTGGGGGTTGGCTGATCCTGAGATCCTGGTGTTTACCTCCAGATGGAGGGCAGGTTCCTGTAATAGACTGACTGGCTCTTGGGGAGGAGGGTGGCTGCCGCTCTCCTCAACTGCTTGTGACCCAATTGGACCAATATAGAGGGGATTGGAGTGGGGAGAGGGCTAGCCTCTGAGGACCTGGGAGCTGACAGGTCTCCTCAGAAAGGCAGGTAGAGCTGTGATTGGGTCTGTGTTCTCCTCTCACTGACCCAGTCGTTCTGGCTCCCCAGCTGGGCTGACTATGCAGGCAGGGAGCTCCACCCACAACAGATGCCGGGCTCAGTGTGCCTGTTGCTGACTGCCTCAGATGCTTGGGTGCTAGGGTGAGTGACCCACCTGCCCCAGTATTTGTGGAGAACACACTGTCGTTGGCTCTGTTTGCAGGCAGTCTTGGCTCCTAATTGCTTTGCTGTGACTGGGTTAGGTCTCTGCCTCTCCGCTCCAGTGCACACTGTGCCACCATGTTGGAAACTCTGGAAAAAAATAATCTCACTTACCTTTGCTCTTGTGGTGCGGCTTGAGTGCAGGCTGGATATCAGACAGACAGGCAGGGCCGCTGGTCTGTGGCTGGAGTCGTGGGCTGGATCCGCTCCTGGGCTAGATCTCTAGCCAGAGCTCCTCTCCAGACCGGTGATGGAGCTGGCTGATCTCAGGGTTGTGTTCCCGGGAACTGTGTGGGCTGTTTTACCTGGTGACAGGTCTCAATGTTCGCTGTGGGAATTCAGACACCGTCTGTGTTTCACTGTAGGCTAGGGGACCTCACATTCACTCCACATAATCTCATTCACCTACTACTCAGATGCACTGCTCTATGGTCGGCGCCATCTTGGATCTCTATTTTTTATTTTTTTAGAGAGTCTATAGCTCTTGGAGTAGTGGATAAATTTTATTTACACTATATATGTACCCACTTGTGTTATATGTAATTTTAGGCAAGTAGATAATATTAAGATGCCTTATGACTCTTTCAGACATTTTTACAGTTCTTTTCCCCTCCTTATCCTAATTTTAACCTCTATCCCTAGCTAAAGCCCACCCCCTATTTTTTCTATTATTCCTTTCAAATCACTTGCCCTCTGCTATTCCCTTCACTATTCCTCCCTATACCTTTTTACTTTCCTGCTTTCAGAAGTTATTTCAGGGTGTACACTCACATCTGAAGATTTGGAGCTTGGAACTGCAGATGAGAGAGAACATGAGACATTGTCTTTCTGGGTCTGGGTTACTTCACTCCATATGATCTTTTCTAGGTCCGCCCCCTTACCATATGTTTTTTACATGGATGCTTGGTTCTGGACTCTCAAGTTCTCAAGCACATATTTCCAACACTGAATCATCATCCCAGTCTTCCATTGTTTGGGTCTTTTTGCTACATATCCAGATATATTACATTTTTATTAATTATTTGAAAACTTTATACATTTATACAATGTATTTTGATCATATTCACCTCCACTCCTCCCTCCCAGTTGGTCTTGATCCACCTCCTACTCCTCTTCTTTACAACTTCATGTCCTCCACAACCACCACTGCACTGAATACAATTGTTGCTGCCCACATAACCATGCCTGTGGGGCCATCCACTGGGGCATGGTCAACCTACCAAGGTCCTTTGGTAGAGGAGATTTCAAGACAGCTTAATAATTACTTTATCACATGGTTAATCACTCTAATACATGTCTACAATAAAAAAGAGTAATCAGGGAGCAAAGAAATCTATAGTTTGAAGAGAAATAGTGCACCAGGAAATTTAATGTTTGAGCCAAGGCTTGTGATGAGATAAAGATTTCAAAACAAGGTCTGATATGTGTTGGGATTAAGGGACCGGGGAGTACCTTTGGGGTAAGACCTCACTCAGCTAAACTTCCAACTTGTGAAGGCAAATGGAATAAGTTTTCTGCCCCTAAGTAGGAACAGCAAAGGGAAGCGTCTGTAAAGGGGATTAAACTCCACCCTGAGTGGGCAGTCAAACTTGTCAGTGCCATCCATGCTGTTCTGGCTTTAGAGTCATGAGGGGTATGTGAATAACAGGGCTGTGGAATCCTCCTCTGGGATTAAGGAGAGACACTGAAGCCAGGCAAGTGGCAGGGGAGAGTCCCTGCATGGAGGCCTGTGTGAAGCTGTGAAAATGAACCATGGATTGCACTGGAGAACCCCTCACGTCAAGATGTCAAAAGTGCCAGAGTCATGGAGTAACTGCCAAGGAGAGCTGAGACAGAGTATGGAAGACATATGGTTTGTGAGCAGCAAACTGGAAGGGTGGAGTTGTCTAAGCCCTTTGACATCAAACATAGAGATACAGAATCTGGAGTTTGACCTACTGGGGTTTGGTCTTGCTTTGGTCCAATATTTCCTCACTATGCCCCAATTCTTCACTTTTGGAATGTGTTTTAGAGGGGCTGGAGAGATGGCTCAGCGATTAAGAGGACTGGATGCTCTTCCAGAGGTCCTGAGTTCAATTCCCAGCAACCACATGATAGCTCACAACCATCTGTAATGGGATCTGATGTTCTGTTCTTCCATACATGTCATACATGCAAATAGAGCACTCATATGCATAAATAAATCTTTTTTAAAAAGGGAATGTGTTTTAGTTACCTTTCTATTGTTGTGATGAGACACCATGGCCAAGGCAATTTATAGAGGAAAAAGCCTATTTGAGGATTACAGTTTCAAAGGGTTAGAGTGCATGACCATAATGGCAGGGAGCTAGCTGAGAATCGTGAGGGCTTTTGAAACCTCTAAGTCCACTCCCAGTAACAACCCTCCTCCAACAAGGCCACGCCTCCCAATCCTTCCCCAACAGTTCCACCAACTGGGGACCAAGTATTCAAATATGAGTGTACAGGGAACATTCTCATACAAACCACCCCAGATCAATAATGTATACTCTGTGCCATTGTTTGTTGGAGGCATGTAATTTTTTTTTATTTTACAGGAAGATACAGTTGAGAGATTGCTTTGACTTTTAAACAGTGATAAGACTTGCCTTGACTTACTGTTCTATTGCTGTGAAAGGACACCATGATCAAGGTGTAAATTAACTTTTAAAAGAAAGCATTTAATTTGGGGACTCAGAGTTGTAGAGGGTTAGAGTCCATGATTATCATGGTGGAGATCATGACAGCAGGCAAGCTTGGTGCTGGAGCAGTAGCTAGAAACTTACATTCTGATCCACAAGTGGGAGGCAGAGAGAGAAAGAGAAAGCTAACTGGGAATGGTTTGGACTTTTGAACCTCAAAATTCACCTCTAGTGACAATCCTCCTCCAACAGGGCTACACTCTTAATCCTTCCCAAACAATTCCACCAACTACAGACCAAGCACTCAAATATATGAGCCTGGGGGGAAGGCATTCTCAGTTAAGACACACCCCAAGACTGTAAAAGACTATGGGGATTTTGAAGAAGGATTAAATGTATTTTGCATTATGATATGGCCACAAGCCAATGAGAGCCAGAGAGTACAGTGTGATAGTTTGAATTGGAAAGGACCCATAGGCTCAGATATTTGACTACTTCATTCCTAGTTGGTTGAAACTGTTTGGGAAGGATTAAGAGGTATGGTGTTGGTTGGAGGAGGTGTGCCACCAAGTGCAGGCTTTGGGTTTCAAAAGAATCATGCCATTTCCTGTGAATCTTTCTGTCTCTGCTTCCTAGTTGCACATCAAGATGTGAGCTCTAAGCTATTCAAGCTGTCACACCTTTGACCCTCCATCACAGACTCTGACCCTCTGAAACCATAAACCCAATTAAACACATTCTTTTATAAGTTGCCTTGTTCGTGGTGTTTTGTCACAGCAATAGAAAATCAACTAAGACAATTTTTCAGCTGTGAGTAGGAACTCCTGTGCCCTTTCCTAGTTTGCACTGGGGTATTAACTGGTTTGCTCTTGAATAGGCCTTGTGCGGGTAACTACAGTTCATTTGAGGTGGGGAAGTCGAGGAACTCAGAGGCCAAGGTGTTAAGTGGACTGTTCCCTGAATAAATAAGACGTGTTGAAGATGAAGATCACAGGCCTGGTACTCAACAGTCCTCAAACATTGTGGTCAGTTTCCTCCAAGGTTGAATCCATTGATTCCATCTTGCAGAGAAGATGCTTAAGCAGGAAGGGAAACAACCTAAAATAGCTTCAGGAAGTCCCTGAAACTGACCAGGTTTACTCTAGACAGTGCTAAGGAGACTCTGAGACAAGATCAGCGGCTTGGAAGAATCTAAACGACCCCTGCTGCCTGGAAGAGGGTTAGGCCAAGGGAACCTGTTGGAAAGGACATGATATAACCTGTTGAGCTGCCTGCAGGCTGTGCAGTGTGCTCCAGGTTCCCAGCTTTTGTGAGCTGTCACCCATGCTGCAATGGGCTTGGGTGATGCAGCTGTCTTTGAGTCATTCCTGCCCCTATAAGCGACCCCTTTCCCATACTCCTGTAAGTGACCCCAGTAAAACTCAGTGGCCCACCAAACTGGATTAGGTGATATCCATACTTCAGTTTGTCATTGTTTCCCTGTCTGAGTTGAGTAGACAGGAGTGTTGCATCTTCCTAGGAAAATTTTTGTCATACAACATCAAGTAACAGGAAAGAGTGACAAGGGCACCAAATGGTGGCAACACCAAGAGAGTGGCAAATTCTTAGTCTGTGGCAGGAGCAACTCCAGTGGGACTTTGTGTAGCATCTACGGGGACAGGAGTCTTCAGTCTCTCTAAGTTCCAAGAAGGATTTTAGGTTTGTGGGACTGCCAGGAAGTTAGAGGTCCAGGTGAATTTTGAAAAGATCTCTCAGACTACAATGGAGAGACTAGAGGAGCTTCCAAGCACTAGCAGGCTCTTTCAGATGATTAGATTAGAAGCTGTCAAAGTGTGTCAGCAGGGCAAAGCATGATCTGCTGCATTGGCAGCCATGGACATGAGGTCCTGAACCTGTGTTCTAATCATTTCTGCCAGGGATCCGGCTGTCAGCTGAGGTCTAAGGAAAGACCACGACCCCTGGCTTAGAGCAACAGGGAGGGAGTAAAGAGATAGAAACGTCTCTCGGCGGAAGAACAGTGAAGTCAGAGTGGTAGAATGGGGTTGAGGAAGTGGAAAAAGCCAGGTTTCCAGGAAGAAGAAATGGGCAGATTACAGTGTCACGAATGGCAATGAGACAAGGCTTGCAGTGCAGGGTCCGCAGGGCAAGGTCAAAGATTCAGTTTGTTCATGGCCCAGAGCCAAGGTATTGCTGAGAGGTCAGTTAGAAAGTGAAACTCTGGGTCAGAACCACGTCCTGTCATGACTCCCATCTGAGACCTAAAATGGGCTCCTGCAGGAAAGCTGCATTGGCCACTGTGGGCCAAAATAATGATGACATGGATGTCCCCAAACACTAGCCCTGTGTATCATAGCACCCCTAAGGTGTTATGAGAACAAAGAAAGAAGACAAGCTGTAAGGATGGGTATTGGGCTCATGATCCCCAAGACCAAGTTCTTAGCACAAAGGAGATTTATTTGCCCCAGAGGGATAAAGGGCAGGGAATAAGAGACAAACACAGGAAACAGAGGATGAGGGAGAAGGGGAAGGGACAAAGGGAGAGGAGGAAGTGGTATTTGTCCTGGAAGAAAAAGAATGGCCTCAGGATAAAGAGGAGACAGATGTGGCCCATAGGCAAATGGCAGTTTATAAAGGTACAGGGGAAACCCCATGTTAGGATGAGGTGTTTGATTTTAATTAGACATGTTAATTAGGTGAGCCAAAGGGGACTTTTGATTTAATACTTTGATAGCTGGACCTCAGTTGTCATCAATCTCAGGAAGAGGAAATGGCCAAATAAGGAATTAGACCTTGATGGTTAGCTTTAGTAACATAATCTAATGGTTTTTAGAAGGCAGAGAGAATGGGAGAGAAAGGCAAGGCCTGCCAGAGCTATGCTCACCACTCTCAAGCTGGCCAGAGTCCCTTTACTAGCTCTCAGGATCACACCTGCATTCCCAGTACCCAGGAAGCCGAGGCAGGAAGATTACAAGTTCTGAGCCAGCCTAGACTATATAGCAAGACACTGCCTCAAACAAACCAGAAAGGAAAAGAAAATAGAGAAAAAGAGGTTGAGGAAGGGAGGAAAAATGGGCAAGGAAGGTGAGAAGGAAAAAAAAGGAGAGAGAGGAAGGAAGGGAGGGAGGAAGAAAAAAGATAGGAGGAAGGTGGGAAGATAACTTAGTCTATGAAGCCCTCATATGGGAGCACAAAGGTCTGAGTTTAACCCTCAGAACTCGGACAACAAATGGGGTGTGGTGGCTTATGTTTATTATCCTGGAGCTGAGGGAAGGACAGAAGGATCCGTCCTTCCTTGGCCAGTCTAGCCTAAGCAGGGAGCCCAGGTCCCAGTGAGAGAGCCTGTCTCAAACAATACTCCCGAGCTTGAATACACCTAAGGTTAACAACCTGTAGGTTCTACAAGCAAATGCACACTTGTGCAGCTCGCTTCCCACTCCCTTACACAAAGAAAGAGGTGGACAGATTCTGTACTGCCCAGAGTGCAATTTATTCATAGAAGTGTGGTTCGTGGAGGTAGCAAGACCAGTGAGTCTCTGGGGCCTTGGTTTATGCAAAGGCCTTATAAAATGCAAGCCATGACTCATCCAAGCCAAGCTATTTGGTTTATCTTGACCTAATATCGAAGAGCCAAGAGTCAAGTACATTCCTGGCTTGGAATTCCACATGTCCACTCCCGTGTTTAGATCTACTTACACTGTGCTGGGAGACTATTCTAAGGAAAGCATTGGCCAGGATGACTAGAGCAATTATGATAGTCATACTCAAGATGGCGAAAGTTAGGTCAGGATGGACCCCAAAGTTCACTGAAGTTGCCTGTGTGCTTTGGACAAAAGAGCACCAAGCCCAGATTCCAAAGGCTTCATCCCCCAGGGGGAAGCTGCTTCCTGGCAAGTCATTTCACCTTTGACATGGGATTTCAACATCTGATTTAAATGCCTCCAGTGTCAAATGAGCCAGAGAAAATCAGAGTGTGTCTTAGTCCTCAAACAGGCATATTTGAGGTTTTCTAAGAGTTTTTCCAGTGTCAAACTCCTTTCCCGCTGATGATGGTGCACATGAGGAATTCCAGCCCTCAGGAGGTTGAGGCATGAGATTACAAATTCTACATAGCATGATCCCCGCCCCCACCCCCCTACCCCCACCCCCACCACCGCCTCCATCAAAAAGAAAAGAACAAAAAACCAGAAAAACCCCTTTTCCCACTGACAGCTGCCCACTGGCTACAATTAACTGCTACAGAAAGGTGGGGTGCCCTTAAAAGCATTCTCCCCAGTCCAGCTTGAAATTCCCCATATGAGATCTCTCCTTCAATTGGACTCTATGTTCACAAAAGCACAAGAAGCTCTTGGGAAGTAACACTTTTTACAGAAGAAAAATGCAGCCTCTATTTATCACAGCACACGCTGGTGTTCCATATCTTCTCTCTTACAAACCCTCAGGGATCTTGGACACTCGTTGTATCTCTGGCCTCATTTTCCCAATAAGGAAAACAACGCTCAGGAGCCACGGGACTTGTCCACATGCACAGAGCCTGGGGACAACAGGGCCAGCTCCTGACTCTGTTTCATTTGCTGCTGCTGCTATGGTCTCTGCTTCTGCAAGCAGATGTGATGGACAAGGCTGGGTCTCCGGATGCCCAGCTTGGAGACAGGAGCTTAGGGAGGAACTGGGACAAGGACATGGAAGCTTGCTGTGCAGCTGAGGACTGGCTCCAGCCAGCTAGACCAAGGCCTGGGACCACTTCTCAGACATTTTTGCTCCTCCATAATTTTTTTCTCCAAGCACCTTTCAAGAGACCCTGAGCCTTGACAGTACTAACATTTACTGAGCCTTCTTCCCATAAACTAACAGGAGAGAACAGGCCCTGGAAAGGACTCAAAAGCAGGAGGCTCTCTTCTGTCCCTTAACCTGCACAACAGGAACTCAGAGGCCAGCCTGGCTCTGGGCTCCTCTCCAGAGGTCTCTGGACAGTCTACTTGAACACGGACACCATTATGTCTGTGAACTTGTTGCTGACAGGAGAGAGAGAAGCATTTCAAGACTGTAGACCTGATGAACTAGTTTGTGACACAAGAGACCAGAAAATAGCATGCGCTCTTTATTTTATAATTCAGAGGCTGAAGACCTCGGCCACAGGGCTGGATCAAGGGCCTGTACAGAGGACCTGAGCCCCTGCCTCCTTGTAAATGTTCTAATCCTCCTGAACAGAAGTACCAAACACAGTTAGGTGTGGTGACTCATAATCTTAGAACTAGGGAAGAAGAGGAAGAGAAAGATTGTTGCAAGTTTGTGGCCAGCTCAGGCTACTTAATGAGACCTTAAGACCTTTCAATGCCATCACCTCACAAAACAAAGAACCACCACCAACAAAGCCTGCCACAAAGTCACATAAACCGTAAGAAACATTGGTAGACTTTCTGATAAGCTTTTCCTGCTGTTCCACTGAGAGGCATGTTCAGCTGGGCAATGTGTCCTGGTAGCAGCTTGGGGGCATGTCTGCCTCTCCCCAGCACAGTGTGAGGTTACCCTGATTCTGATGTGTTGATGGAATGCGTGGATGGAGGTGGGTAAAGGTGAGGAGGAGGTGGGAAATGTCATGTACCCTCCAAGTGCTAATTCAGTGACAGAACATCAAGTTAACATGGCTCAGCTCTTCTGACACAGAAGCTCCTGTCTTGGAGGAAAACACTTAATTCCTCGGCAGACAGGCAGACATTGCTGGTTTTGTTACATGTTGTGGTGGCGTGAATGAGAGTGACCACCACAGGCTCATATATTTGAATGCTTGGTCCCCAGTTAGTGGGACTGCTTGGGAAGGATTAGGAGGTGTGGACTTGTTGGAGGAGGTGTGTCACTAATGGTGGGCCTTTGGTTAAAAAACAAAAAACCAAGCAAACAAACAAACAAACAAAAAAAAAAACAGGACAGTCCTAGTCTTGTTTCCCTCTGCCTGCAACCTGTGGGAGCTCTCAGCTACTGCTCCTCCCCCACATCAGTCTGCTGCCAAGCTCTGGCCATGACGGTAATGGACTAGCTCTCTGAAACTGTAACCAAGTCCCCAGTTAAATGCTTTCTTCCAAGGTTAGGAGGGTGGGACCAGGATGGGGAGAATGGAGGGGAATGTGATTGAGATGTAACTTGAAGAAATAAATACTTGTTGGAAAAAAATAAAAATTAAAAGAAAATGCTTTCTTCTATAAGTTGCCTTTGTCTTGATGTCTCCGCACAGGAACGGAACAGTACTTGAGACATGGGCTGTCAACATTACTAACATTTTTTATTTTAATTTTTCAATGATTCATTCATTTTCATTTTGAATGAATTGGTGTTTTGCCTGCCGGGTCCTCTGGAGAAGCAGCAAGTTCTCTTAACTGCTGAGTCAGCTTTCCAGCCCCTTAATTTTTATTTTGAATTGATATATAATTGAACGTATTTATGGGAGTACAGTGTTGTTTTTCAAGTGATGTTTATTTGTGTGTGTAGTGTGCCAGTGTTGTATAGTAGAGGTCAGAGGATGCCTTACAGAAACCTATCTCTCCTTCCACCGTGTGGATTCCAGAGATGCCACTCAGGTCCTCAGGGTGGGCGGCAAGCAGCTTTCCTCTGAGGTCTCTTCCCAGTCTGGCACGATGCCCTGATAGCTGATAAACAGCCTGCACTGGCCAGATCATATAAGCGCGTCCATCACCTGAAACATTTACTGTTGAAGTTTGGGGCATTCAAAGTCCTTTCTTGAGAGCTGGGGGTAAAGTGTGGGTTTAGCCTGTGTGAGGCCCTGGGTTCGCTAAAAACATTAAAACAAAGTATTTTTTTCTAGGTCTTTTGACAACAAAGTATTTTTTTCTAGGTCTTTTGACGCACTGTGGTCTGGTGTGTCTGGCCCGGTAGGTGCTTGCTCAGGCTGGCTTAGCGTGACTAAAGCCTCTTGGATCCTTCGCAGGCTGCACGTTTTTGCTACCAGATGGTTAATTCCCTCTAGCTGTGTGACTCGAGGCCAACTGCTTAAGCTGAGCCTGCATTTACTCCTCTGGGTAAGAAGAAAAGGACTTAGAACGAGATACAGCCTTCTGGCCTAGAAGCAGAAGGCAAAGCTGGAGGCGGCTGCGGCTTCCCTTCTCCCCACCAGTGCAGGCGCGGGCTGAGGCTAGCGCGCCACCTAGAGGCCGACTACGGGAACCGGCTGTTTCCAAGATAAGGCCGACTAGAAAGCAAGTGAACACGTGGAAAGTAGGGCTGCTTAGAGCCTGCAAAGCCTCTGTCATCCTTTTCTAGGGCCCAGGGCAGATTCTGCTGCCATTCGCAGATCCTCGGGCTGTTGAACGAACCACCATTGGCTGAGCTGAAAAAAAAAAAGAAAAACCTACTTATTTGTTTACCTGACATTTACTGAGTATCTATTGTGTGCCAGTCTCTGCTTAGAGCCTCTGAGAAGCCCACCACCCATCCCCGCACCCAGATTAAAAAACAAAAACAAAGCCGGGCAGTGGTGGCGCATGCCTTTAATCCCAGCACTTGGGAGGCAGAGGCAGGCGGATCTTTGCGAGTTCGAGGCCAGCCTGGTCTACAAATTGAGTCCAGGACAGCCAGGGCTACACAGAGAAACCCTGTCTCGAAAAACCAAAAAAAAAAAACAAAAACAAAACTATGGTACATCTACACAATGGAATACTACTCAGCCATCAGAAACACCGAAATCATGCAATTTGAAGCCAAATGGATGGACCTAGAGAAGCTCATTCTGAGTGAGCTAACCCAGACTCAGAAGGATGCGCATGGCATCTACTCACTTATGATCATATTTTAGCCATATAGTACAGGATAACTATACTACAGCCAGTGCACCAAAGGAAACAGGAACATAGACTTTGTTTCCTATCAATGAGACATTTTGCCCTAGTGGTGCTGCCTTGTAGGCTCCCAGTGTATGAGGAGGCTCTCGGCCCTCATATGACTGCTGAACTGGGGCGGGGGACTGTTATGTAGGGACACTCCATTCCAGAGGAGCAGGATGGAAGGGATAGGGGGTAGAGGGTAGGAGGGCAGGACTGGGAGGGGTGGAAAGAGGACACTGTGATGGAGATGTAAGCTGAAGTAATAAATAAATATTAAAAAATATGTTCAATAATTTAGTCTCATCCATACATGGCAAGCATTTTACAGGCTGAACCTGTCTCCCCAGCCTGACACTGGGTTTTCAAAAGTCCTTCAAAGCTAGGTATGGTGGTGCGCTACTTTAATCTCAGCACCCGGGAGTCAGAGGCAGGATCTCTGTGAGTTCAAGGCCACCCTAGTCTACAAAGTGAGACCCTGTTTCATGAAAAAGCAAATTAAAAAACCCAACACTTTGTGGTTACAAATTCCTTATTCAGTGGCATGGAGTCAACATTAGAACCAACAGGTTAGACAGATTGCTCTATGACAGTTTAGTGGGATCCACCACCCAGAAAGGCATGTCTTCTTGCCATGTAGACTAAGTAAAGGAGGCCACAGCTGTCCTGTGTGCCATACCTGGATAGAGATCTGTATACTTCTTTTTTGCTTGTTTGAGGTTCATTGTTGTTTTTGAGACAGGCTCTCTCTGTGTACCCCTGGCTAGCCTGGAACTTGACATATAGACCAAGCAGGCCTTAAATGCACAGAGATCTATCTGCCTCTGCCCCCATCCCCAGTGCTGGGATTAAAGGCAGGTACCACCAAACTGGCCCACATCCCCTTTTCTTATTTAAGCATACCTGCACTTACATTGGTCCAATCAGAGATCCTCACACAACACTTGTTGTAAGCCTAAGGAACGTTTATAGAAGACAAGAGGGAAAAGAACTGCATGGAAAGAAACAGAGAGGGTTAGGGGGAATCTGGCCTAGGGGAGTGCTTGAAGAAGATGCTCAGGACAGAAGGGATGACTTGGTACCCACAGTACCAAGTGATGGGTAACTCACCACCAGCTTGCCTCCAGCAATACTGAACAAGTGTGTCAGCTTGCCTCCAGCAATACTGAAGAAGTGTGTCAAACCAGACTCATAACTGTACATTCAATGGCTGTACTTGAGGTGAGTGTTAGTTGTCTTGTTACCCCTTCCTCTTATCCACAATCTCTGGGAGAATGACAATGCTGTCGGCCTTATTGGGTTGTATACATGGGAAGGCACAGTGAAATTCCAACTCCTACTTTTATGTAGGGCTGGAAGGGATAGTGAGCTTGTGCCTTCATTGAAGTGAATTGAGATCAGATATGAGGTTGGGGAAAATAAACAAGAGTGGCTAGGGCAGTGATGACACATGCCTTTAGTCCCTGCCCTTGGGAGGCAGAGGAACTCAAATCTCTGTGAGTTCCAGGCTCGCCTGGTCTACAGATGGAGTGCCAGGTAGCTGGAGCTACATAGAGAAACTCTTTTTTGAACTCTGTCTCCTAACCTCAAAAAAATTCTCAAAACTGGTTTCTATGAAAAATAAAAACCTAAATTGTCATGGCCGTCTAGAGACTGACAGACAGAAGTTAGCATTAGAAGGAAACAGTAAATAGGAAGGGGGAATAGGGAGGGGTTTGTGACTGAGATGTAACTTGAAGAAAAAAAAATAAAGTATTTTTAAAAAAACATATAATCTGAGGTCTTGAGATATAGGCATGGTCTCATTAGCAAACTGATCAAAGGGGTAGATAGCACAGTGTACCTTAGTGAAGGGACCTTCATGTGGCCTTCACGTTTTTATATTTACTTTTTTACCCAGGTAATTCAATTAGGCTAAACCTCCAAGTGAGATTTCAGGAGAAATTGATTTGGAAATAAACTAAGACAAGAGAATAAAAAAAAAAAACAAAGAAGGAAACAGTAGCAAAAACAAATATTAAGCAGAGATTTACAAGGTTCAAAAAGAAAACAAACAAAAATATGACAATGACAACAAAAAATGTGATGGAAGTAGTTATCCTGAGTAATTTCAGCTTGACACAGCTAGAGCCGTCTGAGAGAAGGGAACCTGAACTGAGAAAAGGACTCCATGAGGTCCAGCTGCAGGCAAGCATGTAGGGCATTCTCTAAATCAGTGATTGATGAGGGAGGGCCAAGCCTATTGTGGGCAGTTCCACCCCTAGGCTGTCGTCCTGGGTTCTATAAGAAAGCAGGCTGAGCAACACATGAGGAGCAAGCCAGTAAGCAGCACCCTCCATGGCCTCTGCATCAGCTCCTGCCTCCAGGTTCCTGCCCCCTGATTGAGCTCCTCTTCTGACTTCCTTTGATGATGAACTGTGAGGTGGAAGGGTAAGCTGAATAAACCCTTTCCTCCCCAATTGCATTTGGTCACAGTGTTTCATCACAGCAACAGAAACCCTAACTAAGAGAGGGATTGACAGGCATCTCAGTAGTTACGAGTGTATATTACCCTTCCAGAAGACCTGAGTTTGGTTTCCAGCACCCATGTCCAGAGACTCACAGTTGCCTATAATTCCAGATCCAGGGAGCCCAATGTCCTGGCCTCTTCCAGCGCCTACAGACATGTGCACATACACACAATTATACAAATAATTAAAACTAAGATTATTTTATATAGGGTCTCACCCTGTAGCCCTGGATGGCCTGGAATTTTCTATGTAGACTAAACTTGCCTTGAACTGACAGATATTCCCACCTTTGCCTAGAGTGCTGTAATTAAAGACTTGCTCCACTGTGCTAGCTCTAAAAATGAGCACAATCTTTAAAAAATCCCATACACATATATGTGCTTGAGTATGTGTGTGAGTGCTGTATATGTGTGCATGCAAGTGTGTGTGTGCATGTATGTGTGCATGCAAGTGTGAGTATTTATGCATGCATATGTGAGTGTGTGCATGCAAATGTGCGTATGCATGTGTGAGTATGTGTATATGCATATGTGACTATGTGTGTGCATGCATGGATGAGTGTATGTGTGTATGCATGTGTATGTGTGTGCATGCATGTGAGTGTGTGCATGCGAGTGTGTGGGCATGTGTTTACATGCATGTGTGCATGCATGTGTGAGTGTGTGCATGCATGTGTGAGTGTGTGTGTGATTGTTGGTGCTAGGGAACAAGAAAGACTGTAGTCAGAATGAATGTAATGTCAGCTTTTTTTTTTCTCTACAAACATCTCTACTTCTGGTTTTGTAATTTTGTGAACAAAATATTTCAGATAACTCACCTTTGTGCAGCCAAAATGCAGGCAGGGTCAACAATACAAATTTGCTTCACTTTATACACAAGGAAAGTTGCTAGGCAGCTGCTCACAGGTAGCCCTGGCATTTGTTCAGTCATGCCAAGGGTAGCTCACACCCAGGAGAAGAGGTTCCCAAGCCAGGAGCACTTTGCTGTCCCTGATCTGGAATTCCAGGGCAGAAGTGGTTTTTTTCTTCTTTTTTGTTTTTTAATGCTGGGCAAAATGTCCCAGGGAGAGAAAATATCAAGTCTCCTAAATGTCTTCTCTCTTTTAAAGAGAAGATCAAATACACCACTGAGCAAAGTTTCTTCAGGAAGATTTACTTTCTCTTGTGCTTGGAAAGTTTGCTGTAGGGACGCTTGTTGCTGCTGTTCACAGTAGATGTTCCCACCCTGGAAACAATTGTGAAGGTTTCTCTGCTGAGCTCACCCTCATGTTTTGCCTTGTGTACTGCCTGTCCAGAGATGGACATACTTCCTTGTGATTCCCTGGGAGCTCCTTCATATCAGTAGAGACTGATATGAAAGGCCCTTACTTTTTAAGATAATTGCCCATCAGGGCAGCACAAAGTTTGCTTCGATACTGACTTTGTATTTGATGAGGAAAAGTTTCAAGAATGTTGATGAAAGAAAAGAAATCAGTGCCGGGCTTTGGTGGCGCAAGCCTTTAATCCCAGCACTCGGGAGGCAGAGGCAGGCGGATTTCTGTGAGTTCGAGGCCAGCCTGGTCTACAAAGTGAGTCCAGGACAGCCAGAGATACACAGAGAAACCCTGTCTCGAAAAACCAAAAAAAAAAAAAGAAAAGAAATCAGGCTGAAAAATTTGAGTCTATACCCAAATCTAAGAGAAGAAATGTATCATGATAATGATACCCAAATCTAAGAGAAGAAATGTATCATGATAATGGTGGTCCTCAAAGGAAAGATATGCAAATGATACAGGGGAGGGGAGGGCTTCCCTGGCTCAGTCCCTCCTGAGAAATAACTCATGGGAAACTAAGTAAATAAGTAAATAAATAAATAATATTTAAAAGATTACAGGTCTCATCTTGCTATTGTTTAGCTCAATCCCCTGCCCAGAGGTATCCCTTGCTACATCAGAAGAAATGGCCTGAGCTGAGGACAGTCTTCTATGGTTGGCCACCAAGAAAGTACATCCTTGACCACTGACATATCTTCACTGGGACGGGACCTCTGAGTGGCAGGAGTAGCAGCAGCCCAGGTGAGCAAAAGCAAAGTGGATGCTTCCACTTTAACGACAGCTTGGCCTACAGAGGTCTGTAAACGAAGAGTCCTGAGTGAATGTGAGGGATGCTCCTAGAATTTTACCTGGTCTATAAAAGGAAACCATCCATGTCAAGTAGCCACACACCTGGCCCAAATACAGTGGACAGTCCTGGTTTCTGCTCCAGCTGGAGACCAGAGGCCCCCAAGTTCCTCAAGGCTAGGATTGTGAGTTCAGTATCAAGGGGAAGTGGGACTGCTTCTTCCTGCTGTTGGGTCCAATAACACACTTACAGAGGATTTTCACTTCTCTTGGCAACCTTGATCTCTGATGAGTGTTAGTTTGTTTCCAAAGAGAAAAATCTCTCCACCATGGTTCAGTCAAAATGGAATGAGGGGGCCACTTAGTCATCAAGGCTTCTTGTGCTTTTGAACCATTAGGCATAAAGGGTTGGCCGGACTGATTATTTTAGTCACCATAGGGAAATGTGCACAAAGAGAAGTATGTCTTTCTGGGGTGCTTTTAATATTCCCATGCCCAGCGGCCATCATAGAAAGAAGCAAACAAAACCCCAGGCAACAGACTCCTTGGTCCTTTGAGAATGAAGGGCAGGGGAAATACGAAATGAGTCACAATAAGGAAGGAGCTACAGACAGCAGTAATGGCCAATTAAAGTAATTGGCTGGAAAGATGGCCCAGTGGTTAAGAGCACTGCTTTGTAAAACCAAGAAAAAGAAAAAAAAATGAAGACACAAGCTGGATGTGATGGTGTACGCCTTTAATCCCAGCACTTGGGAGACAGAGGCAGGCAGATCACTGTGATTCAAGGCCATCCTGGTCTACAAAGTGAGTCCAGGATAGTTCTGCTACACAGAGAAACCCTGTCTTGAAACTAAAACAGAAAAGAAAGAAAGAAAGAAAGAAAGAAAGAAAGAAAGAAAGAAAGAAAGAAAGAAAGAAAGAGAAAGAAAGAAAGAGAAAGAAAGAAAGAGAAAGAAAGAAAGAGAGAGAAAGAAAGAAAGAAAGAAAGAAAGAAAGAAAGAAAGAAAGAAAGAAAGAAAGAAAGAAAGCCACAGGTACTGGAGAGATGGCTTAGCAGTTAAGAGCACTGGCTGCTCTTCCAGAGTTCCTGAGTTCAATTCCCAGCACCTACAAAGTGGCTCACAACCATCTATAATGGGATTGATGCTCTCTTCTGTTAAGCAGGCATACATGCCAATAGAGCACTCATATACATAAAATACATACATAAATAAATAAGTCTTTTAAAAAAGAAATGAATACATGTCCATGTCTGCATGTTTTCTCTTTGTCATATGTGCATCTGTAGTGTAAGTGCAGGAGACTGGAGACTGACATTGAGTGTCCTCCTCAGTCACTTTCCACTTTTATTTTTTGATATGTCTTTTGGTGAACATGATGCTCACTGATTCAGCTAAATGGCTGGCCAATGAGCTTCAGGATTCCAGCTTCAGAGATCCAACTGTCTCTACTCCACTCAACCATCCTGTCCTTGGGTCTTTATCTAGGACAAAAAGTCTTCATCCATACAAACATTTGTTCGTAGTAGTTCTATTTATAATGGCCTCCAAAGTGGAAATAGCTCAGATATCTGTCAACAAATGAGTAAACAAATTATGTCATATCCATATAATGGAACAGAGCTCTGGCTGGGGGTGGGGAAGACATCCATGATGTACACCCGATAGATGAGTCTCAAAATAATTATGTAAACTGAAAGAAACCAGATACAGAATACATACTATATTATTCCATTTACATTCAGTCCTGGAAAATGAAAGCTAATGTATGCTTGCAGACTACGGATCACTGGTGGTCTCGGACAGGTTGCTTAGAAACAGGTTGAAGGATGGGGTAGATAGCAGAGACAGAGAAGACTTCAGAGGTTTATGGATGTGTTCAGCAATCTTGTTTGTGGTAGTTGTTTATGGTGATATATATATTAACTAAACTTTTCAAAAGGCCTGTGTTAAATATATTCAGTCCAGTATACAAAATTAGGATTGATGGGGTTTTTTAAGTGGTAAAAGAGAAGCTACAAACACTGGTATGGGTCTCATACTTTTTAGAAGAATGTCCAGTATCTTGGACAGCCAAGATGGCCATCCCAAATTCCATCACACAGGAGGATCTTTTTCCTTACCTGTTGTTCTCACAGAGGAACTGCTGGGGAGGATCCCTGGTCCAATAGATGCTATCCTATTGGTACTTACTGGACATGTGGGATGGTGTAATTACAGACTCCTTTTTGCCAGGTTTAGAGTTTTTTGTTTTTTGTTTTTGTTTTTGTTTTTTTTTGGCACCATGATACCCTTAAATCCTGCTTAATTGGTTATTTGAAGAAAGTTCATTAGCTGTTCTAGAATTCCTTCTGAGATATGGATGTTGACTCGGGATCTGATTTGGGGGTTTTCTCACCTTAATGACAGTCTAGGAGCATCAGCTTATGTCATTTCCTGTTATTGTCACCTTAGACTACATGGTGCAGAAACCAGAGGGCAACGTGCCAAGAACGCACTGCCTACTCCCTGCCAATGGGAGGTGTCTCCAGTGGAGCATGGCAGGGGCTGCTGTCACCAGTGACAGGGAGATTGGGGTTCTCATCTCTTCCATGTGTTATTTACAGAAGTGGGAGTGTATTGGGAAGTTCTCACCATTGTGACAAAATACCCCCCAAAGGCATCTTAAGAAAGAAGGGCTTATTTTGCCTCATATTTTGTATACTGCATCACGAAGTCATAGTGTCAGGTACATGAGGTAGTTGATCATGTGGCGCCCACAGTCAGGAGGAACAGAACAATGAACCCTGGTGTTCTGCTTCCTTTCCTTCTTACACAGCTTAGCGGGACCTCCCACTCCTCCTACCCCAACTTCCCACCCCCACCCTGCTCAGTGTTGGCTACATTCAGGGTGGATCTTCCTTCTTCAGTTAAGCCCTTCTGGGACATTCCTATAGAGTGTTACAGAGGTGAGTCCAGCTGATAAGGAATATTTGCCATCACAAGTACTATGACTTTTTTTTGAAAGATATAATTATTATTCTTATTTTTGTGTATAAGTGTTTGACTTCCATGTATGTATGCACATTGTGGGCATGTCTGGTACCTGTAGAGCCAGAAGAGGGAGCCAGATATCCTAGAACTGGAGTTAAGGATGGCTGTAAGCAGCCTCGTAGTTGCTAGGAATTGAACCTTGGTCCTCTGCAAGAATAACAAGTGCTCTTAATTATGTAGCCATCTCTCTAGCCCTTTAAAATTTTTTTCTGTGTATGTGTGTGTGTGGGTATGTGTGATGTGCATGCATATATATGCGGTGTGTTCAAATGTGTGCAAAGGCCTGGTTTAACAGAAGGAGTTTTCCTCAATCACCATCATCTTATTCATCAAATCAAGGTCTCTCAGTTGAGCCTAGAGGTTGCTGATATGACTAGTCTAGCCAGCCAGCCTGCTCTGTGGAGCACCTATCTCTGCCTCCCAGGATGCCATTCTCACCTGTATCTTTGGGGGTGCTTTCCCTGCTCACACAATGACACCTCAACTACTGTGTTCCCCATAGCGAGGCTCACCATGTCCTCATACACAGCAGAGCAGGACATAGAGCAGCCTCAGCCCTCAGCCCACAGCAGCACTAACCTGCTTGTGACTCCCTTGTGATATAAACACCTGCTGCTGTTAAGAGCTCATCTTCCAAGACTGCTGTTGCGCTGTGGGTTAAGCTTTCAACAGTTAAATTCTAAGAAGATAAAAGCACTTAAACTCTGATAAATTAAGCTGTGCAGTCATAAGAATAGAATTCATACAATGGAAATGGAACTGATGAGCTAGTTATATGAATTAAGAGGAGGAATCCAATGCACAGGATGTTGGCAAGGGTGCCAGAGTAAATGGTGGTTGTCTTTGGGTGAGATAGAATGTGACCATCAAAAGCTTTGGCAGTGTGGTCATGTTCTATTTTGAAGTGTGAGGTGGTTAGATATGTGTATATGCAATGTGATCATTAGCAATGCTGTTTACCTCTAGTGTCTCTGCAACTTCCATAGTCACCAGAGTGACATTTGAGGGAGGCAAGAAGGCAGTTTGGCTCAGCATGAGTCAATGGCAGCTGCAGGCTCAGCTTCCAGAGTCTGACCCCAAGTAGTTTATTTTAGGACTATTTAAGCACAACACAATTTGGTGAAAACTTAGTCTGAAGATAATTAGCTCAGTCTCACTTTCACAACAAAGCGTGCCTAGATTTCTTTGAGGAGCAAAGTAAGCTTAATACAGATCAGACATGACTACATCAAAACTGTTTGTAAGGTCCATAAAGATGGGTTCTGTAGACTGACTGAGGAAAAACAAGCCTACAATCAGGGTCTAGGGGAGGGTCTGGCGCCGGAGAAGTCTTCCAGCAACACAGATAGAGCAAAGGTCCCCAGGCTAGTAAACATGTGTGCTCCCAGCCTTCTGGGTGAATAACAAATATAGCGTTCCTTCTGTTAAAGGAACAGCCCTGTGAATTAACATTCCAGGTTTTCCTAGTGTTTATCTATGAGAACACAGAACTCCATGCCTCCTACAGTTCACTTTTAAAATTCGAGGCTAAATTAACATGATATAAACTAACAATCTGCCTTTTGAAAGTGGACAATGTGTGAAACCATGGCCTCAATCTAGTTCCAAGATATTTATATCATCCCAACAGGAAACCCTTCCCACTGAACAGTCTTCTGCCCTGTCCTTTTCTACCATAGAATTTTATTTTAATCAAAATGATGGTTTACGTTTGTTTTTATAGTGTAACTGGATAAGTTCATTGTAGGTTTTCTCTGAAAAATTTCAACTGGTTAGCTTCAGCAAGAAAAAGCAACTGCAAGGCTGAGGGTATACCTCAGGACAAACAAGAAAGGCTGGGGGAGTGGGGGCATTCATAAAGGTCATGGCACTTCTCGTGGGGAGACACAAAACAAGCCTCTGTTTACCCCAGATGGAGCACTGACAACAGACCAAAGAAACGAGTCCATAACATGAACTTGTGAACTAGTAGGTTTATTGGATTTACTTACAGGAGCGCTCACAGCTTGTTTTCTCTTAGCACCCGGGACCACCTGCCCAGGGGGTAGTACTCCTAACTGGCTAATAATTACCATAGCTGGTAATCATTAATCAAAAAATGCCTCAACAGGCTTGCACAAGTCAATCTGGTGGAAGCATTCCTTCAGTTAAGGCTCTCTTCCCAGATGACCCTGGCTGAAGTACCTGCCTCATTATGATGGCCAGAGACCTGTCTACTGGCTGTTGCTTACCATGTTGCCATGTCTCCAGTAATAGTACTAGGATGGTCATGCTGTGTGTGTCCAGAGGAAATGGCCGTGTCACAGTAAGATATTGGCGTACTCTTGATAAAATTGTCTAAAGACCGGTCATGATAACTTAGGCAGAAAGGTGGACAAGTGGGGACTCTCATACCTCTCTAATTGGCATGGGACGGGATGGGAGGGATGACATAGGAGGTAAATGAATAGCTAGGTCATCTGCCACACAACCCAGCCATCCACTGCTGGGCCTTCACTGTGAGATGAAGGGAATGTCCCAGAGACAATTTCTTCCATGTTCGTAGCAGCTTTGTTGTTTGAAGTAGAACAAAACAGGGACAACAGGTGAGTGAATAGTGACAGAGCAGGTGCCATTGGATTCTACTCAGCAACAAACAGGGATGAACTATTAATACATAAAACGACAGGGAATCTAATAATTATGCTGAGTGGAGAAGCCAGACTGCTGTGAGCACAATGTCACAATTCATTGAATTACAATAAATCCACTTTTTTGGAAACAGGGTTGGTTTACAAATCAAGAGACCACTACTAAAATGAAGAGATCTCAACAGGGCAACTTCCTCCTGAGCAAGGGTGCTTAGGAGTCCAGTAGAAGTGGTAGAAATGGCTTTTGGCTTTTGTCCCAACACAAGAGGGACTTGGTTGTCCCGAGGTGCAACCTTTCGATCTATTAGTCTTGAGAAAGAAGGGGAGTGGGGTAGCTCTGCCACACACCAGGATTCAAGGAGAAAGGAAGATTGACAGGGCAGGGTGGGGAGCAGAATAGGGTGGGGACCAGGATGGGGTGGGAAGCAGGGCTGGGTGTGAACAGATGCACACCTGTGGAACTCATGTGACTGAAAAGACAGTTTTCCTCACAGTTCCAGTGACAGAAACGTGACTTGTAACTCTACTCTCTTTGGTAGTCTGGCCACGGCAAATGCAGGTGCTTTTATTGTTATCTTAATCACTAACATTCGTCCTCATATCCCACACCGCATAGGAAATATTCCTGTATGCACATATATGGTTTACAAAATTAGTACAAGTTGGAGAAGCTGTGGCAGAGCTTAAGAAGTTCCAAAACTGGGCTGAAGGAGAGTCTACTTTAATAAGATAATAGGGCAAGCTGGGCTTGGAGGTTGCTGCTTGCTACAGTGCCTGGAGTCAGGGTTTGAGAGGAAAGCTGCAAAAAGCAGCTGTGAGGTGAAAGGCCAAGCTGGGGTCTGAGAACAGAAACCATCAGTTTGGGACCAGAAGGGCAGGCAGGGCAGGCAGGTGAGTCAGCTGCAGCAACTCTGAGGAGCCAAACTGAGTAAAGTTCAGGGAATAGCTGGGGAGTCCTCTGCTTGGTATCTGACACGCACCCTTGGCATCAAATGATAGGCTGGTGTTGGGCTATGCCATTTCAGTGCCAGGTCTCCATCATTTTGAGGTCCAGGTGAGGGAGTGACACCCCTTTCTTTGGTGTGCCTGAGCTTGGTTTCCCTGATAAGGTTTGAATACACCCATGTGCCCCTATAGTTTCAATTCACCCCCCCCCCCAAATAAACTAAAAGGTGGATCCCTGTTTACTTCCAGGAATTAGTCATTTATTAATTTGTGCTAGATGGGTGGTGCCGGACAGATGGTGCAGTTTCTGCGTCCACCCAGGGGCTGCAGAAACTTCCTTCTCAATCGGGCAGTGGTAGCAAACGCCTTTAATTCCAGCACTCGGGAGGCAGAGACAGATGGATCTCTGTGAGTTTGAGGCTAGCCTGGTCTACAAAGCGAGTCCAGGACAGCCAGAGCTGTTACACAGAGAAACCATGTCCCGAAAAAACAAAAAACAAAACAAAACCCCAAGGCAAACAAAAAACCCCAAACTTCTTTCTCCCTCAAAGTAGAGTCAAAAGCTGCTTGTAAAATGGGTCTCCCAAGGCAAGGCCCAGCCTGAAAACTCACTGCTTTATACAGTATGTTTTATTCATTAATTTGAATCTCAACACAGACCTTTTCCATTTAAAACAAAGAAGAGTAAATGGGGTTGGGGCATAGCTCCATCAGGATAGTGCTTGAGTCTTCAGCTCACACATAAAAAAGCTTGGCACATCTGTGCACTTGTAATCCCAGCACCAAGGAAGTGAAGGCAAGAGGACCCCTGGAGCTCACTGCTCAGATAATCTAGCTGAATTGGCAGAATAGGTTTTCCCCAATTAACCTTTACATATCAAGATTTGGGCCAGTATGATGGTAGAATCCCAGCACTCTGGAGTCTGAGATTGCCAGAAGTTTGAGCTTGCTGGGCTCCATAGGGAAACCCTGCCCCAAACAAACAAGCAAAGGACACAAACATCAAGATTGGAATAGCACTGCCATTGCACAGTTGTAGGCTTTGGAGCAGCTGTACTCCCTTGGATCTACAGCTCTTTTCTCCATTTAGTTGTTTGCGTTGTACACAGGTGACATGTTCTGTTAGATTGCTGAGGACTGGAGTCTGCAGATCTTGTCCCTCCTCCCTGGGGGGGGGGGTGTGTTTATTGTTTTCTTCAGCCCTTGAACTTTCCTGTCAGTTGGGTGAAGCCTGGAAGTGGGACCAAAATCAGGTTTAGTATCTGTGGTAATAACTTCATAGGTGGTGGATATTTGAAAGAACTAATGTCACCCAAAGCAAATGCATTTGCTGGACCCTCTCCTCCCTGGCTGACTCTGGGAAGGCACTGATGCAGGTCTCTGTGGAAATTCTAATGGGAGGCTACCCATTCACCCACTCAGTTCATTAAGCTTCTTCATTCCTTTGCTTGATGACTTAACTTTCATGAGTTTGAAACTCTGCAGTCCTTGCAGGCCTTTTCAGGTCTGTGAGCACTCTGGCAACATAACCACAGGTCACATGTCTGGGTAAAATGTACAAAAATAAGACTTAACCACAGCAGCAAATGGCTGTGTCTCTTCCGTTCCAGCTTTCCTGTTTCACTTTCCCCTGTGTTGGGTGGTGGTGTAGTCATGAGAGATACTGACGAAGGGACAGACATTCACCTGGGTAACTGTGCTACTTACTCTTCTCATCACTGAGACACATACTTGACCGAAACAACTTAGAGGAAAAAAATGTATTGTACTCATGCTTTCCCAGGTGTCAGTCCATCATGGCAGTGAGGGCATGGTGGGAAACAGTGGTTCCCACTGTGGCTACTAGAAGAAGGCAGAGGAGAGGAATGCAAGAAAGGGGCCAGTGTAAGAAAGAGCTCCAAGGACACAGTGACCCTCTTCCTCCAGCTAGACCCCCATCCTATCTTTACCATTTTCTAATAATGCTACTATGTTATGAATCCATCAGTTAATCCATTATTTTGGTCAGAGCTCTTATGCTCTAACTGTTCCAGGAAATGCCCTCACAGACGTATTTGCTAAGTATGTGGTTTTTGCTTTATTTTGTTTGTGGTTTGGTTTTTTGAGATAGGGCTTCTCTGTGTATCCCTGGCTGTCCTGAAACTCACTTTGTAGATCAGGCTGGCCTCGAACTCACAGAGATCCGCCTGCCTCTGCCTCCTGAGTGCTGGGATTAAAGGCGTGCGCCACCATGCCCAGTCATTACAGACAGCTGTGAACTGCCAGGTGGGTGCTGGGATTTGAACTCGGAAGAGTTTGAACTTTGGAAGAGCAACCAGTGTCCTTAACCACTGAGCTATCTTTCCAGCCCCATGATATATTTTTTGTGTTTTGTTTTAGGTTTTTCAGGACAGGGTTTCTCTGTGTATTCCTGGCTGTCCTGGGCTCACTTTGTAGACCAGGCTGGCCTTGAACTCAGAGAGATCTGCCTGCCTCTGCCTCCCAAGTGCTGGGATTAAAGGCGTGTGCCAGCATGCCTGGCCGTTTTGTTTTTTGAGACAGGGTTTCCCCTGACTGTCCTGGAACTCACTCTGTAGACCAGGCTGGCCTTGAACTCAGAGATTCACATGACTCTGTCTCCGGAGTGCTGGGATTACAAGCATGCACCACCATTGCCCAGCTTCAAACAGGATAAATCTTTTTTTTAAATTAAAATAATGTATTATTTTATGTACATTGGTGTTTTGACTGCATGTATCCCTGTGAGATAGTGTCAGTTCCACTGGAACAGGAATTGCAAACACTTGTGAGCTGCCATGTGTGTGCTGGGAATTGAACCAGGGTCTTTTGGAAGAGCAGGCAGTGCTCTTAACCACTGAGACCTCTCTCCAGTCCCACAATAAATCTTTTTTCTTTTTTTAATTTAAGTTTCTTTTTATTTTACATTCCAATCCCCACCCCTCCCTTCTCTCCTCCCAGTGCCATCCTCCCACCCACTTCTCCCATACCCTCCCCCATCACCCAGTACCAACCCATTTTGGCATATTAGGACTCCTCTTCCATTGAGGCAAGATAAGGCAGCTCTGCTAGGAAAATGAGCTTGAGAGGAAGGCAACATTGTCTAAGTACAAGATAGACCCCGTTCCAATTGTTAGGGGATCCACTTGAGGACCAAGCACCCAGTCAGCTTCATAGATGTAATGGGCATAGAGCCAGTCCTTGCAGGCTATTTGGTTGGTGGTTCAGTCTCTTTAAGCCCTCTTGTGTCTGAATTAATTGCCTATGTGGGTCTTCTTGTGGAGTTGGTCCCTTCAGCTTCCTCAAATCTTCCACTAACTTTTACTCAAGACTCTGATTTTTGCCTAATGTTTGGCTGTGGGTCTCTGCATCTTTTTCCATTATCTGCTGGATAAGGTTTCTCCAATGGCTGTAATGTTGGGTTCTTGTCCAGTGCCCTCTCCCTAGGGAAACAACTCCCTTCACAATAGCCACAAACAGTATAAAATACCTTGGTTTAACATTAACCAAGCAAGTGAAAGACCTGTTTAACAAGAACTTCAAGTTTCTGAAGAAATTATAGATGATATCAGAAGATGGATTGATCTCCCATGTTCATGATTGGTAGGATTAACATAGTACAAATGGGCCTCTTACCAAAAGCAATCTAAAGACTCAATGCAATTTCCATCAAAATCCCGACACAATTCTTTACAGACCTTGAAAGAACAATTCTCAACGTTATATGGAAAAAATAAAAAAACTAGGATAGTGAAAACAGTTCTGTACAATTAAAGAACCTCTGGGGGTATCACCATCCCTGACTTTAAGCTTTACTACAAAGCAATAGTAATAAAAACAGCATGGTATTGGCATAAAACCAGACAGGTTAACCAATGGAAGAGAATTGAAGACCCAGAAATCCCAGAAATAAACCCAAACACTTACGGACAGTTGATTTTTGACAAAGATGCCAGAACCATACAATGGAAAAAAGAAAGCATCTTCAACAAATGGTGCTGGTCTGACTGGATGTGTACATGTAGAAGAATGCAAATAGATCCATATTTATCACCCTGCACAAAAGTCAAGTCCAAGTGGATCAAAGACCTCAACATAAAACCAGATACACTAAATCTAATAGAAGAAAAAAATGGGGAAAAGCCTTGAACTCACTGGCACAGGAGACAACTTTCTGAACAGAACACCAATAGCTCACACACGAAGATCAACAATTAATAAATGGGATCTCATGAAACTGAAAAGCTTCTGTAAGGCCAAGGACACTATCATTAGAACAAAATAGCAGCCTATGGATTGGGAAGAGATCTTCATCAACCCACATCTGACAGATGGCTAATATCCAAAATATATAATGATAAATCTTAATATGAGAAGTCCTGGTATAAATCCTTGGGGAGTCTTGTGGCTCCCATTTCCTTGCTTCCTCGGTTGTTTCAGGACTTATCAATGACCTCAATAAAACAGGATTGTAATTTTAGAAGACACTTAGCATGGCCTATAGGCAGTCAGGAACTCTGGCCCCAAGGTCTTTGGGATAGTCATTTTGCCTGCACACAGTGTGTATGCTTCTGTTGTGTTCTGGACATTTTGCTGACAGTCAGGGACTGCTCCTACTTCAGCTGACTCTTCAGGATAGCTAGCAGCTGTCCCTGCCAGTAGCACATACTTTCCATATAAACTAACCGGGGTCCCCACCTCCTCTATTAGGCTCTTAAGTCTATGCCAATATTCTTTGTTCTGATCACCCCTTGACCAGGCAACAACTAGGGACAGCGTTTACAGCTCAAGACGGCTGACAGTATTCAAATTAGCCAAGCCTAAGCCTACCTTGCCCTAGGAAACCACATAAAAGCATTTCCCTTCCAATATGTGCTTTTCCTTCACTCTCTCTGCCTTGAGGTACTGAGCCCTGCTGCACACATGCTCTGTAAGCACTTTGCCACAGACCTCCACCCACATTTTCTGGAATGATTGATTCTCTATGGATGGCTGCCATTCCTTGATCTGCTGACCTTGTCACGTGCTTTGCTTTCAACATACCCCCAAACATCCTGTTAGAAACTGGATTCCCAAAGTGGTGGCACCAGAGGTAAAACCTAATGGGAGGCATCTGGGCTGAGGCAACTACCGTTGTGAATGGATCAATGCAATGTGGTGAACCACCTGGATGTCAGATGCCATCATTCACTTTGGACTTTTCAGACCCCAAACATGTGAGAAATAAGTGTTAATTATAAACTGCCTAGTATTTCACTCTGGCACAACAGCATAAAATGGACTAAGAAACTATACCGAAATGGTTATGCAGAAGTAGCATTGTCAGCAGTGAGCCCATGGATGGCCTTTTCCATATTCAGTTGTGAACTATGGGTCTGCACCTTTCAACAGTTTGTGCTGTTTCTGCCTGGAGGTTAGTAAAGAATAAACCTACCTTTTTTTTTTTTTTTCAAATAACAAATCAGATACTTGCTCACACTGTCCTTCATGGAATACATTATGCAAATCAGATAACTATGGACCTTTTGATGTTTTATTTCTAGTTGCCTTCCTATAATTAGAACTTTGCAATTCACTTTAGCCCCAGTAGCTCAGTGGGGTAAATATTTTCTTATATTTCAAGTTTTCCTAGTATTGTTCATCAATTTGTAGATTAATTAATAAGCACAACTTCAGCAGTCCAGCAGCCTCTGCCACTCAGTGTCCTTAAATTGATGAGAATGATCCATTCTGCAGGTGGCTTCCTTGGTACTCTTCCTTCCCAATTCTGGAGGGATACTGTTGCTTGATATGCCAGTGACTAGCATGCTGATCCTTTTTAGAAGTTGCCAGTTAGCACACTGTGCCCTGTAATGACCTGAGCTGGGGCTATATGTCAGCTTTTTAGGCTTGTAGGTTTAGATGTTCTTGGAGTGGGGATGTGGCTCTGTTGGTACAGTGTTTGCACAAAGCTCCAGGTTTGATTTTCAGTATCATATAAACCAGGCATGGTGGTGCAGACAGGAAGATCAGAAGTTCAAGGCTGTATGCACAGCTACAACCTGAGTTTGAGGACAGGTTGGACTACATGTCTCAAAAAAAATCATAATTCTTTAATACACAGATGCCTTCCTCAGGAGTCTCTTACCTTTTGTTTTTGTTTGACCATGTCCATGTGTGTTGATGCATGGAGCATACAGGACAATGTTGGATCACTCTGCAGGAAGCATCCAACTTATTTTTTGAGATAGGGTCTTAGCTAGGCTGGCTGGCTGGCAAGTTCCAAGAATTATGTTTCCATCTCCCTGTGCAGGGTTACATGGCTTTTATGTGGACCTAGGCATCAAACTCAGATCCTCATGCTTGTGTAGTAAGCAATGTACCAACTAGGCTATCTTCCCAGCTCTTTTCTAACTCAAAACAAGTGATTTTAAAAGTGATCAGAGATCAGCTAATAAATGAACCTATAGTCTCATCCAAGATAAAGTATTTTGGTATAAATTACTTCATAGTATTTACTATTCAAGAGGCTCTAGATTTTCAAAAAAAAAAAAAAAAAAGGGCCAGATTTTACAAGTTGATATTTAACAACTTGTATTTTTCATATACTGATATAACTTGGAAACTGTAGTAATATTTATGGATGAATTATAGTTAGCAAAATTATCTGAGGACAAGTCATGCTGTGGTAGTTTATGAAACACTGTGCATAGTTAACTGATAAATTAACTTGTAATGACTTATATGGAAATACAGACACACATTCAACTAATGAATAGGAAAAAGTTTTCCTTTATATTTCTATATTACTCTTAGATGCTGTATGATTTGTTTACATTGCTAATTTTAGACAACATTCCATTTTATGCTGTTACTGATTTTGTTCCAACTATTGAAAAAAATGCAAGTTGAAAGGGAATTTCATATCTGATTTAGCAAATAGCAGGACAATAGTCAGTTGATTCTACTGTTTTCACTCATTCAAATAATAACAATAATTTTTTAAAAAACCTGTTACCGAACTTTTTAAAAATTATTATTAAGTATTTATTTATTAACAATATTCACTTATAACAAATACCAACAATTTCTTAATTATTAACCCTACAAATTCCTACAACCCCTAAGACCTAACCACTAAACCTATTGATAACTATTACAACTATTTTCATAAGGATACAGTCTCTGGGGCAGGTCCTCAGTCGTCAGGAACACAGTTTCTGGGGTAGACTCTTTAATGCACTTAGCAGTCCTTTTTCTGGAATATCTCAGATGCAGGTTCATCAGGGTAAATTGGCTATGGCAGTCTCACCTTAAATAAGGCTTGAGGCTTTCTTCTCTCTGGGAGACCGCATCAGTAACTCTGCTCAGTCCTTAAAGCCGGCCACAGTTTGGACAGATCAAACCCCTCTAGGCAAAAGCTGAGCGACAGCCATTTGCTGTCTTGCCAAGGCTTTCTTTGCTCAGCAGCTTCTTTCTGCCTCAGGGAAATCCCACCATCAGTTCAACAGCACTTTCTCCAGCAGGACTCTCTGAGCTCTCTCCCATGGGGGGCATCTGGCTCCATCCTTAAATAGGATCTCTCCTTGTTCCACCTGTTTCAGCTTAATTTGGGCTCTGCCCACTTAGCAGCTGAAAACAATGCCAGGCCAGATACTTTGTTTCTTAGTCCATTAAGTCTTTCCTTTTTCCTGGCTTCAACCTTGTTTTTCAGTCCATTAAGTCTCCTGTTTGTTTCCTGTTTTCACCTGACTTCATCCTTGTTTTTCAGTCCATTAAGTCTCCTGTTTTCACCTAACTTCATCCTTGTTTTTCCACAAGCCCATAAGCTAATCGCTCACAGCCAAGATGATCTTCATGCCCCGAATTAAGAGACTGTATCAGAAACCCCTATATATTTTCTAAATCTAATTTAATTATTCTAACTCCCTACAGTGGGACAATAGGGAAGAAGTTCCATCCTGTTGGGACCCAAATTCATTGAAAGGAAGACAACCTAAGGTGAAGGAGTCCCTTGTTCCTCAAAAACAACTGTCCAGGATGGTATATCTTTAGGGTCAACAGTCAGAAGCTAATACAGCTGTAGTTCGAGGGTACTAGGCAACACCTCCAGAGGCAGAACTTGACAGTGTCATAAGCATCATGCACATGGGACTGGTTCTGAAGGCATGAAATATGCAAAACAAAACAAAACCCAACCAACCAACAAACATAAGGATGATAGATAGAAATGCTAAAGAAATCCAGGCCTTAAGAATGAAATTCGATAAGGAGACAGAAACATTGAAGAGGAATCAAGCCAAAATGAAGATGGAATTGAAAAACCCAGCAACACACCAGACGTGGTGGCGCACACCTTTAATCCCAGCACTTGGGAGGCAGAGGCAGGAGGATCTGTGTAAGTTCAAGGCCAGCTTGGTCTACAGAGTGAATCCCAGGACAGCCAGGGTTGTTACACAGAGAAACCCTGTTTTGGGGGGAGGGGGATCAACCCAGTAACTCAATGAGAAAACTCAAGGGAAAGCCTTACAATTAGAATGAATGGAGAAAACAGAATATTAGGACTGAAATATAGAATATCTAGACCAAGTAAGAAAAGAATATGGAAAAAAAAGCCACAGGAAAGGAACATAACAGGAAATGTGGGATCCATAAAAAACAAACAAACAAAAAAATACCAAGGGCTAGAGAGATGGCTCATCAGTTAAGAGCACTGACTTGTCTTCCAGAGGATCTGGGTTCAATTCCCAGCACCCACATGGCAGCTCACAACTGTCTATAACTCTAAGATCTGACATCATCATACAGACATATTTGCAGGCAAAACAATGTGCTAAAATAAAAATAAATAAGTTTAAAAAAATCAAACTTTTGAATTATAAGCATACATGAGGGAGAAATCCTAAGTCAACAGCATAGACCAGATCTTCAACAAGATCCTAGAAAACCTCCCCAAACTAAGGAAAGACATATCCATATAGATACAAACAGCACACAGAACACTGACTAGACAAGACCAGAAAAGAAAATCCACATGTTATATCATAGTTAAAACACTAAGTATACAGAGCAAAGAAAGTGTCTTGAAAGTTGTAATAGGAAAAAAATGAAAGTCACATATAAAGGAAAACCTATGAGAATGACAGCTGATTTCTCAATGGAAACCTTGAAAGTCAGAAGAGCACGAAGCAATGCATAGTCCCAAAAGACTATGATGACCAGCCTAGACTAATATAGCCAGCAAAATCTACCTAACATGACTGAAGGAAAAAGAAAAACTTTCCATGACATAAATACCCTAAACACTTTATACCCAGCAAACCAAACCCAAAGCAAATACAAGTAATAGAAATTTGGCCTAAAGAGAAGAATGAACATAGCAAAGAGGCTCTGGAAAGAAATATGAGGCTATAATTATTATTATACAAAGTACCACTGAAAACAGAAACAATAACACCAAAAACCAACATATCATGACCACAATTAATAGACATATTTCAGTTAGATGTCAATGGCCTCAATTCTCCACATAGGCTTAGTGAACAGAATAAAGAAACAAAAATGTCTACATCAGTGTCTGCAACACACACACATCTTAGCTTTAAAGATAGCTATGACCTTAGAGTAAAAGGACAGTGATTCTCAAATCAAATGGGGCCAGGAAGCAAGCAGGCATCCTGCTTTCTGACAAAATAAACGTCAAATTAAAGTTAATCAAAAGGGATAGAGATATGGCTCAATGATTAAGAGCACTGACTGCTCTTCCACAGGACCAGGGTTCAATTCCTAGCACCCACATGGCAGCTCACAACTGTCTGTAACTCTCTTTCCAAACAATCTGACAGACACACATGTAGCCAAAACACCAATGAACATAAAATAAAAATAAATTAAAACTAATCAAAAGATATGAAGAGAGATACTTCATTCTTATCAAGGGAGCAGTTAAACAAGAAGACATCACTGTCTTAAACATAAATGAACCAAACTCTGGTGTACTCAACTGCATTAAAAAAAAAAAAAATCTACCTTTGATTCTTTTCTTTTCGAGACGGAGTTTCTCTGTCTAGTCCTGACTGTCCTGGACTCACTCTGTAGATCAGGCTGGCCTTGAACTCACAGAGATCTGCCTGCCTCTGCCTCCCAAGTATTGGGATTAAAGGCATGTATTACCACACCCAGCTCTACCTCTGAATTTAAAGAGAGATTAACATCAACCCTTTATATGACAAAACTTCTAGAAATGATAAACAAATACAGCAATGTGGTAGGATACAGAATCAGCTTGAATAAATCAATAGCTTTTTGACATACCACCAACAAGCATGCACAGATCGTGGACACAATGCCATTCACAACAGCATCAAGTAAAATAAAATATCTAGGAATAAAACTAACCATGGAAGTGCTGGACCTCTACAGTGAAAACTTTAAACCTCTGGGGAAAAAAGGAGGCAGAGAAAGAAACTAGAAATAGAAAGACATCCCATTCTTACAGATTGGTAGAATAAATATTGTGAAAATGACCATTTTACCAAGAGCTATTTACAAATTCAATGCAATCCCAAATCACCAAAATACTCATCTCATCCTACACAGAAATAGGAAAAGCCACCTTAAAACTCATATAGAACCTCAGAAGACTCCAGATAGCCAAAACAATCTAGAACAACAACAACTATAACAATGCTAGAAGGATTAAAATTCCAGATCTTAAGATACATTACAGAGCTATAATAGTAAAAACAATATGGTACGGGCACAGACATGTAGACCAATGGGACAAAAATCAAAGATCCAAATATGAATATATATAATTTCAGTCATTTAATATTTGACAAAGATGCCAACAAATGGTGCTGAGAAAACTGGATGTCCACATACCAAATGAAATTAGATCAGTATCACACACAGAAACTAACTCCAAATCGATCAAAGACCTAAAAGTAAAACCTGAGACACTGAAACTGTTACAAGAAAATGGGCAGTATCCTCCATGTTATAGATGTAGAAAAGGACTTCCTGAGTAAGACTCTATTTACCCAAGGATTAAGGCTAACATCTGACAGATAAGACTTCATAATCCCAGTCATAGAGGCAAAGATCAACAAGACAACCAATAACAAATGCTAAAGGGGACGTGGGGAAAAAGGACACCCCATCTACTGTTGATGGCAAACTGGTGCAGCCACCATGAAAATCCATATGTAAAACTCTTAAAAATAATCTACAATAAATCTATCCTACGACCCAGCTATACCACTCCTTGGCATATGCCTAAAGGACTCTACATCATATTCCACAGACACTTGGCAGCCATGTTCATTGCTGCTCTATCCACAATAGCTAGGACATAGATACAAACTAAATGCCCTCAACCAATGAGAGGATGATAAAAATGTGGTACACTATGGAATACTATTGAGCTGTAAATAAAATAAAAGCATTAAGTTTGCAGGTTAAATGGATCGAAAGATCACTTTGAGTAAGGTAACTCAGACCTAGAAAAGACAAATGCCATGTGTTCTCATTTACTGGAGGCTCCTAGTTCTAATCTTCAGATATGAGTGTAGTCCTCATCCCTCAGTGGAACTCCTCTTTGCAATAGATCCATTTACAACAGAGACCAGAAAATAATTGAAATGCAGAGTTCTGGAATACAGTCCCAATGGATACATATACAAGACAACTCCCATATCTAGGGTTCAGGAACACTTAGAAAATGGGGTGGAGAGATTGTAAGAGCCAGAGGATCAGAGAGTTTGCAATCCTAGTAATGCCAGAAGCTATACCCTGAAAGTCTCATTAACATGACTAATAAAACATGAATTGAACTAGGACAACAAGAGACATGCCAAAATGGAGAAGTGAAAGATCACACAGCCTCAACCCTATAAAGAACTACAGGCAACTAAGGAATACAGAGACTGGGAAAAATAGTCTTCCCCAGGGAAGAGTACTCTAATTGGTTATCCAATACCTGCAATATCAGCCCTGGAAACATGCACAGATGAGTTAACATTATACAGACTGAGCAGGTTACATTTAGGAACATACATGAATGTAATGATTATTAATGAAAAAAGGCCATGAATTTGAAAAACAGCAAGGAGGGGTATATGGGAGAAAAGAGAAGGGGGAAATGATGTGATTATATTATAATATTAAAAATAAAAGAAAAATTGCAAGAAAGATACATTGCATACATGTATAAGATTGTGAAAGAATAAATACAAGATTAGAAAAAGAAAATAAGAATGTGATGATTTAAAAAAGTTATCTTTTAAAAATATAACTAAGAGTTTATGTCTCATATGGCTCAGCCATTAAAAGTACTTGCTGCTCTTGCAGAGGACTGGAATTTGGTTGTCAGGACCTACACTGGGCAAATCACAACTGCATGTAACTCCGGCTTGGTGATCTGATGCACTCTGGACTACTGCGGATGCCAGCATACAAGCGCACACATACACACTGACATAAATAAAGAGAAATCTACAAGCATAACTAACAGGTGGATGTATTAGGACCACTGAAGGTAGTATACTGAAAGTAAAGAATTCTTTCCCACATATCCCACCCCCTTTTGTATTTTGAGACAGGGAGCATTTCAGTAAATAGTCTAGTCTGGCTTTAAATTTGTGAGCCTCCTTCCCTGGTCTCTCAAGTGCTGTCTTGTGCCACTACACCCAGTTAAACATGTTGTGAATCAAAATTACTAAAACGGAAACCTGTTATTTATTCAGATGAAAATGAATAAAAAACACATACAATCTGAATTTTATATATTTTCAGAGGTAAAATGTGGGTTTATATAAAAATATGTTTACAAAGCACAAAGACAAACATTATCAAATGTTTGTCTACCAAATGACATGTATGCATTGAGCAGAACTCCATACCTTCTATGATTAAAATCAGCCTGCCTTAAATCATTAGAGAATTTACATCACACAATCCCTTTAAATCTAGTATGCACAGGTTCCTGAATGCACCCCTAAGTCTCTGCTGCAGAAGAATGGGCTGGGTCTGAGGATGTCCCCAATTCTACAGAGTTCCCCAGTGATCCTGTTAGTCTGAGACACCATAAAAACCACTGCTACACAGCAAAGGTGGCTATGTTTATTAAGTATCTGACAATTAAAGCATTTTATAGACATCATCAACTAGTCACAGGTTCTCGGCAAGTCACATGATCATCTTTTGTGTAAGGTGGGCTCTGAGAAACTCAGCAGTGAATAGGACACAGGGCAACTGTCCTCCACATTCCAGTACCCATGTTATCCTTGTCCCGCACACCATACTAAAATATGGTGCACACTGACCAAAAATATTCTTATTTGAGAAAAATAATGTAACTGTTTGAAGATGTGATTAGTTCAGGGAGGATGTTAACTAAAGGACACTGACTCACTGAAGATCAGAGGCTCAGGGCCATCAGGACTCACTTACCTCAAAACTTCTAAAATTATTACCATACAATTAACAAAACAGGAAGAATGTTTTAAATACAATATTGAATATTCCTTAATAAGTCTTTATTAATCCTTAAACCAAACAAACAATTAGTTTGACAGGTTCTTCCTACACAGCCCTGGTTGTCCTGATACTTATAATACTACATAGACCAGACTAATCTCAAACTCACAGAGATCTACCTGCCTTTGTCTCCCAAGTGCTGGAAATAAAGATGTGTGCCACACTGGGCTCATTTATATTTAAAGCATCATACTCTTCTACATGTCTGCCAGTATACTACATACAATCAATCACTACTTACTCAGCTTGATGGTCTTCAACAAGATGGTCTGATAACTAGTCTCTCATCTTTCAAAAAGGCAACAGAAAGTAGTGATATAACACAGCAAAAGAAGCAGTTTCAGTTTTAAAAGTGATCTACGAACAAAGGAAATATATCAGCAAAACTAAGCTGCTAGGTATACAAGTTCCTGCTTTTTCATTTTATCAAAAAGGACAAGGAGACACATAATTATTAGATTACAGACTGTGGTAACAAAAACAGAACAACAACAAAATAAAAAAACACTCAATTACACATCACTGTCAAACAAATACTTTATATAAGAAAAATTACCTTTAAATATTCATATACATGTTACCATGTAATACTGTTAATCAAACCCATGGTTTACTTGCTTAAATAAGATTAAATAAGTTGTCTAGATCTTTTAAATCAAACCTCAGGATGATTATAATGAATATATGGATTCCTTAGACAACAATAAGAAGCTCAATTTTCAGTGCGTGTTCTTGTCTCTAGATCAGGGAGAGCTTTATTAATGGTAAGTGCTCATGTGACGGTGTAGAAGTGCAAGTTTTGAAGAGAAACTCATTCAGAAGATCTGCTGCTCAAATAATATTTTTTCAAAACCAGGTGGAGGAGTATGATAAAATTCACTGAACTGGCAATCCAAAATTGCACTGTCATCAACTAGAAGGGAAAACAAGAAAGAAATTAACTTAGAAGGATATACAAATGGATACATAGTTATGAAACAGTTTTCAGGCAGGGATGTAACTCAAGTGACAGAGAACCCGCTTAGCAACACTCCTGGGTTCTAGCACCACAAATTTAAATAGAAAGTACTTTTCCTAACATAATATTTTAAGATTTTTGATTTTTTTTTTTGGTTTTTTCGAGACAGGGTTTCTCTGTATAACAGGTCTGGCTGTCCTGGACTCGCTTTGTAGACCAGGCTGGCCTCGAACTCACAGAGATCCGCCTGCCTCTGCTTCTCAAGTGCTGGGATTAAAGGCGTGCGCCACCACCGCCCCGCTGATTTTATTTTTTAATGTGCATACGTATTGTGCTTACATGTATGTCTGTGTACCACTGTGCATGCCTGGTGTCTGGAGAGGGTAGAAGAGGGCATTGCATCTCCTGGACCTGGAGTTACAGATGGCTGTGATCTGCCATGAGGGTGCTGGGGGTTGAACCCAGGTCCTCTGAAAGAGCAGTAGTTAGTGCTCTTAATCTCTGAGTCATCTGTGCAGCCCTTAATATCATATTAGTTAGCAATAAGAATAAACACACCTGTCATCTGAGTTATAAAATCTTTAAAAAACTGTTGTATTTAGTGAGTGTGTGTATGTATTCGTGTGTGCACAACACGCTATACACTCAGAGGTTAGAGGGCGACTTTCATGAGTCAGAATTCTCCTTTCACCTTTTGGGTCCTAAGGATCTGATTCAGTCATCAGGGTTGACAGCAAATGCTTTCATCTGCCAAGCCATCTAACTGGCCTTGGATTGCAAAATCTTTTGGTAAAAATGCCTACAACAAAAATCTGTCAAAAACATACAAAGGAAGTTATCAAAATATCATTAATAATGATCCCAAGCCACATATGGAGGTGTATGTCTATGTATGCCTGCTATGTCTTCCAACTACATGGAAGACTGAGGCAGGAGGACCTCCTCCTGAGGTCAGAAGGTTGAGACCATCTAAGAAATTGGTAAAACACTATCTCTTAAATGCAAACAATAATAATGATATCTCAAAGTTATGAATATCAGTAGTCTGAATTCTTTACTTGCCTATCTAAATAAACAACTTTAAAAAACAAAACAAAATGTTTTCTTTGGAAGAAATTCATTTGCAAGACATTAAAAAATACAACAGGAGTCTACTGTACCTTTCAACCAGCCTGTCCCTATGATAATACCTCTAGTCAGTTTCTATAAGCTTTTTAATCAGAATTCTACTCAAGAGAAGTAACAGTGTATAGACATACAAATAAATACACAGCCTAACAGGTACTAACTGATAAAGGGATAAACAAATTCTGATTCAGGCACACAATGAGTCTTTACTACAGACCATTAAAAAGGAAGTACTGATATATACTTCAATATGGATGAGTCTGTATCTTAACTTCTTATGCCGAGTGAATGAAGCTACATAGAAAAGGATATTAACTGTCTGACTCTGTTTACTTAGAAAATGCAGGTTAATGTAAGTGAGCAACAGCAAACCCACAGCTGCCTGGTGGGAAGTTGGTTGGAGAGGTCCGAATCACAAATTATCAAGAGTAGGAGGAAACTCTGAGACCATAAATATGTTCATTATCTTGACCATGATGGTGACAAAACAAAATGACACCATTGCAGAGAGAAAGAAATTCAGAAACTACTTCAAGTTTAGACTAATTTTCAAGGGTTGGCTCTGTAATAACATCTCAGGGCTGTGCAGCATTTTCTCGATATAGGTGGTGTTTCAGAGTAGGGAGAGTGAGCTAAGGCAGTGTTGGTGAGCACCTTTAGTCCCAGCATTTGGGATACAGAGTGGCAAGTGGATCTCTGAGTTAAGAGGCCAGCTTGGTCCTCAGAGTGACTTCCAGGATAGCCAAAGCTACACAGAGAAATTCTGTCTTGAAAAACAAAACAAACAAACAAAAAAGTAGTATGAAAGTAGACTGTCCTAGGATTAAGGATGAGACAAGATGCAGGACAAAGGGAATTAGTTCTGTTTTTATCTTAAATAGCATTAAACTATTAAAATATCTAGTTAAATTAGATTTATTCACCAAATTAAATTACAAAAAATATTTTGCTACATATAATAATTTGCTTCATTTAAATAATGCCAAAAAGCACTTTATGTTTTGAAAGATTTTATTATTTTAAATTGTGTGTGCATGCCTGTGGTGGCCTGCCCACATGAATACAGATGTCCATGGAGTCCAGAAGAGGCACCAGGTCCATTGACGCTGCAGTTACAGGCTGTTGTGAGCCCCCAAATCAATACAGGTTCTGGGAATACAACCTGTGTCCTCTTTAAGAACAGCAAAATGCTCTTAGTGGCTAAGACAATTCTCCAGCCCCTGGAAGTATTTTAGAATAATTTTATTTCATACACTCACTTGTATTAATTTAGCTATTCTATTGATCTTTAGCTTCTCAGGTTAATTTGTTTAAAATATTAAGTTACATATACATTTATTTAGGTAAATAAAATAATTTCTTTTAAGCTTATTCAATATGTAAAAATACTAGCCTACATCGAATTTAAACGCCCTTTTGTTTTGTTTTGTTTTTGTTTTTTGAGACAGGGTCTATGTAGTCCTAGCTGCTCTAGAAATCCTTATGTAGATAAGGCTGGTTCAGTGGGAGGGGATGACAAAGGGTAATGGGGAGTATAATGACCAAAATACATATTTTAAAAATACATTTATATCTTTGCATACAAAGATACAAAAGGTAAAAATCATTGAAAATGAGTTTTTAAGAGAAAAGAAGATTACTGAAACACAATGGAAAAGCAAACCATCAGCTTTGGTTATTAAATATTTATCCTCATGACTGAACTTCCCTCTTACAAACTAGCCTATCATTAATAATAATAGCTTTTATTATAACCAAAATCTAAGAATTTACATAATTAAGATACTATTTTAGATATAGTAAACCACAGGCAGAAAAGTCTATATTTATTGATCTGAAGTTGGCTAGATATGTACTAAGAACAGAAGAGGATGATGAAGATATTACAGTTATGGTTTTTCAAAAGACAAAGAACTTAGTTTTGTTTTGTTTTTTAATTAAATTTTTTAACATTTATTTATTTCTTCAAATTACATCTCAATCATAGTCCCCTCTCTCCTCCCCCTCCTGGTCCCACCCTCGTACCCTCTTCCCCTCACCTTCCTATTTGCTTTTTTCTTTTTTAATTTAAGGTGTAGCTCCCCCACCAACAGCTCTCCCTTTTAGTCCAATAAAGAGTTCTTTTTTATGTTTTGTTTTGTTTTTTTAGACAGTGTCTCCCTATGTATTTCCACCTGCCTCTGCTTCCCAAGTCCTGAAATTAAAGGTATGGGATACCATTCCTGGCTTAAGACCTTAGTTTTTAGAGATAAGTATAAAATATTTATTAACAAAATGAATGTCTGACATAGGCCTCAAAATAATTCAAGAAGAGGGAAAAAAAAGTGTTGTGTTTGATGAGACGTGGTTACAAGTGGATAAACTCAATTGGCTGACAAGTACATGAGGGGTTATTGTGATATTCTCTTCTATGAAATTTTGAAATTTTCCATAATAAAAAATTAAAGGAAGGCAGAGGCAGGTGAATCTTTGTGAGTTCGAGGCCAGCCTGGTCTACAAAGCGAGTCCAGGACAGCCAGAGCTGTTAAACAGAGAAACCCTGTCTCGAAAAACCAAAAAAAGCCGGGCGGTGGTGGCGCACGCCTTTAATCCCAGCACTTGGGAGGCAGAGGCAGGCGGATCTCTGTTGGTTCGAGGCCAGCCTGGTCAACAAAGTGAGTCCAGGACAGCCAGAGCTGTTATACAGAGAAACCCTGTCTCGAAAAACCAAAACAAAAAAAAAAAAAACCAAAAAAAAAATTAAAGGAATTATGAGTCATCTACACTGCCTGATTTTAGGGACCAACTATAAAGAAATGATAGCACTTATATATCATGGCTATCAAAAGCAAAACAGCTAATCTGAAACTATTCTCAAGTCAAAATTTCTCTCAGAAGAGTGACAATGTTTAGGTAATTTTATAAAGGCGATAAATGCTCAATCCAAGTAAAAACTCCCTAGTTCCAAAACATTTAATACAATTTCATTTCCTGGTTATCTAATCTTTACTAGTAGTTAGTAGAAAAAGATTTGTAAATTCAGTGAAATATTTTGGACCTTCTAGAACATAAAGCTACACATGTAGCTAAGGGGCTGGAAAGATGGCTTGGTGGTTAAAAAGCGCGAGCTGTTCTTCCAAAAGACTAGGAGTTCATTTCCCAGCACCCAAGTGGCAGCTCACATCCATCTGTAACGCCAGTTCTTTTGGTGTCCTCCAGCCAGGCACACATGTGATGCACAGACCAACACTCAGGCAAAACACAGATCCATAAAAATTTAAGAAAGCAAACAAGTGATATGATAAAAGGGGACATTGTTGTGGATATGTAATTACAATAACTAAATATTCAGGAAATTTACATGTAGGGAATAAATATTATTCTTAATTCTACAGAGATAATCTAATGGTCTGAGTATATTCCACATAAAATGTCCTTATTAGCAACTTATTCAGACTTCTGAGTGGTAAGTACAAAGTTAACATAAATGTCAAACAATAGTTCACATCCATCTACTAACAGATAAGCAACATCTTAGCTTACCATATACAACTGGATACACTGTCCCTCGTATACCTGATGCTGGACAATGCATGTTTTTCCCATTCAAATACACATTTAATTCTACATGGTCATATGTTATGCCCTATGAAGGAAAGAAAAAAATTTAAGGATAAAAATATAACTGTTGCACAAAAACCTAAATAACCTAAAGCACTTACTGAGATGCATGTTCACAGATACGGAGCTTTCGTTAGAACTGACAATCTGGCAGTCCACTTGCACTAAAACATTACTAGGGACTTTTGGTGTGTGGGGGGGGGGCGCTAACAATGTAAAATCCAATTAGAGGTAAACAAAGATAAGAGTTTAAAGTATAGTATATTTGGATAACCTGGATTTTATTATTTAAATAGTAAGAGTAAGCTCATATATCATAAAGTTTCTTTTAAACTCATTAAAGAACAAAACAAAAAAACAAAAACCACTGGTTTTCCTCCAGAATTTTATCTGATAGGAAAACACTATTTCTCATTAAGGGTGACCATCTGTCACTCTTTTCAAGTTATGTAGAGATGAAATGACATATATTAATTTTTTAAACATTAATCATTTTTTAAACTTAGAAATATATTTATTATTTTTGTGTCTGGTTAGGAATGTGCACACATTCAGGCAGGTATCTGAGGAGGCCAAAAGAGGGTGTTGAATTTCTTGGGGCTGGAGTTACAGGTAGTTGTAAGTCACCCAATATGGGTACCAGGAACTGAACTCAGGTCTCTGGAAGAACATGTGCTCTTACCCACAAAGTCATCCCTAGACAAGGTATTTCTAAGAAATCATACATTTCTCTCTTTTTACCCTGATATCAAGTAAAACCAGTATCCACAATTTAATATGAATGATGGTGAGTTCCCAGTTAAAAAGAATAGTTTAAAAAATTAAAATAAATAAATAAATAAATAAAAATGCATTGCTGTATACACTGTAATGGCACCTAGAAAATGACATTAGTCATATTATTACAGTGCCAGAGTTCTCTCAAGACAGCCTGCCCCATGAAGCATTCATTATTCTAAGCATTTCATAGTCACTTAATGCTCACAAAACAGTTATATCCATTTAACAGATGAGGCAGCTGAAGCACAGAAAGGTTAAGTTACTTACCTAAGGCTGCACAGCAAGAAAGTGGCAAAACTGGGATTTAAATCACAAGGTTGGCTTCAGAGCACTCTTAACTCACCATGCCATATACTACTTTTCTTTAAAACTTTGTACAATACAGGTTGGAATCCCTAGTCAAAAACAGGAAATGCTCCAAAATCTGAAACTTTCTGAGCCCTTAGCCTACACTATTATACCACATGTGGAAATTCCAAAACTGATCCCATATGATGGATCACAGTCAAAATAAGGTATACTGTTAATCCCAGCACTCAGGAGGCAGGGGCAGGTGGATCTCTGTGAGTTCAAGGCCAGCCTGGTCTCCAAAGTGAGTTCCAGGATACACAGGGAAACCCTGTCTCAAAAACCTGAAAAACCAAATAAATAAACAAATAAACAAACAAATAAAAGTACACTGAAAATACAGTATAAGACTGGGCCAGCAAAACGGCTCAGCAGGGGAAATGTGTGTGCCACAAAACTGGAATTGGATCTTGGACCCAAATAGTAGGAGAGAACTCCCACGAGATGTTCTCTAATGGCCACTAGTTCCATGTGACATGCAAGCCACCTCATGGTACAATGTAAAAAAAGTTCTAAAAACTTTACAGTGCAGAGGTGCTCACAGTCACACTGGCTGCTCTTGCAGAGGACTGGGTTTGGTTCCTAGCTCCCACGTGGAAGCTCTAACTCCAGGTCTAGGGGATCTGAAACTTTCTGGCCTCCATGGGTACCAGGCATATACATGTGCACATAAATACAGCAAAACCCCCCCACACATAACACAACAAACAAAGTCCACAGTACAAATGATCTCCCAGCTGTGTGTGTAGGTGGATCCCACACTTACCCTTCCTGGGGTTCCATCACATCAAGAAATCTGTGTATATGTAAAAATTCCAACATCAGACAAAACTCCGAAGTTGGGAACTTTTCTAGTCCCAAGCATTTCAGACAAGGCCTATTCAACCTAGAGTTACTAACTAGTCCAAACCCAAGTCTTCCTCTTGAAAAATTAAAAATAGACATAACAAGTCAGCCGGGTGTGGTGGCGCATGGGTTTAATCCCAGCACCCGGGAGGCAGGGGCAGGCAGATCTCTGTGAGTTCAAGGCCAGCCTGGTCTACAAAGTGAGTTCAAGGTCAGCCTGGTCTACAGAGTCCAGGACAGCCAGAGATACACAGAGAAACCCTGTCTTGAAAACAAAACTAAACTAAAAACAAAAAACAAAAAAAAAAACAGCAGACATACCATGGGCTGGGAAGGCAGCCTAGTACATATATTATATGTGAGACCTGAGGTCTGAGGCACAGCACAACAGTAACAGTCATTTTAAAAAGAAAGAATAAATAGAGGCCAGAAAGTTCTTCCAAATGACAAACCAAAACAAACAAACAAAAAGGAAACCAACAGGACGCAGACAGCTTCTGACTGGGTGTGGGTCACTGAGACAAAAGATCGAGAGTCAGACGCCTTCTGAACGACTTCACAGATGTACTACCTAGCCTCAGCTCTCTTTCTCAGCAAAGGTTCAGGGGAGTCAGTGTGGTAAGTGCTGTAAGAGATCCCTCAAATTCTAACAAAGCAAGAGTTAAACAAAGCTTGGGGGCTGGGAATGTAGTTCAGGTGGCAGAGCACTTTTCATACTTTCAAACTCGTGCCCAAAGTTCTGAGTTTGATTCCCAGCACCACCGAAACAGGATGTGGTAGTATGCCTGTAAGTCTACAACTTGGGGTGAGCCAGGGCCTCAGAAGCTAAAGGTCATCCTATGTAGCTACATAGCAAGTCTGTGGCCAGCCTAGGCTATATAAGGCCGTCTCTCAATATACAATCAAACAAACACTGAATGACTGATTTGAGTCAGAGTCTCCAATCAGTAGCCCTGACTGGCCTGGAACCCAGTGTGTAGTGTAGGGAGATAGATTAATATAAATTAGATTTAGTAAATATCTAGGTTTCTGATACAGTCTCTTAATCCGGGGCATGAAGATCAACTTGGCTGTGAGCAATTAGCTTATCAGCAGCTTATGGATGAAGTCACATGAAACCAGAGGAGTCTCTATGGACTGAAAAACAAGGTTGAAGCCAGGTGAAACAAGGAAAGACTTTATGACCTGGCATTGTTTTCAGCTGCTAAAGGGGCAGAGCCCAAATTAAGCTGAAGCAAGTGGAACAAGGAGCGATCCTATTTAAGGACAAGTGGATGAGCCCAGGGAGGTCTCCTGCTAAGGGCCCCCATACTAGAGAGCACCTATGCTAGTGAGTCCTGCCGAGGAAAGTGCTGGTGAATTGATGGCCGGATTTCCCTGAGGCACAAAGAAGCTGGTAAGCAAAGAAAGCCTTGGCAAGACAGCAAAAGGCCAAGGACTAAACCCTGTGGCTCAGCTTATGCCTAGAGGGGTTGACCTGTCCGAACAGTGGCCTGAACGGAACTGTGGCCAGCTTTAAAGACTGAGGCAGAGCGGCAGAGTTGCTGATACGATGGAAGTACATTGGCCTACAGACGCTGAGGTCTCCCAGAGAGAAGAAAGCCTCAAGCCTTATTTAAGGTGAGACTGCCATAGCCAATTTACCCTGATGAACCTGCATCTGAGATATTCCAGAAAAAGGACAGCTAAGTGCATTAAAGAGTCTACCCCTGGAGGCAGAGGCAGGCGGATCTCCATGAGTTCAAGGCCAGCCTGGTCTACAAAGCGAGTCCAGGACAACCAGAGCTGTTACACAGAGAAACCCTGTCTCGAAAAACCAAAAAAAAAAAAAAAAAAAGAGTCTACCCCAGAGACTGTGTTCCTGACGACTGAGGACCTGCCCCAGAGACTGTATCCTTATGAAAATAGTTGTAATAGTTATCAATAGGTTTAGTGGTTAGGTCTTAGGGGTTGTAGGAATTCATAACGGTTGTAGGAATTTATAGGAATAGTAGTTAAGTAAGTGTATTTGTTATAAGTGAATATAGTAGTTAATAAATAAGTGGTTAATAATTAAAAAGTACGGTTTCAGTATAGAGCTCAGGCTGGCCTTGAATTTGAGGTGATAATCTTAATTTCTGCCTCTCCAGTGCTGCAATTATACGCATGAACTACCAACCTGAGCTTAAACAATGACTTAGAGATGGTTTCTGTTCCATCTTAGTTTAAAAATACTAAAAATCCACTTGTCGAATTCTTTAGTAAAGAGGTGTGTTTTCATTTTTAAAAAACCAAAACATGCCGGGCAGTGGTGGCGCACGCCTTTAATCCCAGCACTTGGGAGGCAGAGGCAGGCGGATCTTTGCGAGTTCGAGGCCAGTCTGGTCTACAAAGTGAGTCCAGGACAGCCAGGGCTACACAGAGAAACCCTGTCTCGAAAAAAACCAAAAAAAAAAAAAAAAAAAAAAAAAAAAAACCAAAACATAATTACATAAAAAAGAATGTCTGTAGTCCTCTTTACAGGACTGAGTCCAGGCATGCCTCACCACCTTGTGGCACCATAGTCCACTGCAAGCTAAGATAGAAACTGGCATCTGCCCGGATAATAAAACTCAAAAAATTTGGAAAGATGTAAGAATCCTCACCTCTTCCAGCCAAGTTCAGTTCAAGCGGTCTTCTAACCTAGCCTGCTTCTTATATGATCTGAAAACCTTGAGTCTGCCACAGCACACCATAAACACAAGGATAGTTTCCTCTCACAGTCAGCCTCTCCTGCTGCCAACATTGACAGTTTTGAAAAGCTTATCTCCAAATGCTCAGATCAGGAAGATGATATGGTTAGCTTTCTTGATTCTGCACATATTTAACACTTTAGGTCCTTTTTATATTTTTTGAAAATTAGAATGGGCATGAAAACTCAAAATCTAATAATGCCGACAGACTGAAAGTGGCATTCTTAGATCTGTCAACTTGTGCTATCAGTCATCTCAATGAGTGAGAGAGGTCAGGAAGCCAAAATATGCAAAAGTTCAGGTTTTTTTTTTTTTGGTTTTTCGAGACAGGGTTTCTCTGTATAATAGCTCTGGCTGTACTGGACTCACTTTGTAGACCAGGCTGGCCTCGAACTCACAGAGATCCACCTGCCTCTGCCTCCCGAGTGCTGGGATTAAAGACGTGTGCCACTACCACCTGGCTAGCATGCATTTCTATATGACCCAGGACCACTTGTGTTGGGGCACCACTGTCCATAATGGGTTGGACACTTGAACACCAATCAAGAAAATGCCCCACAGACTTTTCTACAGACAGATCTGACAGAAGTACTTTCTCAACTGAGGTTTCCTCCTCCCAGATGACTGAAGCTTGTGTCAAGTTGATCAAACAACAAAAAACCAACCAGCATGCAACCACTTAAAAAAAGAAAAGCAGATTTTAAAATAGTATGTGCCTTTTGTCTCCTTTTCTTTAGCAACTAACCTTTTTGTTCCTCTTTTGAGATAGGATCTTGCTATATAGCCCAGGCTGTCCTGAAACTTGCTAAAACTACTAGTACTATTGACAACCAAAACTGGGAAAAAAAAAAAACAACAACAAAACTTTTATAAGCAAGTGTTGATTTTTTTTTTTTAGACAAGGTCTCACTATGTACTTCTGGTTGGTCTGGAACTCACTGTATAGACTAAGCTGCTCTCAAACTCACAGAGATGTCCCTACCTCTGACTCCTGAGTGCTGGGATTAAAGGCATGTGTCACCATGCTTTGTTCTAACCCTTGGGAATTTTGAGTCCAATTCTTTGAAGGATTGTAAAAGTAGAAGCATTTACTAAGATTGGATTTAACAAAGATCAACACTTGCAATAGAATGCTATAATTTCTAATATGTTCCTAACACTAATAAATGTGAAATATTTTGAGAGATATCTGGCCTCAAAAATACCTAACGTCCTCTAATATGATGAGAGAACCTTTAAAACTTGTATGTCAAAGTTTCTCTGTGACAACAGGATATCGTTTAGCAGCCAAACTATAAATGATCCTGCTACATGGAAATACAGGGTCAGTTAACCTCATGTCCTGGTCTGCCAGAAATTCCAGAAAGGGCAGAGCAGTGAGGTGAGGCAGCAGTATTCCGCAAGCATTCTCTCTGCAAACGATACCACTTCATCAGACCCAATCCCAGGACTTTGGAATAAAAGTCACAACCTGCCATGTAAAACTATGCCTAGTCAGAACAGCTCAAGTTTAATGATTTACAGTGACAGCAACTGTACCAGAGGACTCACCACCACATCTCCCTCCTGAGGCAGGCTGTTTGCTGGCAGCCTGTTTTTCTCTTCGTTGTTGTGGTACAGGGCTCCGTCATTTCTCATCACCAGACTATGCATGTCGCGGCCAAGAGGAATCTGGTTCAAGTTAACTTTCTGAGTTGCAACACCTATACCCCAGATTCCTAAAAATACAACAGTTTAAACACATCTCAAATCTAAAGCATGCAGATATAAAAGATTTATTTTAAAAGGGAATATCAACTGTTTTTTTTCTTTTGCCTGCTTGCTGCCTTCCCTCCTTTTCCTGTCAGGTCTCACTGTGCACCTCTGGCTGGCTTAGACTTGGAACTCACTATGTATATAGACCAGGTTGGCCTTGAACTCAGAGATCTGCCTGCCTGGCCCCCTCAGTGCTGAAATTAAGGGTATATACCATTGGTGGTTGCTTTTGTTTTTAAAACCAACTTTTTTTTTTTTTCAAGACAGGTTTCTCTGTGTAACAGAGCCCTGGCTGTCTTGGACTCGCTTTGTAGACCATGCTGGCCTGGAACTCACAGCAATCCATCTGCCTGCCTCCCAAGTGCTGGAATTAAAGGCATGTGCCACCATGCCTACCTAAAACCAACTTTCTAAAAAGTAGGTTGCATGGCCAGTGAAATGGCTCAGCAGATAAAGTGACAAGCCTGAAAACCAGAGTTTGAACCTCAGAATCCAAGTCAAGGTGGAAGGAGGACAAAGCCACCAATTCTATAAGGTTGACCTATGATCTTCACACCCCCAACAGAATCTTATACATATACAACAATAACAAATTCTTTGAAGTAAGCTGCAAAGTGCACAATGTTTTCTATAGATAAACTGGGGAGGGGAAGAGTTGTATTGCTGGAGTTTAAACAATCAGTTTTGCTTTCTTGGGCAAAGTACTTAACTTGTTTGTTTCCTCATCTGTTGGGTCTAATAGTACTTGCAAGGTGTGGTGGTTTGAATGAGAATGCCCTCAATAGGCTGATGTATTTGAATGCTTGGTCTGCAGTTGGTGGGCTGTTTAGCCAGGATTAGGAGGTCTGGTCTGTGACCTTGTTGGAGGAGGTGTGTCACTGGGGGTGGGCTTTGAGGTTTCAAAAGCCCACAACAGGCCCAGTTTCTCTCTCTCTCTCTCTCTCTCTCTCTCTCTCTGCCTCCTGCCTGTGGCTAAGATGTAAGCTCTCAGCTACTGCTCCAGCACCATGCTTGCCTGCCTGCCACCATGCTCCCTTCCATGATGGTCACCCACTGAAACTGTAAACAAGCCCCCAACTAAATACCTACTTTTATAAGTTGCCTTGGTCATGGTGTCTTCACAGCAAGTGAACAATAACTAAGACACAAGGTAGAAAAAGATACAGGACTACCCAAACATAGCACTTAGGATAACTATTTTCTTTTAAGGTTTTTTGGTTTTTGTTTTTAGCACTGCAGGGCTAGGGGTGCGAGTATAGCTTGGTGGTATAGTCTTGGCTGTAGTTCAATTAATAGCAAAACCCACTCATTCTTTCTCATTCTCTCTCTCACAGCTCTATTTTCTGAGAAATGGGAGGTTATTGTCTTCAGTTATATTTATAATGAGTAACAAGTAATAATATGTTACAAACAATAATACGAAGGTTGAACATGAATAAAACATAAGGTAATTTTTAATGCTGGGAGTCTAAATCTAGTTCCTCACACACTAGGTAAGTGCTCCACCACCAGACTGTATCTCTAGAAGCAGGCACTCTTCTCTTGGCTTCTCTTGCCCCCCCCCCCCCCCCAAAAAAAAATCTAGAATCTTGGAGTTTTTCTCAAGCTGCTACTTTTCCAGTTTTTATTAAAACCAGAAGAAATACTATTCATGGAAGAAGGTTTGAATTCCATGCTGTTAATATTTTTCTGTATTGATTGAATCCATCAAAAAATTGCATGCATGTCAGAATTTGACTATCTTGGTGTCTGAAATACTTTGACCATATAGTTTATCTCCCCAAAGAGACAAGTATGAGAATGACAGCAGGTGACAACAATAACTTCATAACATTTGCAGACAGGGTTCTGCAGTATCCTTACTCCTAAAGAACTGTGTACAACTACCTCTAACTACCAATACAGGATTAACACTCCAATAACCCATTTTTCCTAGAGATCCAGTGTTCCTCACAGAAAAATTCCCATCTAACTCTCTATTAGATATAAGGCTCAAACACGTTTGCTTCTTTTGTGAAGAAATATGTGTTGGGGACAGTCTACAGCCAGTAAGGTAGCTTACAGCACAGTGGACAGACTTGGATTTATATCATTCACTTAAGAAAACCAGCTAGGGGCTGGAGAGATGGCTCAGGGTTTAGGAGCATTGCCTGCTCTCCCAGAGGTCCTGAGTTCAATTCCCAGCAACCACATGGTGGCTCACAACCATCCACAATGTGATCTGATGCCCTCTTCAGCTGTAGCTGTACATGCAGATAGATCAACTCATATACATAAAATAAATAAATAAATCTTAAAAAAGAAAAAAAAAAAGAAAACCAGCTGGGTATGGTGGCGCACGTCTTTAATCCCAACACTTGGGAGGCAGAGGCAGGCAGATCTCTGTGAGTTTGAGGCCAGCCTGGTCTACAAAGTGAGTCCAGGACAGTCCAGGATAAACAGAGAAGCCCTGTCTCAAAAACCCTAAAAAAAAAAAAAAAAAAAAAAGAAAGGAAGGAAGGAAGGAAGAAAGAAAATCAGTATAAACTACTATAGGAAACCAACTCCAGAAGTACTGTATAGTCCAAAGAGTGGAATTCTCTTCACTATAGCCTTCTTACTCTGTACTTACATCACCTGTGAAGATTTCACAAGTCTCTTTATAATATGGTTTTTAATAAAAACAAAAAAACACAAATCTCCCCATACAAAATACTGCTGCAAGTAATGATCCTTATAGTCACACAGACTTGCCATATAATTCAAGAAACTCCATAAAATTACAAAAGAGAAGTCTTATGGTTTGGATGTGAAGTGTCCTTCCCAAAGGGCCATGGGGATTCCTGATGATGGATTCAATCACAGAGAGGTGACTACATGACTGTTTTACCAGGGGATTTGTCCCTTGGTATAATCATAGTGTGGTGGCCTTTTTAGAAGGTAGTGAAAAGTAGGAATTGGGACTTGCTTGGGAGGAAGGAGGTTTCTGGGAGCACGCCTTTGCACAGTATATCGTGACCCCTGCCTCTTCTGTGTCATTACTCTCTGTTCCTGGCTTTTATGGGGTGGGTAACTTTGCAACAGCAGTCTCATCCCATGATTTATGCCTCGCTCTGGCTGAGAAACAGAACCACTCACCATGTACTGTGCATCCCTGGCAGGCTTAGAACTCAGTGGGCAGGCCAGGGAGGTCTTAAACTTACAGAGACTCCCAGGTGCTGAGATTACTTTGTTACAGTAACTAGCATAAGAAGTATCACTTCAGATTTCTTCCAGAATTCTGTATCTGATGACTGCTTCAGAAAACAAACAACCAGGGCATCTTGGTAAAAGTTAAGGGGAAAGCTCAGATCAAAAGATTCTCCTTTATCCTAACATGAAATATAGCAAGAGTCCACATACTTTACAGTCTAACATAGTAAGAGGTCCCAGAACCTTAATAATGCTCATGTCTCACATTTGCTCAGCATGTCCTGTCCTTAAAACATTTCATATTCAAAATTATTGTTAATATTAAAAATAACTGACTTTTAATAGTTAAGTTCAGTTATACTAACCGGTAGACTGGATTTTGAACTCAAAGTAGCTTTTGTTCTGATGTAAGGGTGCACTGGCTAAACAACCTCCGGTGCCACAGATTCTTCTTCCGTTTTTCACAATGACAACATCTGTTCCTAAACAAAACACAGATACCACAATCACAGTTAATTCCTGTACTAGCTGTGTGTGTGTGTAAAAGAGGGGGCAGGAAGGGCAAATACACAGGTGTGGCTATCAAAGGTCAGTATCAAGGGTCTTCCTCCAACCTGGAGGTCACTGATTGGTTAGACTGCCTGGCCAGTGAGCCCCTGGATCTTCTCATTTTTGCCTATCAGTGCCTCAGTTACAGACGTGTACTGTCATGCCTGGCTTTTTGTGTGGGTGCTAGGGAATCAAAACACAGGTCATCGCATGGGAAGCACTTTACACACTAAGCCACTGCCCTTGGCCCTGTTCACTCATTCAGTCAACAACAACAACAACAAATCAGGAGTGTTATTAGTCTTTTCAAATATAGGGAATATTGACAGATTATTTTTAATACTTTATTTTCTACTTTTTCAGAGACTGATTATATATAATATTCATTGTAGCAACAAATCTTTTTCAATTAAGTTGTTTCAAATAAACTAAACTATGCTGAGTATCTAAATTATTTGTAAAGGGGTCAGTGTTTTCCTTGATGTCAAAGACAGTATAATGCATGGCTTCTAATAGGTGCTTAGTAAATAGCTTACATAGACATAAATAAATGAGCTGTGCTAAGCACTTTGTAGTCAACAAGCAGCATGTGCTTTCCTTTTATGGTCAGACTTCCCTCTTGAAATCCAACAATTTTAAGGACCCAGTCTTGGTTTTCAGTATTTGATGTGCGGTAAGTCAGTAAGTACACTTCATATTTTGTGATCACATTGATTAAATCAGCAATTATATGACACAGCAAACAATAGTCAGGGAAAGTGTCAGGACTTGTGCAGACAACAACTGAAGACACTTGTGTTCTTGCTGGATAGTATGAGAAAAAGTAAGGAGTTGCTGCAAACGGCCTCGGCAACTAGCCTTCTGGAATAAGAAATTGAAGGCAGGATTTAACAACTACAACAAAGCCCAAACAAACACAAAGCTGACCTCTGGCATCTCTGTGTCTTTTCCCGAAGCCAGTGCTGCCTTTGTACTTTGAGTCACAAGAATAAATTTCTTCCATCAGGTAAACAATTCTGAGTTGTAATTTTCAGTACTTGAAATTGAAAAGTGTAACCGAACTTTTAAATTATTATTTAACACTTATTTATTTATTACTAAATTCACTTATAACGAACACCAACAATTTCTTAACTATTAATCCTATAAATTCCTACAACCCCTTTAACCTATCCACTAAACCTATTGATAATCATAACAACTACTTTCATAACCTTTTAGAATGATACAGTCTCTGGGGCAGGTCCTCAGTCGTCAGGAACACAGTATTTGTTGTAGATTCTGTAACACACTTAGCAGTCCTTCTTCTGGATCTCTCAGATGCAGGTTCGTCAGGGTAGTTGGTAGTCAGGGTAGTCTCACCTTAAATAAGGCTTCATGCTTTCTGTGGGAGACCCCAGCCGTCTGCAGGCCAACTTACTTCTTTTGAATCAGGAACTCAGCTGCTCTGCCTCATTCCTTAAAGCCAGGCACCGTTTCCTTTAGGCCACTGTTTGGACAGATCAAACCCCTCTAGGCAAAAGCTGAGCCACAGGGTCCAGTCCTGGGCCTTTTGGTGTCTTGCTCAGGCTTTCTTTGCTCACCGGCTTCTTTCTGCTTCAGGGAGAGAGCTGGCCATCAATGGCCAGCCCTTTTTTCAGCAGGACTCTTGGAGCTCTCCAGCATCAGGGGCCTCTTCTCCTCTGGGCTCCACGCACTGTCCTCAAATAGGAGGAACTCTGTTTCAGCTTAATTTGGGCTCCGCCCACTTAGCAGCTGAAAACAATGTCAGGCCAGATACTTTGTTTCTTCAAGTCTTGAGTCTTTCCTGTTTTTCCTGACTTCAAACTTGTTTTTCAGTCTATTGAGTCTTTCCTGTTTTTGCTGACTTCATGCTGATAATGCTCTTCAGGCCCCGAATTAAGAGACAGTATCAGAAACTCCTATATATTTTCTAAATCTAATTTATCTAACCCCTACAGAAAAGGTCTTTAGTAAAACATTTCCAAGGGTTATGCAAATAAATGACACTTTCTTTTTCTGTCTGATATTCCACACATACCGGGCCTCTATAATAGATCATTTACTGCTTTTCATCTTATCCTATGGCACTAACTTAATGAAAATGTGAAAAGATTTTCAAAACAACTAGTGTGCTCAGTAAGTCGGAACTACAGAAACAACTCTAAACATGTCATTTTCTCTTACTTTGATGCATTTCCTGAGAAAGTTTATGCAGAAAGGTGAATATATTCAGAGATCATTCTAGGGTGTTTGGGAATCAGTAGAGAATCACTTTAAGCTTACTTCTCTTAGTATAATGATATTTGGTATTTAGATCTAAGTAGTTCATATAGTTGTATTAATAATTGGTACTACTTTGGAAAGTTTTGAGTACAGATAGACCACTATATAAACACAGCCACAGAATATGTGTTAATAAATATTAGAAATTTCCAAATGAAGAGTGTCTTAGTTAAGTTTCTATTGCTATGATAAAACACTGTGACCAGAGCAACTCAGGGAAGAGAGGGTTTCTTTTGCTTGCAATTCCACATCACAATCCACAGAGAAGATAGGCAGGTCCTTGAGGCAGGAACTGAAGCACAGGCCAAGAAGGAACTCTGCTTACTGGCTTGTTTCTCCTGGTTTGCTCGACCTGCTTTCTTATGCGACTTTTGGGACAACCTGCCCAGGGATGGCACCACCCTGCCATGGGATAGGCCCATTCACAACAATCGTTAGTAAAAAAAAAAAAAAAAAAAGAAAAAGAAAGAAAATAAAAAAGAAGAACCCTATAAATTTGCCTACAGGCCTGGACGAAGGCATTTTCTCAACTGAGGGCCTTCTCATAAGGTAACTCTACCTTCTGTCAAGTTGCCAAAAATAAATAATAACAGCAAAACACAACCAGGAGAAGTTATCATCCCTTTCGAAAGTTACCTTGAAAGGCATCTGTTCCTAAAAGACCAATTTACAATTAAAAGAATCAATAAAAATATTTTAAAAACTCCAAAATGGTTTTAAGTAATGCAACACCACTGTTTAGAGATGAAATGTACATTTTGGTTTTTTTTTACAAAAAGAAAGTGAAAAGGCACGTTAAACATGGTGGTACATGCCTGTAGTCATAGCTATGTGGTAGGCTGAGGTGGCAGGGTAGCGTGAGCCAGGAATTGAGAAAACCTAAGCAATATGGAGAGACTACCTCCTTTAAAACCAAAACAATGAAAAACCCAAACAAACAAAAACAAAACAAGCATGAAACAAAAAAGCCCAATATATTCCTTAGGTTACATAATTTTCCATATCCAAACACATGCAATATGTTTCCCACATTTTCAAGTTAAGATCAATTCATGTTTGAGTCATTCTTCTGCCTCAACACTCTTCCTTTTTTATTGTGGTTCTCAATGTCAATTTTTCTGTGTTTGAAGATAATTTCAATTTATTGTAAGACAGGTTAAGAAAAATTCCCTTGCTTGATCTCCAAAGTGAGTCCAGGACAGCCAGGACTACACAGAGAAACCCTGTCTCAAAACAAAACAAAAAAAAATCAAAAAACAAAAAAAAGAAAAAAATTTCATAGAAGGAAAGAAATTGGGAGATGGTATTACTGTACTTCATGCAGTGCCTGAGGATGCTAAACAGCACTACAGAATAGGAATGACACAAAGAATCAGTTCTTTCTAAAGAAGACAAAGGCCAGGGATAAAGAATGTCCTAAGGAACAGATAGCACAGGGGGGACTCAAAAGTCTACCAGTCCTCTACGGTTTTCTCCAGGACTTAATATAGTATCTTGTCACCAGAAAGTCATAATCATTCAGTGAGTGAGTAAATTAAATAGAAATGTTTCCTGAGAGAAAATACAAGATCTGAACATCCACTGTCTATAGTGATGGGTAAGAAAGAATTTAAAGGTATTTATTTAAGTACTGAGATTATACACTAGAGACTTAAGAATTAAAAGTCCTGTAAATTTCTATTGGTACTGTACAAGATAGTAAACAATGGCTGCATATAGTATTGCAATAGAAAATACAATGGGCAATGTTTCCAGACTTGTAGATTATCTAGGCAGAAGAGAGTTTTGCTGTAAATGCATGTGTATCCTAGACAATGAGGTATTTGGGGAAAATCAGGAGTGCATTAGTTTATTGTAATAATCCACAAAAAGATAGTACTCTACCTGAAATAATTATTCTGGGAAATCTCTCCTGCCTAGACAATATTCCAGAAGCTTGGAACTATATTGGGGAGGGGGGATCTAAAAACTGAAGTAATAGTATGTGGAGAAAGATGCTACAGAGGGGAAGAATGTTGAATGAGAAATTATTAAATTGATTATTAAGCCATTGGGAACTGGAAAAAACATGAAGGAGGAGGAGCAGAGTGCTGTTGTTCTATTTTGCAATCGCTTGACCCGATGGTAAGAGAGTCAGATGAAATTACAGAGCTCCCAACAGTGACTAAGGAGTCGAGCAATGGAGATTTCAGTGGAGGTGGCATGTTAAGACCTGAGGTCCAGGCTTCTGCAACCGGCCTTGTTTGGGCTTCAAGAAGTGAGGGGAAAATTAACTACCCCAGAACAAGCTTCAGCCTATAATGGATAGTGCTTAAGACAGGACTCAGGAAACACTGAGTGACACCCGACACCAGGGCTGGGATAGGGGGCGCCCCAGCTTTCCTCACCTGGGAACACCTGACTCCTCACTTGGAGATGGAGTCAACCGCCCTCGGACGCTGGCACAGCCCAGGCCCGGGTGGCCGAGGCCAGCGGGGCCACAGGGTGTCCGGGCGACTGCGAGGTCACGTGGTTCCCGCCCCCCTTCCCTGGCCCCCGGCGGGCCGTTGGATCCAGTCCAGAGGCCCCCTTACCCATGTGCTGCGTGTCCAGCTGCACAGCCGGCATCTCCTTGAGAGGAATGTGGCCTGACCCGCCGTCCCTGCAGCAGCGCAGGCAGCACCACGCCGACGCGGCCATGGCGCAGGTACACAGCCCCGCTGTTCCGCCCGCGCCCGAGTGCTTCTGGGTCGCGGGGGCTTCGCAGCCCGCACAGCGAGGCCGGGGCGGGGAGGCGAAGCCGAGGCCGAGGCGAGGACCCCGGGCGAACACTCGAGGACCGCCTGTCGGGGCGGGGCCGTGTCGGGAAATGGGCGGGGCCAGCGACCAGAGCGTCGGGAGCGGGTGTGGCCGGGTGGGCCGGGGAGTGTCCCGGAGCTAAGCGGGGCCGGCGGTCTGACTGACTGGAAGAGGGCGGGGCAAATGGCCTGATGGCCGGGAGAGGGCGGGGCCGGGGGCGGTGTCTGTGTTTCTGAAAGTAGGCGGGGCCGGTGTCCTGACTGACTTGGGGTGGGCGTGGCGGCCCGCTGGCGTGCTGTAGCGTCATCCCCCTCGGCTGCCTCGCGCTGGCAGGTGAGTGGCTGGGAGTCGCTGGGGTTCTCAGGGTTCGCCCAGGCTGTGATTCTGTTGTTGGTTTGTTTTTGACACTGGACTTTGCTCTCCTGCCCAGTGTCTGGAACTCCCGGGCTCCAGCCCTTACCGCCTCGGCCTCCGTAGTAGCTCGGTGCTGACTCGGCTCTCCATACCGGGAGCTGCCCGGGGGAGCGGCTCCGCAGTGATTTTTTTAGGGTGGATTGACAGTAGCAGATATGTTTTAGGGAAGGAGCTAATAAAAGGCCCGGGAGTTTTCCCGACGAACGCTCCGGCTCTCCGCACCCGGCCTGTGGAGTGTGCTGTGTGGATGTGCAGCAGGGCTCTTCGCATTTTCCGTGCACGGGCGCTCGTCGCTGGGCTGGTTGCTGCGCAGACCCTGGGCTTGCAGGCGGTCACCCTTATGAGGGAGGCACGAAGGGCGGGGGACAGGGCCGGAGGATGACTTTTGAAAGTCATTGATGTGTATGCATGCTCACGATGTGTGTGAGTTCAGGCGCTCTAGTGCCACGGCGAGGTTAGAGGACAACTCTCGGAAATAGGTTTTGCTTCCCCAACTTGGGGATCCGGGGATCGTACTCTGGTCTTCAGGCTTGCTTTACGGGCAGAGCCATCTTGCTGGCTCCTGATAGGCCAGGCCATTTAAATGCTCAGCTCTCTGGTGCACCAAGGAAGGGTTCCTAGAAGTGTGAAGGTAGTCCCGGGAGATAGTGTGTAGAGAAACTCATTTCTTACTAAGGTCTGCTGCTTCCTGTTACCATAAAGAAGGAAGACCCTGGGGATGGTAGTCACTTGTTATCTGCCTGGTCATTTAGATTATACTTCAGACACGATCTCGTGTCCAAACAGAATCTGGCTCCAACGTCTCTTTAAAGATAAGGTTTCCACCCTGAAAGTTTTCCTGGCCTTCATCAAATCCTGGGAAACTGAACATAAATTCCCAATTCTAAAATAATAGTTTCCCACACATAACATTTTAGCCACTTGAGTATTAATATCCTTTATAGAGATTTTTATCCACAGAATAAGAGAAAATTTCAGGCATTGATCCCTTTTCTATTTATAAAAATATTTTAATTTTAATACTAAGGAAAATATCGAAGGTTTGCTTATACTTTGAGATTTAGTTATTACACAATTAATATCCAAAGTAATTGCTAAAATGATTGAAGGCTACCCCTGCCCCTCATTGCCTATGTACCTATGAAGTACTCTTTTGGTAATCACTCTCTCTCTCTCTTTCCCTTCCTCCCTCCCCTCCCCTTCTCTCCCTCTCTCCCGAATTCTTGCAAGATTTCAAGGTCGATACTGTCCCTACTTTATAGATGAAGAAATAGACTTAGATTAAATGACTGTGCAATTTCACAAGGGTAGAAAATATACAAAGTAGGATTCAAAACTCAGGAGTCTGACTCCAACCCTGTATTTACTTCACCAGATCTTGTTACCTCAAGAATTTTGAAGTTTAAACTTACAATTAAAGTTACAACCCTCTAAAGATGTTCAGTTAAAAATACAGATTTGCCCTTCAATTTTTGTGTTCAATTAGTCTCCACATTAGCTAATCTGCTATAACTATGTGTAAAGAATGAAGCTTGTTTTATAAACCAAACCTGTTGCTTGGAAGTGTTATTAAAAGTACTACATGTGTTAGATAAGTATTAATCTGTCACATCTTTAATTAAAGACTGTTAAATGGCTGTGAATAGGCCACTAATGTAGAGAGGCAGAAATCCCAGTCTTTCCTGGATGGAAAAGTAATTTGTTAGGGTACCACCCAACATACTTTGCCCTTACTGTTGAAACTCAGGTGTACTCACAGAATGAAACAAGCAAAACCGGTTAGCTCCTGGAACAGATTTTCCAGGGGTGGCAGATGAATGGCGATGAGCTCATGGGGCTTGCTTATATTTGGGTTCTATTCTTTCTATTACCTTCAAAGGTGTTTCCAGTTCTTTTTGAAAAACAGGTATTTTGACAGTCTTTCACTGCCACTTTTCACTTTAAGTAATAATCACAAGGCCTACAAAAGAAGTTTCTCAGCAGTTAGAAAGTTGTTTATCTAAGTCAAAAGCAATAACAAAGAATGACTACCAGGCAAAAAATTCTTTGTGCCTCACTGGCTCTAAGCAGATGAACTAATAGGATAATAGTGAATATCATGGGGGGCTAACAGTTGAATTTAAACATGCTCAGGATTTTCTTTGATGGCTTTGTTGATTTTCACACTCTACTGGGTCATATAAAATGTTTTCTTAAGAAATCGTTTATCAGTTTTTAACTTCCTGACTAATCCAAACCATATGTTAGATTCTTAAAATTTATAAACAGTATCAAAAAACAAAACCAACCAAGCAAACAAAACCCTACTTCTGTAAACTAACATTTTTGTTGGCTGTGACCCATTCACAGTTGTTTTGGAGTAAGGTTAACTGACATTTATCTAGAGCTTCCGATTATCAGGTACTGATCTAAGTGCTAAGCGTTAAACTAACCCTCGTAACAGCCCCCTGTGGGAAAAATTATTCTTTATTTTGCAGATGAGGAAATCTGTGAAGAAGAAAACATAGGAAGTGCAGCTAAAGTCCCATTCCATGAGGGATATATATCTAGGCACTCTGCAAACTGCCTCCCCTAGGGTACTATATTTAAGAATACATTTTATCATTGTCTGAGTATGAATGTATCCCACAGTCTTACATGTTTGAACACTAACCCCTTCACTCGCTGCTCTGTTTTAGGAGTTTATAGAACCCTTGAGACTGACCTCAAAAGCAAAAGTGGGCTGCTGTGGGAGGCACTCAAAGGAGATAGGCATTTCTGGTTCCAACTAGAGCTGTCCTTTTCCTCATCTGTGTCTTAGACTACTGCTACCACAGAGGGAACTATCCCAGACCTGTACCCTCCTGACCATTAACAAAATCAATCCTTTCTTCCTTGGGTTGTGCATGTCAGGACCTGGTCACAGCAACACAAAAGGTGACTAGTATGACATTTATTATTATTTTTTTCCTTCAAGTCCTTATCCCAGATGTTGACACTTAAATTTATCTGGTGTTAATTGTACTCATTTAATTTGAACTTACTGAATTATAAGTATATTATCTATTGAACAGCCAAAAATAATTAATTTGAGTTTTGGTTTTGAGCCTAGCCTTTAATGGATGAGCCGTCTCTCCAGCACCAAAATAAAAATTTTAAATGAAAATTTGGGCTGGAGAGATGGCTCAGCTGTTCAAAAATATAAAATGAAAATTTTTGTATTGCAGTGAATTACTATCATTAGTTGTCTTGAAAGTGCTCTAGTAACAGCCCCTTTGAGCATTACTCCTTCCTCACAGATTGTCTTTAAAGGTTACTTAGTATTTTGAATTGCTAAAACCATTAAGGTTGGCAACTTGGAAAATGCAAAGATTTAGGAATAAAAGAGAAGATTGGGTAAAATAAAGGAAATTGGGAAAAGTACAGAAATATAAAGGGTAGTACAAAATGTTTTAATCTAAAAAATAAGAAATAGCAAAGGCTCTCTGAGGAAGGGCCTATGAATGTTTTTAATATTATTTACTCAAAACTTTAAACCATCTTTCCTTCAGTGGAAGATAAAGCAGGCTGCTGCAAACCAAAGAGAGCTGTGACATCCCTGGCCAGCCACTAGTTGCCTTATTTGAAGTGCAAGTTGGCTACCTCTAAGCACCTATTCCTTGCCAGCTTAGGCCAAGCACCTACTGCTAAAATAATTTCAGGAACAGGCTATTGAAGAGACAGAAGAGAAGTATGATGGTTATTCTTGGTTGTCAACTTGACTACATCTGGAATGAACTACAACCCAGAAATGGAGGGCACACCTCTGAGATAGTTTCTGCTTGGTTTGAAGTGGGTGAATTTACTTCTAGTCCAGAGCTTTAAGGTGGGAAGAGACAAGCCTTTGAACTGAGTCTTGAGGCAGGAAGACACACCTTTAATCTGGGCCACACCTTCTGCTGGAAGCCTATATAAGAACAGAGAAGGAAACTTTTTGCTCTTTGCCCGCTTGTACTTACCTAGCACCTAGCTATCAAATCTATTGCTTCACTGGCAATAGAGCCTATTTCTTGGGGGATTCCAGGATCTACTGAAGACCAGCTGAGACACCCAGCCTTGTAGACTGAGCAACTACTGGATTCTTGGGCTTTCTGGTCACAGCCATTGTTGGATTAGCTGGACTGCATCCTGTAAGTCATTCTAATGAATCATATATATATATATATATATATATATATATAAAGAGATTCATTCTATAAGTTCTGTTATTCTAGAAAAGCCTGACTAATACAGGAAACAAAGCAAACTAATTCCAAAGTTGGTTTTGTGTCCTCAAAAGAGATAAAGGTGATAGGGTGGGGCTCAGAAAAGCTGATTCCCAGATCTGTACCCCTTGCCTATGGGTAGAGAGGCCATTTCAACCTGTGGCTTGCCTGCAAAGGACAGATACTGTTCTGGACAATTGGGGGAGTTGGTTTTTTGAGAAAAGGTTTCTCTGTGTAGCCCTGGTTGTCCTGGAACTCCCTTTGTAAATCAGGCTGGCTTCGAACTCACAGAGATCTACCTGCCTCTGCCTCCCAAGTACTGGGATTATAGGTGTACACCATCACACTGGCTCTGGACAGTTTTTATAGTGAAGATAAGACTACATACACAAGCTAGTATTAAGGGAAAGTCAGTAAAACCATTTAGCTGTGCCAAATAAAGGTTTCCCAAAGCATCTCAAATATTCAAATGTCATGTGTCTTTGACCTACATTAAGGCCAGTGATCAAGAGGTCACTGTGTCCATGCTTGTAACCTTTTAAAAAGCTGAGATAGCTTGGGCTACATAGCAAGATCCTGTCTCAAAATTTTTTCTTTTGACATTTGCAGACCAAAATCAACCAACCAACCAACAAACAAAAGAACTTCTTGGTGTATTTATAATATTTATGACAAAACAAAATTATATAGATGGTTGAGATTCTGAAAAATGTTTAGTAAAATGGAAGGACCATGGATTATTCGTTAAAAGTATATCAAACATTGCTAATTTAAGATATGTAACAATGTCATCCTCTGTAATTGTGGTTTTGGAAATGTTTAAAAAAAATAGAGCTCATCCAAAATTTGAGGGTTGTTAAAGCCTGATTTTGTTCTGAGGAGAAACTGTCATCTGGTGTGAAGAGCCTTGTCTGTGTGGTGGATGCAGTGGGTGCAGAAGTGCAGATCTGGGGTATTGTGTGGTCACTCCATTTTGAATAGCCTGAGTCAGAGGATGTGAGACTACTGAACATTGTAGTTTATTGTCTTAAAAACTGACCATTTGTAAAACTTTTTACATGTATAAGGCCCTAGGTTTGATTTGTGGTATTCCAAAACAAAACACAACAACAGAACCATAACTCTAACATATTTGAAAACTACCCTGGGATTGTCAACAGTGAGATGCTCTGAGGATTGGCCAGGAGAGCTTTAATGTGGCAGGTGGACCTGCTAGGAATGAATGCTGCTAGAGTTATTTCTTTCTTTCTTTCCTTCCTTCCTTCTTTCCTTCTTTCTTTCCTTCTTTCCTTCCTTCCTTCCTTCCTTCCTTCCTTCCTTCCTTCCTTCCTTCTTTCTTTCTTTCTTTCTTTCTTTCTTTTTCTTCTTCTCAAACGCTAAGAACCTTTTCAGTGGCAGAGAGCTTGCCTAGCATGCTCTTGGTTCAATTTCAAGTAACACCAGAGGGCTTTTTTCATTCTAAAATTTAATCAAATGTTTTGATGATTATTTTGTAGCCTGAGTGGAGATGTGGCTTAGTGGCTGAGCTCTTGCCAATCATGGTTTGAGCCCTAGAACAGGAAAAATCAATAACAAAACTGTTCAAAGGGATGCAGTAAAAAAAAAAATGCTGAGATGACCACTCTATTAGGGGGTTTTTTTGGAATTTTTATTGTGGGAAAGAGAGAGACTATATCAGAGGCATCTGGAAGAGTCCAAAGCAGAGAAACTAAAGCAAATTGGACATGGCCAGGGCTAGTAGTAGGGAATAGTGGAGATGGCAAGAGAGCCTTTCGAGAGAGCCGGGAGTGGACAAGTCATGTGGGTTATAAACAGAATGAGTAGCTCGAGAGTAACTCCTTTTGGAGACAGAAAACCCACTTCACAAGTTCCTGAGGAAAGCTGGCTTTTATATAAGTGCCAGAAATCCTTTTGCAGTCCAGCTTGAGCTCACTACAGAAGTGACTTCCTGACTCTCTTGTGATATAAGTGACTATCTTGACTTCCTGAGACTTAACAAAAGCCCCAGGACTTCTGACTTGTGCATGTCCAGTAGGTAACATAGACATCAGTCTCCATTAAACATGTAGTACAGTCTATACAAAGAAAGAAGGGAAGAAAAAGGAAGACACCTGAAGTTTCCTACTTATTGAGAGAGAAAAAGAGAAAATTCCATTTATGTATTCTTATATTTTTGGTTGTGAGCCTAGCCTTTAACGGCTGAGCCATCTCTCCAGCCCCCATTTATGTATTCTTAATTCATTGGTGCCTATTGTAGTGATTGCTCAGTAAATCATCTGCTTATTTTAGAAGGAAAACATATTGAGTACTCTGTGAGGGAGCAGCAGGCTGGGCAGTAGCTAGATGTCCACCTGTAGCATCAGTAAATATTAGATGAGTTAACGAAACCCTAGATAACTAAACAGGTAGTCATACTTCATTTCATGTTGAATAGCAAAGTAGCACGTGAACATGGAATTCTTGGAGATTCTACATTAAACACACTGACACAGGTTGCTGTATCCTGAATACAGAAGATTTAACAAAAACAATTCCATTGAGATACAATCCTCATGCTACAGAATTGAACCTGATTCCCAGTAGAGTCATGGAGTCTCACAGCAGGTAGTTATGAGCCTCCAAAAGACCCCGCTCCCATGAATAGTTACTCCGTTTTCCTTACTCTGCCCCTCATAACCACCAGTACACTTTCAAAGTCAGAGGGCTTGGGCCTTTCTTGGACCTTTAATATAACCTATGGCGTTTTAAATATTTGCTTGTTTAGCTGGGCAGTGGTAGCGCTGGGAGGCAGAGGAAGGCGGATCTCTGAGTTTGAGGCCAGCCTGGTCTACAGGGCAAGTTCCAGGACAACCAAGGCTACACAGAGAAACCCTGTCTTGAAAAAAAATTTTTTTCCCTTATTTAGTATGATGTTTTCATGTTTTTTCTATGTTTTAGCATGCCTCATTTCTATTTATGCTCCAGTAGTATTCCTCTGCATGTAAAAACCATATTTTTGTTTCTCTGTCATTGCACATCCAAGTGTCTGCTTTTGGCCATCTATGAATAAGGAGTAATATTGCTTTGAACATTGATTGTATAGGTTTTTGAGTGAACATATTTTTACATTTTCTGGCTTACACACATAAGAGTTGAATTGCTGAATCGTTGTTACTTTATATATACATGATTGGAGATCTGCAGAGCGTTTTTCCTACTGTCGTTGCACTGTCTAGAATCCCACCGATGATGGATGGGGTTCCGGTTCTCTACATCCTTGCCAATGCTTGTTATCATCATCTTACAATTTTAGTCGCTCTAGTAGCTATCCAATAGCATCTCATTGTGGAATTGCCTTTCCCAATGGACCAATAACACCTAGTAGCTTTCCATGTACTGATCAGCTATTTATGTATCTTTGGGCTAATTTCTAACCAGGCCTTCTTTCTTTATTTTGAGCCAAGGTCTCACTACGTAGCTCTTACTGGCCTGGACTGTGCTACAGGTGTACACCACCACACTGGCTATTCAGATCTTTAGCCATTTTAAAATTGGATTAAATGTTGTTCTTATGTTGAAATAGTATTTTTGTTTTGTTTTGTTTTGAAACAGAGTCTTATGGATCCGAGGCTAGCTTCTAACTCAATATGTAGCTAAGGCTAGCCTTGAACTTCTGATTATCCTGCTTCTACCCCCCAAATACTGGGACTACAGGTGCATACCACCATGCCCAACTAAAATGACTCTGTTAGAGTAGGCCCTAATTCAAGATAACTGGTTCTTTTTATGTTTTGGGTTAAACTTTCTGGTACCAGGGCTTTAGACTCCAGGATTGTCCTAGTTGGTTTTTGTCAAATTGATACAAACTAGTCAACTGGGAAGAGGGAATGTCTTAGGGTTTCTATTCCTGTGAAGAGACATCATGACCACAACAACTCTTATAAAGGAAAACATTTAATTGGGGCTGGTTTACAGTTTCAGAGGTTTAGTCCATTATTGTCATGGCAGGAAACATGGTGGCAAGCAGGCAGACATGGTGCTGGAGAAGTAGCTGGGAGTTCTGCATCTTGATCCACAGGCAGAAAAAGGAGACTGACACTCTGGCCAGACTTGAGCTTATAAAACCTCAAAGCCTGCCCCCAGTGGCACACTTCCTCCAACAAGGCTACTTTTCTTAAATAGTAACAAGATTAGCCAACACACACACACAGTTAGCAGCCCTGGTTCTGAGGCTTTCATACTCAGACTAAATTATACCATCATTTTTCCTGGTTGTGCAGGTTATATAGACAGCATATTTTGGGATTACTCATGAGTAAGCCAATTCCCATAATAAATCCCTTCTTACACACTCTCTATACCATTATTGTTTCTCTTTCTCTGGAGAAACCTGACTTTTAGTTGTTATATTTTGAGTTAATTTTTATTGTAACTTAATTTTTATGTATTCCATTTTGGCTTTTTGAGGCCCACTATGTAACCTGGCTGGCCGGTATTTACTGTTTTGCACA
>CAJQZJ010032201.1:9512155-9544779 GCA_907164525.1 Lophiomys imhausi | reverse complement strand
ATGAGTGTTTTGCTTACATGTTTATATGTGTACCATGTGCATGCCTGGTGTCCACAGAGGTCAGAAGAGGACATTGGATGCCCTGGAACTGGAATTACAGATGGCTGTGTGCCACTATGTAGTTACTGGAAACCAAATCTAGGTCCTCTGGAAGAACAAGTGCTCTTAACTGCTGAGCTATGTCTTTAGCCCCTTTGAGGTAATTTTTCTGTGTGCTGTGAAGTAGGGTTCAACTTTCCTTTGCACGGAGACATACAGGTGTCCCTTCACCAGATGTGGAAAGGACTGTCTTCCCCCCTGAATTAATTGTCTTGGTGTTGCCTTTTCTTAGAATTATATGACTTTTTATAATTCAAAATTACAAAAACCTTTATTTGTCAACAAAAAAAATCATACTTGGTTTAATTTTTGTAAATAGAAGCAGTTGGGAATCAAACACCAAGTTTTAAAAAATGCCTGTATATATGCTATAAGGTGGTAATGATGCCTGGGAGTCTTCACATTGGCTTGTAAAAGTAGCAAAGCTATGTCAGCTCACTAGCCTTCCCGGTGAGCGCCCCCTACCGACCCCAGTCCACCTCCCACCCAGTCTCAGCCCAGTTTCAGTTTCCTCATCCTGTTTTTTGTCTTTAAGTAGGAACATTTCCTCTTAACCTCATGATTTATATCTCTGATGCTCCTAATTCGTCCCTTACATAACTAATATTTTGCTTTCCTAAAATGCAGTTCAGGTATCTATATAGATACTTTCAAAGCAATCAATAGAATGCCCTTCCATAAAGTAAAGAAGCATTCATTCTGTTCTTGGAAATCCTCTTTGGGAACAGAAGGTAGTACAAAAGTCTAATGAGTTGTATGTGATGCTTTATAGGATTGTGTTAGATTAAGCATTAAAAGTGAACTAGGGGATGGCTTAGCAGTTAAGAGCACATACTGTTCTTTCAGAGACCAAAGCTTGGTTCCCAGCACCCATATTGAGCATCCCACAACCACCTGTAACTCCAACTCCCTCCAGGGAATCTGACATTCCTGGGCACCTACAACTCACAGCCACACAGGCACATATACACACAATTAAAATAAAATATTAATAAAATAAAAGACATACAACAGGGCGTGGTGGTGCGTGCCATTAATCCCAGCACTTGGGAGGCAGAGGCAGGCACATTTCTGTGAATCCTGGACAGTCAAGGATACACAGAGAAACCCTGTCTCAAAAAACCTAAATAAGCCAGGCAGTGGTGGCATACGCCTTTAATCCCAGCACTTGGGAGGCAGAGGCAGGAGGATCTCTGTGAGTTCGAGGCCAGCCTGGTCTACAAAGCAAGTCCAGGACAGCCAGAGCTGTTATACAGAGAAACCCTGTCTCGAAAAAAAAAAACCTAAATAAATAAATAAAATATATAAAAAAACAATTTTTGTTAATAACATTTTTATATAATGCTACTTATATATATGTAAAAGTTAACATTAAATATAAATATGTATTATGATAGTAATATAATATTTTAAAATACCCTTCTTTTTTAACATTTATTTATTAATTCAAGTTACATCTCGATCACAGCCCCCTCCCTCTTACCCTCCCAGTCCCACCCTCCTACCCTTTACCCCTGTCCCTACTATCCTTCTCCTAGGGTGAAGGGGGACCCCACATATCAGCCCCTCTCATTTTATCAGTCACATTGAGGGCTAAGAGCTTCTTCTTGCTCTGGAGCTCAGCATGACAGTTCAGCTAGGGTAAAGTGTCCCACTAACAGGTAACTAAGTCCATGACTGAGACTGCCCCCCACCACTTTCTAAGAGATCTGTATGAGGACCTAGTTGCCTATCATCTATATTTTATGGGGGGGGGGGTCTAGGTCTAGTTTAAGCTTTTCTTGGTTAGTGTTTCAGTCTCTGTAAGCCTCTAGGGGCCTAGATTGGTTGATTCTGTTGATCTTCATGTGTTGATCTTGCCCTGTCCGTTCTCTCTATTCCTCCTTCCTCTTTATACAGGACTCCCAGAGCTCCACCTAATGTTTGACTGTGTGTCTCAGCATCTGTTTTGATCTGCTGCTGGGTGGAATTTCTCGTAGGATAGTTATGGGAAAATGCCCTTCTTAATGAAATGTAAAAAAAATTGCACTTACTTCAACTGTGGTGATCAGTCTAAGCTCCCAACTTGTTGAGAGGTAGAATTACCTGGAAGACAAGCCTCTGGACGAACCTATAGGGCATTATTTGATTAGATCAATTTAGGGAGGAAGACCTGCACACTATGGGTGGCAGTATTCCCTGGCCTGGGATCTTGGTCTAAATAAAAAGGAGAAATTGAGGGCTGGAGAGATGCTCAGCAGTTAAGCATATTTGTTGCTCTTCCAGAGGACATACGTTCAATAACCAGCGCCTACATCAGGCAGCTCATGACTGTCTGTAACTCCAGCTGCAAGGCCATCCAGTGTCCCTGTCATCTGTGGGCATTTGCACAGACACATAATAAAAAGAATAAAAATAATTTTTAGCCGGGCGTGGTGGCGCACACCTTTAATCTCAGCACTCTGGAGGCAGAGGCAAGTGGATCTCTGTGAGTTCAAGGCTAGCCTGGTCTACAGAGCGAGTCCAGAACAGCCAGGGATACACAGAGAAACCCTGTCTGGAAAAAAAAGGAAGAAGCGAGCTGGACACAGGCATGAATTGCTCTCTGTTTCTTGACTGGGTGCCCTGTGACCAGCTGCCTCCAGCACCTGCCACTGTGATGTCTCTATCATGATGGCCTGTTGCCTCAAACTGAGCCAAAATAAATTATTTTCCCCTTGAGTTTCTTCTGTCAGGGTATTTTATCACAGCAACAGAAAAAGTAGCTAAGACATCAACCAGTTTTATAACATTGGCTTTGAATCTATTAATAAGGTTTTCCAGATGCCGTGGTTCTATTTCAGCTGGGCTCTTTGCTTTTGCAGTAATTGTACTGCTGTGCTCAGCCTTTGGTGACTAATTACAGGGTTGGAAATGCTGCAAGAAGCTTCTTTCCAAGAAATCATGTATAGCCGTTTACAGTTGGCCCGAAACCTTTTGTAATTAGATTAAATTTTCTCTGGCCTCAGAATCTTTAGTTAGTGTTTTGTCAGCGATTTGTTTTAGCAATATCTGTAAAGTTGTCTAATGTGGCTCAGATTTGTTTGAAATGCACAAGTCACCCACTTTTGTATTTTAAGTATGAAAATCTTTAAATTTAATTATCAAGTTTTAAAGATAATATCAAACTAAGGACAGTGCACTTTCAAATCATTGTCACTAAGTACATGCTTATTTCAAGGATGAAATAAAAAAAAAACTTTTAAAAAGGGGGGGATATTTTTCCAGTAATGCAAGTTTGCTAATTAGTTCCATAATAACATTCTTCACTTTAATGAAATTGTTTTCAGGCTGGAGAGATGGCTTATTTGTTAAGAGCACTGACTGTTCTTCCAGAGGACCCAGGTTCAATTCCCAGCACCCACATAGCAGCTCACAACTGTCTGTAACTTCAAGATCTGACACCCTTACATAGCCATACTTGTAGGCAAAACACTAATGCACATACAATAAATAAATAAAAAGAAAATTCTTGTAAAATTAAAAAAAAAGAAAAAAGAAATGTTGGAGGAAGGTCTAATACATTGAAATCAGAAGGTGGTGAAGGCCAACCTTGATCCAGGGCTTTATCCCCAGGAAGGGTCAAGCCACTAGTTAAGGCGACCCAGGACTGCCAGCCTCCCACCAGCCCCACTAGCTGCTCCACCAGCCTAATCTTACAGTTTATACTTATTAATAAATATAATTTTTGACAAGGTTGCAGTTTCAAAGAGATTGTTCTCATTTTATGGCCAGTTAAAAAGAGTCTATGCCAGGCGTGGTGGTGCACACCTTTAATCCCAGCATTCAGGAGGCAGAAGCAGGTAGATCTCTGTGAGTTCAAGGCCAGCACGGTCTACAGAGTGAGTTCCAGGACAGTCAGGGCTGTTACACAGAGAAACTGTCTCAATTTTTTTTTCTTTTAAGTATATTAAAGAATATATCACACAATTAAAAATATTTTTACTTCAATGTTTAATTTTTATTGAATAAAAATTCTATAGTTGCATCAAATAGTGAACAAATTGTGAAAAGAGCATTTGAATGTGCAAGTCTCTTTCATCATAATTGCATAATTGGTGTAACAGTCTATCATGTATCACTCATAGACCTGTTTTTTCCCTCTCCCTTATTTTAAAAGGAAGAAAAAAAAGCAATACAACTCAACACACCTATTAGGAGAACAATGGCAATCATAGTTCTCCATGCCTTAAATAACTTGTGAATATGTTTTTTTTCTGTGGTAAAAAAGCACTTTGGGGCTGGAGAGATGGCTCAATGGTTAAGAGAACTGGCTAGTTCTCTTCCAAAGGCCCTGAGTTCAATTCCCAGCAACCACATGGTGGCTCACAACCATCCATAATGTGATCTGATGCCCTCTTCTGGCTGCAGTTGTACATGCAGATAGAGCACACATATACAGTAAAATAATATATCTTTGGGGGGGAAAGGTGTGTGCTGAGACTGAGCCACACACCACAAGTTTAAAAAAAGGGGGGACTTTGAAGATTGGGCTAAATGAAAGATTTTTAAGATAGAAAAAGCATCCTGGGTTGTCCATGTGGGCCCAAAGGACATCCTCAGAAGAGGGAGGAAGAAGGGTCAGAATCTGAGAAGGAGAGGGGATGATGAAAGCAGATGGTAATATGTAGATGCTTGTAGAGACTGGAGTGAACAAGAGAGAGATTCCCTAGAGCCACAGAGGAATGCAGCCCACAATGTAGTGTTGAACCCGCGAGGGGGCTCCCTGAAATCCTGATGCCCAGAGACCACCAAAGTCCCAGATTCATTGTAATATACAAGAGGTTTATTTAAGCTCATGTGCCGGGGTTCTACTACCTCCGTAGAGGAGTGACCGCTGCAAAACGGTTTTCAGGTTCTTTTAAGCACACAAGCGGCTACAAAAAGGTGGGGGCACAAAGGAGTAGCTAGGTGACAGCTGCAGGTGGGGATTAAAGAACAAAGAGTATGCTAAGTTAGGTAGTGATGCAAGTGGGGAGTGAAAATGAGGGATCAGAGGGGAGTGAAGGAAAACCAGCCAGCTATGCAAGTTTAGATATTTTCAAGGACTGAGTTCTGTGAAATGTCTCCTGAAGAAGTGAGGTCAAGGTCTCATGAAGGAGGAGAAGGCCTTGTGTTCATGTCTGTTGTCTTACAATGGATGTAACCTCTAGACACTATAATAAATGCTGCTTTAAATCACTATGTTTGTGGTTGTTAAATCCACAAGAGGAAACTAATAATACCAAAGAGCACACTAATATTTGCGTATATAGCTTAATAAATTAAAAATTACATTAATTTATTGTGTGTGTGTGTATAATTTATGGTGTATATGTGCATGTGTGTGTGTGTGCGCAAGTGTGTGTGTGTGTGTGTGTGTGTGTGTGTGTGCGCACATGCATGGGTACCACAGCACACTGTGGAAATCACAGGATAACTGTGGAGCCCGATCTCTCCTTCTACCATGTGGGCCCTGGAGGTCAACCTCTGGTCATCAAGCTTGGAAACAAGTGACTTTACTTGCTTAGCCATCTCATTGGTCCAAGGTCGATGACTTTTTTTTTCTGTTGGAGGAGAAGCTGGGTCTCACTGTGTAGCCCTGGCTGGCTTATATTTCCCTATGTAGACCAGGCTGGCCTTAAAACTCACAGAACCACTTGCCTCTGCCTCCCAAGTGCTGTGATTAAAGGTATACATTACCACCCAGCAAGATTGATGAATTTTATTGATAGATTTATAAAAGCATATAGATCATATAAACATCACCCACTTCAATAAGTACCAAAAGGAACTCTGCAAAATATGTGCTTAATCTTGATTGCTTAGTTGTTGCCCTAGAAAAACAGTCTACCACTGAGCACTAGCCTTGGATCTTATGTATATCTTCAGTTCATGTTGGATTTGTAGGGACAGACCCCTACAGTAAATGAAAGTGCATCTATAGTGGTGGGTGCAGTGTTGAGGCCTAGGTAAAGGCATATTTTTAAAGTATTTATTTGTTGTTATATTAATATCTCTACCTCCTTTCCAACCCATCGACCCAAGGTAGGGGAGAAGGGATATTAATGTAGACAGAAGATGTCTACATTTTTAGATGTAGGTCCTTGGGGCAATTTGTCAGGATTCCTGGAGTCCAGCCAAACAGCATACACAGGAACAGGTACCAGCAGCAGTTTGGGGGAGGTCTAGAAGGGACAGCAGCAGCGGCAGCAGCTCCAGTACAGGTGGTAGCAATGACAATTTCCCACCCTTGCTTGGGTCCTGTGTTCTCTTCAGCCCAACCTGGGCTAGGATCAGCAGAAGAGAAGTCAGCAAACTCGAAGTGGTCTCTACGTGTTGTCTGGAGTATTTAGAAGCAAAGCAGTGATGAGAAGTGATGCCAAACAAAAGCTGTTCTGTGTTTCTGAGGTTTCTTTTTGTACCCCCTCAAAATCTGCACAAGGATGTTTTCTAATTGGCCAGCATCACCACCCCCAACTAGGTACTTTCCTGTTGACCAAGATCACACAATCTCCAAGGAGTCCATCCATCAAAGGATGTTTTCCAGCAAAAAGCATGTTCCCTGCCTCTGACAGTTTCTGACTGGCAAAACATTATGAGCTCTTCCATCAGGATGTTCCTTGTGCCCCTCTCACAAGTTTGTTTTTCAGAGGTGGACAAAGCACCCCTACATCCCATACTTGAGACCAAAACAAAAAACACATTTATTCAACACAACTGTGTTTTTAAAGAAATCAATACTTCTACCACATCTAGGCTCAGATATGATGAGGGGGTTTTCATCTCTGTGAATTTCCAATACAATATGGAAAAATTCTTCAGTGGGGCAAGACTATCCCACCTAGCCTCCTTCCCTTAATGCTAGCATTGCAGTCCACCATCCATCCTTTAACCAGTGATCTAATTTTAGACTACTGGATTGTCCTGACATACATTAGCCATTTGTACATTTGCTTCCCTGTATATCGTTGCCGTCTTACCTGACCAAGAAGGAGAATCAAGTAGTCTGTGCTCTGCTGTAGTACTTATCTACCATATATATATATATATATATATGTATATATATATATATGTATGTATATGTATGTATATGTATGGTCTATTGGTCTTAGTACTAGGTAAGGAGAGACTGGGATAAAGAATGAAGGAAAGTGTCTGTTTTTAGGTTGCTTTCTATTGACTGGGAACAAATTAACATGGCATTAATATCAGAAATCCTATCATTTTTGTGCTCTCAAATTATAGGAATTAAAATTTTTATCTGGCAGAGACAGAAACCCTGTATCATTCTCTGTGTGTTTCTAGAGGAGAACTGAAATTCACCTAACACTGTATTGGCTGGTTTTGTGTAAACTTGACCCAAGCTAGAGTCATCAGAGGAATGCTTCCATAGGATCCAGCTGTAAGGCATTTTCTCAATTAGTGATCAATAGGGGAGGGCCCAGCCCATGGTGGGTGGTGCCATCTCTGGATTGTGGTTCTATAAGAAAGCAGATTGAGCAAGCCAGTAAGCACCACCCCTCCATGGCCTCCACATCAGCTCCTGCCTCCAGGTTCCAAACCTGCGTGAGTTCCTGTTCTCACTTCTTCCGACGAAGGACTATGATCTAGAATTGTAAGCCTGATAAACATCCTTTTCCCCAACTTGCTTTTAGTCATGGAGTTTTGCTGCAGGAATAGAAACCCTAAGAGAAACAATATGCATTGTTTCTTGAATTTGGTTACTTGATATGTAAAGAGAAAGACAGTCAATTAACTAGAATGTTTTGAGAATGATATATCCACACATATATGAAATAATGCACTAGTTTATTCAATGTAATAACAAAATTTGCATGCTGAGCAAGCCTAAGACAAGTTCAGGTAACAAGACTGCTTTGATGCACTACTACAGTAATCAAAACACTTCTAAAGTGTCACTTCTAAAGCAGCATTACATATATATTGTGTGTGTGTATCTACATGTGTTTGTGTGCATATGTGTTATGTGTGTTACAGATTATAATCTGTAAGAGATGAGAAGTTATTGGATAGTTTCATTGACTTTTTCCCTGCCCACAATACTAGGGAGTGAATCCACATTCAAGATGGGTTTTCCTGCTTCAGTTAATTCTAGAAGTGTTATCATAGATAGATCTGTGTGTTTTCATGGTGAGTCTAAACAAGCCAAAATGGTAAAGGTTAACCACCAAAGGAGCTGTTTCAGTTGTGTTCGATTGCTGTGCAGAGACACTCAGGCAGCTTATAGAAGAAAGAGTTTATTGAGTTTACATCAGAAGGTGAGTTCATCATGGTAGGGAGCATGACAGAAGACAGGTGGGCATGGCATGGGAGCAGTAGCTGAAAACTTAAATGTTGAGACAACTATGAAGCATACAGAGAGCTAATTCCAAATAGCATGAGATTTTGAAACCTTAAAGCCCACCCCCAGTGAGACACCTCCTCCAGCAAGGCCACGCTTCCTAATCCTTCCCAAACCATTTCACCAAATGCAGACCAAGTATTCCAATATAGAAGCCTATGAGAGCCAATCTTATTCAAACTACCGCAGTGACATTTCAAATTCACAAAGGTTCCCACTGACCCAACAATTCAAACATATAAAGGATGAATGTGAGAAATTGATGGAAACATGAAGTTTATAACATCCTACAGATCAGAACTGGAGAGATGGCTCAGTGGTTAAGAGGACTGACTGCTCTTCCAAAGGATCCAGGTTCAAATCCCAGAACCCACATGGCAGTTCACAGCTGTCTGTAATTGCTGGATGTGGTCGTGCATACTTTTAATCCCAGAACTCAGGAGGCAGAAGCAGGCAGATGTCTGTGATTTCAATGCCAGCCTGGTCTACAAAGTGAGTCCAGGACACTCAGGGCTGTTACACAGTGAAACCCTGTCTCAAAAAACCAAAAAAAGAAAAAAACAGGAAACAAACAAAAACCAAAGTGAATCCAGGACAGTGAAGGATATATGGAGAAACTCTATCTTGAAAAACCAAAAGAAAGAAAGAAAGAGAAACATTAATAAAGCAATAGCTCCTTTTATAATTGCATGAAGGATATTCTATGCTTACTCATAAATATTAATCAATACCAAATCATATTGTTATATAACTACATGCATTTTCATGTACTACATATTCACTAATGGTCAAAAATAAGGGAGAAGCCTCAAGTTGGGAGGAGCTTGGAGTTGGGAGCTTTCTCCCAGTGCCATACTGAGCTTTGATTTATGGTCATATAAGACATAATTGCTTCCAAAGGAAACACTCAGTGTTTACATAAGAACTGATAATCCACATAGGAGAAAACTAATTGACAGTGAAGGGACAGGTTAATTCATGTGGTATAGGTGAGTCTGAAAGATATCAAGACCATGTTGGGGGCTAGGGATGGGCATATGGGGGCTCACCATTGTATGTGAATTGTATTTTTGTATGTGATTAAAATTTTGCAAAACAAAAGTATACAAATGATATTTTAATGACATCACAATGTCTAGGTGCTGCACAGATGTAACAACCATGATCTAAAGCCAGAAACTGCAACTTAAATGAAGACAAGGATGTTAGCGTAAATAATTTTATTATTTTATGAGAGATGATTAGAAAACATTTTTTAATTATTTCTAATGCAACTTTAGGAGCGATGGCTTATTGGTGTTGAGAATTTAACTTGCCTGAGTAGTAGAAAGTTTTCAGAAACCGCCCTGACGCAGGAGCCAGACCTATGCAGCCTAAGTGGGCAAACAAGATGGGAGGAAGGAGTCCATTTCCTTCTGATTGTTAATGTTCAAGTGTGTCTCAGGTCAGGGGAGGGTGTGAGAGGAAGGCAGGGTGGGGGGGCTTCGATAAAGCTGTAGGCTCACACTTCTCTTTTCTGTAATCTGAAACACTCTGCAGTTAGAGAACAACAATCAGCTATTTGCTTTGCTCTAGTGACTTCAGTTGTTTTGTAAGACAGCTCCCCTGCAACTCTCTTGACCTGTAATGTAACACTAACTGTAAGTTCCCCTAGATGTTTAAAGCTGCATTCCAAACACAATGAAATTTCAAAATGTGCCGCTCAAAAACATACCTTCTTAAAAGTTCCAAAAGGGTTGGGTTGTAGTTCTGTGGAAAAGCACCTGCCTAGACAGCTCTAGGTTTGACCGATCTTTAGCACTGCCAAAATGGACAAACTGATGAATGAATAAAAGAATGGGGATTTCCTGATGTGATGGTAATACCATTCAGTATCTTAGTTGGAATTTGGGGTTCACAGACACAGGCTTTTGTTATGACTTGAAAATTTACATTCGAGTTATACACTTAGGTATATATAAATACAGTTTAGAATAAATGATTAGCAACATGCTAAGCTCTAGTTTATAACATATATACTTAACAGTTAGGGAAATGTCTGCTGATGACTATAATTTATTTTTTGAATGCATAGAAATAATATGGATTGATGAATGCAGAAGGAAATTTAATAGATATGATAATTCAGGAAGAATTACATGTTGAGAGATTAGATGGTATGCACAATAAATTTCCTTTATTCTTTGACTTCCTTGTTTATCTACTGATTGTTAATGTTCAAGTGTTTCTCTGAATCAGGCCCCCGTTATGTATTACGGATACAGTTCTGTTCATACTCCCATGGAGCTTCTGTCTGTGGCTTAATCCAGTAACAGTATTTCTGACTCCCTCAGTTCTATGAGGAGCTCTGATTCTACACCTTTGAATGAAGGTATTTTACAAACAGAACCTTTTTATTTTTAATTAAACTTTATTTGGGGCTGGAGAGATAGCTCAGTGGTGAAGAACACTTACTGTTCTTGCAGAGGACCTGAGTTCAGTTCTCAGCATCCAGTTGGGTGCTAACGACTGCCTGTAACTCCAGTTCCAGCAGATGAAATATCCTCTTCTGGCCTCTCCCAGCATCCACAGCATATTTTTTATTTGTATTTGTGTGTGTGTGCCTGATTGTCTGCATTGCACCACCTGATTCCCTGTTCACCACAAAGCATCCTCTGACTCCCAGGGTACTCTCAGAAAAGAACATGGTATTCCTTGAACATTTCTAGTCTCTGTTCTGGTGGCCTCTCAGGCAGCTAACAAAGTCTCTGTGACTAATTGCTATGTTAACTACAGAGGTCTAGCTCCCTAGAAAGAACAGTACTGGTATCCTTTTCCTGTGTAAAGGAGATGAATGCCAAGTTGACTCTGACTGAATCTTCACGAGCCTTCACACCTCTGTTGTGCTGTACTCATTTGAATGCGATGTAGAGAATGAAATGTTTGTCTGACAGAGAACCAGACATCTCACACCACAGGACCCACCCAACTTGTCTTTATAGTTTTCCCATTTTTGATATTGCTGCTTGAAAAAGGTATAGGGTGAAAATAGGTAGGTAGGTAAGTATATAGATAGGTAGACAAGGAGATGATAGATTGGAAGATGTATGCACATGTATTTCCTTTAAATTTTGTAGCATATAATTAGATAGATAGATGATAGATAATTTTATTCTGGAAAACTGTGACTAACATTTAATTATGACCTCTGGATAATGACAAAAGGCACATCAGTTTTTAAAATCTATTATGTTAGTAAGACCAAGATATGAGATGACCATCTCAAAACTCATCTCATGAATTTTGTATATGAGGTGCTATATTTGTCCAGCATGTGCACTTTCACCTGCAATCTCTATTTGTCTGTCTATTCATCCATCTCTCTAGCTCTGTCTCTCAGTATCTACACATCTGCTCCTCTGTCTCTCAATATTTATCTGTCTATCTCTTGGTAGCCATCTCTCTCTCTATCCATATATATATTCTGTCCATCTGTCTCTAATCTTTCTATGTCTATCCATCTATCTCTTGATATCTGTTTCTATCTCTCAGTACCCATATCTATCTATCTATCTGTCTGTCTTTCTGTCTGTCTGTCTGTCTGTCTGTCTGTGTATCTATCCATCTATCTATATCTCTGTATATGGGATAGAGGATGAGAATGAGGAGGACGACATATGTGGAAATATCTTTCTACACACGCACACGCACACATATACACAGAAGTAAAATGATACTTGGCACTTCTGTAGAGGACAAACCAACTAACAAACTAGACAGAGACACAATAGGGGAGATCAAAGAGGGCTGAACTAATAGAACTAGATGCTAGAATTTAGTAGACGCTCTGATTAAAGGCCAAACTGATAGTTTAATAATTCATAATTATCATATAATAAATATAAGGTAGTAAATTATAATTCTTTTTAAATTATATAAAGCATTTTGTTACCATAAATATTACTTATTACATAATAGTCAACATAAAATAAAGTCATATTTTATTATATACTCTTATTCATATTCCAAAATATATATTAGACAACTATGTAAATACTATTTGTTATAATTTATATAATAGATTTTATTATATTAAACATACTTCAGGGTTGATTGTTTTATGATAAAACATATCAGAAAATGCTATGTCAATTTCCATGCAAAGATATGTAGAAGTCTAACATACTTATGGAAATTAAAGATGGTTTAATTTATTACTAGACACAATACCTAAGTCTACTGCCTCTCTCTCTAACTTCTTCATTGTCACCCCTCCCTCTTTGAATTTTGCTCTTGATTGAAAGGCTGAGACGTGATTGAATTAGGACAAAAAAAAATTGAAGTGGTAACTGGCAGCTGGGCAGGTAGCTCAGAGGGGAGCTAGCTGAGCACACTGAGGTTCACCAGCACCTCATGTGGGGGTTGGGGGGCATGCCTAGGTACTTTGATGTTGCAGACTGACCCCAGGGTCTTTGCTACTCTGGTATTCTATCACTGAGTTATGCTCCCTTGCTTGAGCTGGTTTTTTACCGTGGCCTCCCAGCTGACTAGCTGTTGCAAACATTATTGTTGCTGTTTGTGAATGATGTGTGTGTGGGCGCATGTGTGGAGGGCAGAGGGCAGCTTAGCAGAGTTGGTTTTGTTTTGTTTTTTGTTTTCCCTTTCTCTACCTGGGTTCTGAGGGTCAAAATCAGGTGGCTAGACTTGCTGGGCAAGGGCCTTTACCAACATCTATAAATTTGTTTCATAAATATTTCCACTACATTTATGTCACAAAGCTTATTATTTTTGTTGTTCAAAATTGCTACAGATACATGACTAACATTTTTCAAGCATGGATAAAATGTAAGGTTTGAAGCAAGCTGATTGTGGTGGCACATGCCTTTAATCTCAGCACTCAGGAGGCAGAGACAGGCAAATCTCTGAGTTCGAGGCCAGCCTGGTATACAGAGTGAGTGTAGGGAGAAAATATAAAAAACAAAAGGGGAGGTTATAGACATGATATAAAAATTATAGGAAAAAAGGGTAGATTATTGATCTATTACTTCTATAGATCCTTGTTATTAGTACAAAATTAAGGTTATAAAATTAAGACTATATTTGACTACATTGGTATAAATCATTGTATACTGATAAAAATTAAGGTTATATTTTGGTTAGGTATTGTACCTATACAATTCTTAAAAATGCAACATGAAGTTCTAGTCCCTTTGACAGCAACTATCACAAGCTGTTTAGGATAATTAAGAAATGCAAGTTGAGCCGGGCGGTGGTGGCGCACGCCTTTAATCCCAGCACTTGGGAGGCAGAGGCAGGCGGATCTTTGTGAGTTCGAGGCCAGCCCGGTCTACAAAGTGAGTCCAGGACAGCCAAGGATACACAGAGAAACCCTGTCTCGAAAAAAACCAAAAAAAAAAAAAAAAAGAAATGCAAGTTGAAGCCAGGCGTGGTGGCGCACACCTTCAGAGGCAGGCAGATCACTGTGAGTTTGAGACCACAAAGTGAGTCCAAGACAGCCAGAACTGTTATACAGAGAAACCCTGTCTTGAAAAACCAAAAAAAAAAAAAAAAGAAATGCAAGTTGAGAGTCATTCAAACTTATGATTTTTATTAAGTATTAGTTTAGTTAATCTTAGATGTTTTCTAAGTTAATCAGATATTAAGTTGCTAGAAACAAGAATCATTTGCTTCAAAAATATGGAGATGGATAGATGATCTTCAAAAACCTCAAGAGGTCTTTAGAATATGGCATTTAAAGATGTTTTTTATAATTTTAAAAATTCTTTGACATGAGACAGTTCCTGACACCTCCCATTTGACTTGGAAGAAGACAATAAGCATCAAAAAAATCTCCATCAGGAGATAATTCCTACTGGACAGAAATACCCCTGCTCTCTCAACAGACTATATACAGTCCAAAGTTAAACCAAAGCTTAAATTCAGGTAAAGCGATGGCCTGATTCTGCAAAGACAGAAGGGGCAAATCTTATTTCCTGTTCCACAACTAAGTCTGTGAGATATGCTTGGCCTGAAGGCTAAAGATGATGCTCCAATATTATAGGGAGAAACTGGGGACTGTCTAGGCAGCCAGTTGTCTGTCATTTCATAGTTTGGGAAGCTACTTGCTCTGCACTTCCTGTTTATTCAGAAATATTTATTCTTCTCAGGTTTCTGATGTGATTGAAGACTACATAGGTATAATCTCACAATAAGTTTTAAGTCGTTTAGAAATTAAAAGGATGTTTTAGGTCTAAGATGATTTTAGGTTGATGATTCAAGTTAGGATGGAAGTTAAGTTCAGTATAGAACCATAAACTCATCAAGATAAGATATATAATAAAATATATTTCCTAGTTGACTTATTGAATACATATGGACTGGACATTGAGAATATATGTCATACCTTATAGTTTCACAATTGTTTCCTAGTTGTTTTTATTGTATTATATTGTATTTATTGTCATAAGAAGAGGAGCCTTTTGTTAGACTAAAAGGGGGGGATGTTAGAGAAAGATCTAATACATTGCTTCTCAGAGGCTGATTTCAATGCTTAAAGATCTGGTTAACTCCCTTTCTGAGGCACTCTCTGATTGGTTAATAAAAGTCGCTGATGGCCAATTAGCTGGGCAGAAAGAGTATAGGAAGGTCGACTTCCTGGGACCACAAAAAGGAAAGTTTTTTTTTTGGGGGGGGTTGCACAGAAGAAGTTCCTTGCCAGGTCTCCTGAGCAGAGGACGTCTGTGTGTGAGTTCTGTGAGTCCTGAAGGTATACTAAGCCACATGGCTGGTTGGGATTAGGTGGTCTGGGATTAATGTGAGCTAGTTGAGAGTCTGCCCACCTAAGGGCTAAGTGTTGAAACATTAAAAGGTCTTAGTGTATTTAATTATTGGGAAAAGGGCCACAGTGGCCTATAGGCCACCATTTAAGGCAATCTAGACCTACTGGCCTCCCTCCAATCCCCCAAGGTTACCCCTACAGGCCACCAGAAATTCCACTGGCCTAATATAACATTTATAGTTACTAATAAATATCATTGCTAACAAGACTGCAGTTTCAGTGAGTCCAGGACAGCCAGGGCTCTGTTAAACAGAAAAACCCTGTCTCGAACCACCCCCCCCCCAAAAAAAAAAGAGTAAGGTTTGATTTCACCAAGAAAGGAAAATAGGAAAGTGTCTTTGGTATTTTGGATGGAGAGTTTTGTTTTTGTTTGGCAGTAAATCTCAGCTTTGCTAAGGAGTAGTTAAGTATTTTCAAGGGCAGGAAGCATGTCTAAGGATCCATGATAAGCCACTGGTTGCAAACACTTGGTTTCAGCACCCATGTGCAGTTGCTCAGTGATTGATCAGCATTAATCAACACTGGATTGGGTGTGTTCCATCTCCTTCCGCTCACCCTGACTTCTGTACATCTGCTAGTGAGTGTGTTGTGGGAGTCTCTGGCAGTATGCCTTTATGATTTTCTTCACACTTTTATAATATCTGCAGTTCTTATGTTTGAATTGTAAGTTGAAGATGTTGAGGGTAGTTCAAGCCCTGCCCCACAACCATCCATATCTTCACTCTTCTATTTCCCAACCCTCTCTTTAAAAACATGTTTTGGGAGCCAGACATGGTGGCACACACCTTTAATCCCAGCACTCGGGAGACAGAGGCAGGCTGATCTCTGTGAGTTCTAGATCAGCCTGGCCTACAAAATGAGTCCAGGACAGCCAGGGCTATTATACAGAGAAATCCTGTCTCAAAAAAACAAAAAAAAAAAAAAAAGTTTTGGGGGACTTTTTGCTTGTTGTCAGACAGGTCTCACTGTGTGGCCCTGACTAGCCTGAAACTATCTTGCTTTGCAGACTAGACTGCCCTTGAACTCACAGAGACCCACACCTGCTTCTGCTTCTGGAATGTGGTGGTGGGGGTGTGGGAGTGTTAAAGGTATGTGCCATCACACCCAGCTATTTTCATTCTCTTTATAAGTGAGTTAGCCAAGGTTCTCTAAGCCAGTAGTTCTCAGCCTTCCTAATGCTGTGACCCTTTAATATAGTTCCTCATGTTTCGGTGACCTCCAACCATAAAATTATTTATTTATTTATTTGTTTGTTTGTTTATTTAGGTTTTTTAAGACAGAGTTTCTCTGTGTATTCCTGGCTGTCCTGGACTTACTTTGTAGACCGGTCTGGCCTCAAACTCACAGAGCTCTGCCTGCCTCTGCCTCCTGAGTGCTGGATTAAAGGTATGTGCCACCACACCCAGCCTAAAATTATTTTCATTGCTACTTCATAACTGTAATTTTGCTGTTATGAATTGTGATCTGTGAGGTGGAGAACCACTTCTCTAAAGGAACAGAACTGATAAATATGTACACTAAAGGGGGAATTGTTAGGGTGGCTCACACAATATGCTCTAGGCAGTAGAGTAATGGTTGTTTGACACTGGAGAGGCCAAGAAGCCTTGGCCAGTGAGGGAGGCTAAAGTCTCAGCAGTCCCAATCTGGTGCTGAACACTGGAACATCCTTGGAGAGCTGTTCATCTTTAGTGTATGCTGGAAGCCCAGAGGAGTTGCTTCTACTACCTGTGGAAGGATAGATGAATTTGCCAGCAGGAGTGAAGATGAACAAGCAAAAAGCAAACTTTCCATATTCCAAGGCCATTAACCTGAGCTTCCAAAAGAAAGTGCCACCCACATTTAGGGACAGTCTTCCTACTTCAAATAATCTGATCAAGAAAGTCCCACACAGAACAGTTCAGGCTTGCCTTTTAGTTGATTCCAGATTTTGTCAAGTTGACACAAGATTAATCATCACCTCCACACACTGCTCTTAACAGCCTCTCCATCTCTCTAACCCCCTGTGAACACCCGACCTTTCTCTACCGTGCTTGTGTCTGTCCTGGGGGACTGGCTGCCAGGAGGGCTCCCGGGCTGCCTGGCTCTGGAGGGTAACACGCATGGGCTGTATTGCTCCCGGGCAGTGTGAGTCACACTCCTAGCAAAAGAGCCCTGTCCTGAGCTGTATGATTCTTGCATAAACTTGGGACAGAAAACTACTGGGAACCTGAGAGGCAGTGCTAGCCCCACCTCTCAAGTGGCATAATACATGGATGGGTGTGCCCCACTGTGACACCTTTTAGGGCTGCAGAGCTTGCATTTCTTTTTGTTTGACTAACCTTAAGCCCTCTGCCTTCCTAGCCCTGGGAGTGATAAAGCATTCACTGTTGAACGCCAAGTGCAAATTCTTTGCTCTGCGGGGCCAGGCCAGGCCCCTTGCTGGCCGAGTGTGTCCCCGTAGCCAGCAGAGGGCGCGCTTGCACCGGTGGCTGAGGACCTACTTGCGCTTTACTAGAGTATGCTAAATCCACCCCACTGAAGCTGTCCAGAAATTTAATGGAAATCTTCACAAGCGAGTTAGAATATCATCAGTGTACAGAACAAACCCACATTATGGTTGGCCTAAGACCCGTATAAGAAGGATTAGATTAGAGAACATGAAGCCATGATATCTCACAGAGTAAAATATAAAGTGTCCAGGTTAGTTCCTGGTTTAAATTGAAAAGCTCTTGACATTCATTGATGAGCCCTTTCATCTCATAGAGGAAACTGGGGTTTATGAAGCTGGTCCTTTAAACATGAAAGTATGTGGCTTCCAACAAATAAACTGTTCTCTGTAGGGGGGCTTAGGCATGTGCTAACAGTTGGGAGGTAGCTAGCAGGAGAAAAAGGCAACTACAATCCCACCACTGTTTCTCTCTATATATGTGCATTTAAATAGAAATATTTAGGACCTGGGTTCCAGCACCAATACTGAAATATGACTTTATATGTGTATTTCATATGTTTGAATACGTAATTTTCAGGACCTTTTAGACCAGAGGTTTTCAATGTTTGTAATGCTGCAATCCTTTAATACACTTTTATGGTTTAATACACAACGTGAGGGACCCCAACCATAAAATTATATTCACTGTTACTTCATAACTAACTTTACTGCTGTTGTAAATTGTAAAGTGAATACTATTGGAGATAGACATTGTCAAAGAGGTCACAACCCACAGGTTGAGAACTGCTGTTTTTAGACAAACAGCACAGCCCGATATATGGTTTCAAGGCCTTCAGACTACCTGGGCTACAGTTTCGATTTGTCTTAAATTCTCCATGCCTTTATCTTCTTCCTATCTATAAAAGAGGTTAATAACTACCTGCTTCATTGGATTATTTTAAAGGTGAAACGAGTTCATCTTTGTAAAGCCGTGCTGTGTGGCAAGACTTCCTGGGGAGATGCAACACACATGCCTACTCAACCCAGACAGGTAGCCAGCCGACAATGTGCTGAAGTATGGATACCACCAAAGTCCAGTTAGGTGAACTCATGAATTTTATTGGGGTTACGTATAGGAATATGGGAGAGGAGTTATTTAAAGGAGCAGAAACGACTCCCAAGACAGATTATCATTAAAGCCCACTGCAACATGAGTGACAACTCACAAAAGCTGGAAACCTGGTGCACACTGCACAGCCTGCAGGCAGCCAAACAGATAGGAGCCTGTTCATTCTAGGCGGCTTAGTTGGTCTAACCCTCTTCCAGCCTGCCTGTAGGGTCTCTGCTTCTTTCAAACAGCTGGCCTTATTTGAGAGTGACTTTAATCCAGTGGTTCTAAACCTGTGGATCTTGACCCCTTTGGGGTCACCTAAGACCGCCAGAACACACAGATATTTACATTACAATTCATAACAGTAGTAAAATTGCAGTTATGAAGTATCAATGAAAATAATAAATAATTTTATGGTTGGGGGTCACCACAACATGAGGAATTGTATTAAAGGGTGAAAGCATTAGGAAGTTTAAAAACCAGTGATCAGGCGAGGCGTGGTGGTACACGCCTTTAATCCCAGCACTCGGGAGGCAGAGGCAGGTGGATGACTGTGAGTTCAAGGCCAGCCTGGTCTACAGAGTGAGTTCCAGGATAGCCAGGGATACACAGAGAAACTCTGTCTTGAAAAACTAAAAAACAAAAACAAAAACAAACAAATAAAAAACCTAGCTGCTCAAAGCAATCTTTATTGTTTGTTCTTGGGAGGGAGGGGGCTTAGTGAATCTGATCAGTTTTAGGGACTTCTTGAAGCTATTTTGAGTTTATTTCTGTCTTAAGGAGCTTTATTGCAGGATGGAGTATTTGATTCTTGTAGGAAACTGGCTACACAACAGCTGTCAGGACAATGATACTATTATTATTATTATTAATTATTAATATTATTATTATTGATTACAAGAGTAAAATAAAAAAAACTTTGGAAAGACATTATTTTAATGAATGTGGGTGTTAGTCTAAGAATACTTTTTTGTTTTTGTTTTGTTTTGTTTTTGAGACAAGTTTTCTTTGTGTAACTTGGATGCACTTTGTAGACCAGGCTGGCCTCGAACTCACAGATATCTGCCTGACTCTGCCTCCCAAGTGCTGGGTTTAAAGCGTGTGCCAACATGCTCAGCCCCAAGAATACTTTTTAGAAGAGTGCAAATAGGCTGTGAATTTATGGTGTAGGGAGTACTTGAGATCAGAGTCAGCTATGGGAAAGGGGATTCAGCCCATGTAAGAGCACACATTCTAGGACTATGGGCCACAGAGTCTGAGGCTCAGCTCCAAGACTCCCCTAGGCAGATTGAAGTAGTCCAGAGAGCCACAGAGGCTGTGATTTGATTGGTATTAGAGGCCTTACTTGGGAAGAAACACAGCAAAACAAACAACCAAACAAAAGCCCTCAAGCCTTAAAGAAATATTACTGTCAAGAGAAGAGTTTCAGCCTGGGGTTGGGGAGAGTCAGAAGCAGCCTGGTAGAAGGGAATAGGGCTGTGGAAAAAAAAAAAAACACCCTGGCTTCATGGGGGCTGGACAGAGAGGGTGGCTGAAGAAAGTGACTGAGAATTCCTTGGAAAGGAAGGGCGGTGAAATGAGGCTGAAGATTACAGATAATTAACTAGGATGGGTTGTAAGAACATGCCCGCGGGCGGGGAGAGAAGGTCCTATGTCCTGACCTCCCCTTCTCTGGCATTCCTGGGATATCCAGGAATCCCCCAAGGAGCATGTTAAAGTCTTGTTAGGATTCTGATTTACTGGGGCCAGCATTATGCCTCCAAGGTTGCCTTAACAACAAACTCCATAGGAGGCTGTGGATTCTTAAGACTCCTGTCATTCCTACCTGAGAACAGAGAAAACTGAACAACAGAGGTGACTACCAGAGGTTCAGCCATTGAGCAAATGTGTGAGAAGGCCTTGTAGCTCAGACTCAAGACTGCGTTACCAAGGTCCCAAGTAGTAAATAGAATTATAGGAGTCTTAGAATGAAAGCTCCAACTCCAGGAGTCCTGAAAGACCAAGCATGGCCACACAACCCAATATGCCATTAAAGAGAGGGCTGATAGTGAAGAGCAGAGAGAATTCTAGTAAATAAAAGTTGGAAGGAGGAATACATGAAGAGGTTCCGTGACCCCCATATTAGGACACTGACATGGTATGAACTTGATTGCAAGCTGTACAGGTGCCCACTGGAGCTTTAGGTTGAAACAGAGGTGGGACGGGGCAAGACATTCATATAGTTATGCAGTTCTGCTCAAGGTGTGTCCTGATGGATCCTGGACAGGTGGCTCAGAGGTTATCTCTGTCATCAATTGAGAGGGGAAGCTGGTTCCCATAAAATGACTGCTGCAGCTTAGGGGTTGATATAGTAGGGTGATCTGTCGATGAGGGTGCGCTACTCCAAGGTGGGTGCAGGGTGAAGACCCTGAAGCACCTTCTGAGGCTCTGGAACAGATGTAAGAGGTCTCAGTTTCTCTTTGTGCAACCAGCCTTGAAGAAAGATGAGCTAGGACAGGCAGCCCAGCTTTCAGAAGCACATGCCAGGGGTCGCCATGCTATTGGCACTTAGGCAGGTGACTGGCCCTAAGTAAGAGATGAACAAAATGAAGGCAGCCGTGTCAGGCTTCAGCCTGATGGGTTCCTGTGAGGAGTCAGCACTTTCCAGCAAAAGCAGTTTCTTCTTTCTTTTGTTTTGTTTTTTGTTTTTCAGACAGGGTTTCACTGTGTAGCCCTGGCTGTCCTGGCACTCACTTTGTAGACCAGGCTGGCCTTTAACTCAGAGATCTGCCTGCCTCTGCCTCCCAAGTGCTGGGATTAAAGGCCCAACACAAAGCAGTTTCAACTGGCTGTTTTAAAAGGATTCAAGAGAGTGGCACAAAAAGAAGAAAGAATACTAGATTTATTGACTCCCTCTGCCACCTCTCTGGGGCTCAAAAGAAAAGCAGCTGCTTTCATTGGAATGGAGACCAATATCTCCAATAATCAGGGAGGTCAGATAAGGCTGAAAAACACTAGTAACAAAATTTCTAAGGGCCAAATGTGTTGGCTGGGGTCTGCAATCCAGCACTGGAGAAGAGTGAAGAGCTGAGGCAGGAGGATAGAGTTTGTGACTAGCCTGAAAAACTATGTGAGACTCTGTCTCAGAAAGAAGACAAGGGGAAACCTCTCAGAGCTGTGTGGTTCCTGGGCTCCTGTGCCTCAGGGTGCCCTTCCACTGGGACACCGTCACACCTAAAAGAGTTATGTGGTTCCTGGGTTCACTAGTCCCAGGATACCTTCACATCAGAGCAGGCCTAATATTAACAACTCTGATGGAGCTCTTGCCAAGCCAAATGGCTGCCCAAGAAGCAGCTAATGGCAACAAAGGCTGTGTGTTATCACACTAACTATAGAGCAGTTTCCAGGGGAAAATGAGGACAGGCCAGTGCAGCCAGAGAAGGGCCTGATGATGGAGCTGCAGAAGCCTGATGTACTACACTCAAAGGTAGGGCTGGCCATCCTGTATTGGACCAGACACTGCTGTTTCAGCTTTTAGCCGTTCAAATGCAGGCAATGCCTGTTTTAAAGTCTCATCATTATTTCAGATGCACGTTATCTTATGTTTTGGTTGGATTTTTTTAATCAGGAGAAGTTTGTAATTTCAGCTTTTAGTTATTCCTCCTAAGTGCTAAATGAACAAACATGACCTGAAAGAGCCCTCAGAGTCTTTTGAAATGTGAAGAGGCCTTTTATTTCTCTGTGTGAAAGTTAAATGGTTCAAGACTACTGTGAGGCACAGTTGAAATGTACTCCTCAGGAGGAAAGGGCACACAAACAGCAGAGAGTGATGTTCCCCTCAACTGGTGTGGGATGAATTTCTGTAATTCTGTTTACTGACAAAGCAGGAAAAACACATTTCTCTTTGGGGCAACAGACTTCTATGGAAGGTTTGCATGTATCTTCGACTTCCTTTCTCATAGCAACCAAGCTCATCAAGATTCAGGATTGAGGCCCAACCTGAAAGACTTTGTTGGCTCCTCTTCTTTTCTTAGGCCCCAACCAACTTACTAATGAGTTGTCAGTTGCCACCTCAAAATACACTTGAAAACTTAACCTTCTTCTCACTCTGGCTCAATCCTTCTTTCTCTTTCTTGCTGTTATATGAGCTGCTCCTCCATGTCACGCTTACCCTTTATAGCACCTGTGCTGTGGCTAGAGAGGTCTTTTAAAATGTAAATCTGATTTTATACCCCTGATGTCTTCCTTCACATGTAAATAAAACCTATCAATAGTAACAAAAATAGCTGGGCCAGAGATATAGCTCTGTGCTGCCGTGGTGGCCTGAAAAGCTTCTGTAATCTTTTAGGCCATCCAACCAAGTAGAACTGGATCCTTGGCTTGGACATAGAAAAGAACTTCAAGGTGAACCAGTATGAAGTGAGTTGGGGCTTATTGAAAGATTCTTTTCAAGTATTTATTGTTTATTTTTCTTGTATGCATGTTTTGCGTGATGTGTGTGTGTACCATGTGCTCACAGGATCCCAAAGAAGTCAGAAGGTACCAGATTCCTGGAGGTAGAGTTACAGAAGGCTGTGAGCTATCACATGAGTGCTGGGAATTACTTAGGTCCTCTGAAAGGGTATCAATTTGCTCTTAACTGTTAAGCCATCTCTTCAGCTCCTTAAAAAATTATATATATATATTATATTATATGTTATATATATGATTGGTTTTTCAAGACAGGGTTTCTCTGTGTATCAGTACTGCCTGTCTTGGAACTCGCTTTGTAGACCAGGCTGACCTCAAACTGGTTGGTTAGGAGTGGGAGCTTGTCTACTTCCTGCTCAGTGCTAGGACCCTATCTGGCTTGAACCTGTGTAGGCCTTTTTCAAGCTGCCACAGTTTCTGTGAGTTCATATGTATATAAGTCTTGTGTCTGGAAGACACTGTCTCCTTGGAATCATCCATTACCTCTGGCCCCTATAGTCTTTCCACCTCCTCTTCTGCATGCATGCCTGAGCCTTGAGGGGAGGGCTTGGATGAAAATATCCCATTTAGGACTGAGTGCTCACTCTCTCCACATTATCCAGTTGTGGGGCTCTGTGTTGCCACCTACTGCAAGAAGAAGCTTTTCTGATGAGGACAGAGTGAGGCACTGATCTGTGGCTGTATCAGAATCTCATTAGGCGTCATTTTATTGCTATGTTCCTTTTTTTTTTTGGTTTTTCGAGACAGGGTTTCTCTGTGTAACAGCTCTGGCTGTCCTAGACTCACCTTGTAGACCAGGCTGGCCTCGAACTCACAGAGATCCGCCTACCTCTGCCTCCCAAGTGCTGGGATTAAAGGCGTGCGCCACCAACGCCCGGCGTGCTATGTTCCTTTTGCAGAATAATAGTATTGGGTTTTCCCCTAGGCCCATGATCTATCTAGTCTCAGGTTCTCAGCCACATTAGCAGTGTCAGGTATGGGTTCCATCTCATGACGTGGGCCTTAAATCCAATCAGAAAGTGGCTGGTTATTTCAATATTTGCATCACTATTGCAGCAGTATATCTTGCAGACTAGTCATTGTTGCAGGTCCCAGACTTGTAACTGGGAGATATTGATGATTACCTCCCCCACCCCTACTCCAGTAGTGTGCAGAGTATCTTCCAGTATAGTGACCACTAGTCAGTAGGGGTGAATCTCCTAGTTAGGCACCAGCTCTACTGCTTCATGTTTGGTGACATATAAAAGTGTTGTCTTCAGCAATAAGGGCTCACCATCTGATTGTGGAGATCAACCAACAGGCTTGGCAATAGCCCATCACGGGCTATTGTCTGGAGGTTTCCATGGTGGATCCTCTGGCTGTCAACCCAACAAGATGTAACCCATTCCTGGCCATGGAGGTTTTACTTAGTAGCATAAAATGTCTAATTGGGGCATTGTCTCTCCAGTTCTTTGGTGACTCCATTTAGATTCTTTTCATATATGCATATGCTTCAGGAAACTTCTACAGCAGCACGTTTTAGAATGGTCTTTAATGTTAGTTTTCTCCCTCCTTTACCCTTCCATCCCCTCCTATTTAACCCTCCTATTCTAGCTTCCCCTTCACCTCTTTATAACAATGTTATTCTATTTCCACCTCATGGGGAGAGCCTCTCATTTCCTGCAGTCCCTTACTAAGTACCTAACCTCTGTGGTTATTTAGATTATAACACACATATCTAAGGCTTACCATCTACATATATGAGAAAACATGCAATATTTGTCTTCTGTGTCTGGATTACCCCTCTCAATGATCTTCTCTCATTTGTTCTATTTACCTACAATTTTCATAATTCTGTTTTTCTTACAGATGGATAATATTCAATATTCCATTGTATGAGTGTACCAGATTCTCCTTAGCCATTCCTCAGTTGAAGATCTAGGGTGTTTCCAATTTCTGGCTGTTATGAATAGAGCAGCAATGAACCTGGATTAACAAGTATCTCTATAGTTTTGATGTAGAGTCATTTGAATATATGCTCAAGAGTGGTATAACTAGGCCTTGAGATATATTGGTTCCTAGCTTCCTGAAGAACCACCATACTGATTTCCATAGTGATTGTACAAGTTTTCACTCCTACTAGCAATGAATAAGTGTTGTTGCCTTTTTCCCACATCCTCACTAGGAAGTACTGTCATTTGTTTTAGTGACTTTGGGCATCCTGACTGGTGTAAGATGAAATCCCAAAGTAGTTTTTTAAAAAATACATTTTACATCCTGATCACAGCCTCCTCCCTCCTCTCCTCTCTGTCCCCTCCTCCCACTCTCTTCCCCCTTTACTCCCCTCTCCTTCTTCTTGGAAAAGGGGAACCATACCTTCCTGTATGGAACCATTGAGTGGAGTGCAGTCACTGCAGCCCCACTAGGGAAAAGTGATCTGCAACCAGGCAACAGAATCTGTGTCAAAAGACAACCCCCTCTCCACTTGCTAGGGTATCCATGTGAAGACCAAGCTGCCTATCAGCTGCATATTTGTGATCTAGATCCAGTCCATACATGTGTTTGGGTTTTGGTTTTGGTTTTTGTTGGTGCTTCAGTCTCTGTAAGCACCCATGTACCTAGGTTAGTTGTCTCTGTTGGTATTATTGTGGAGTTCTTGTCCCCTCTGGGACCCTCTATTCACCCTCCTGTTGTAGGAAATATTAATATTTATAATTGATACTTATGGTTATTGGTGCAATGGAGTTATCCCTTAGCCAATTTATGAATGATCATACAGACTCCTGATGGATTTTATCAAGCTTTAGCCTGGATTGTGCAGTCTTAGACCATCTAAGCTAGCTTTTAATTCTATTCCCTAAATAAAACCCCAGTATATACTTACATCCTCTTGGGCTGTTATTCTCCATGCTATGTCAATGTTCCAGACCACATGGAATGATATTCTTCCATCTAACCCATGACATGTCTTCTCCTTCCTTCTTCTTCCTCCTCTTCCTCCCATGATCCTCTCTGCTGCAAAAGTCTGCCAACCTTTCTTTTCCCTGCCTATCTCTCTTCTACCCAATCCAGGCTGCAGCATTTATTCAACCAATCAACTTTAAACTAGGTAGAGCAAGGTTTAGTCAACAAAGACAGGTACATGTGACAACCAGATCTTGGGGCCAGCAATTAGCAATAGAATACAAGCAGCCTTCAGATCACCTAACACTCTCTCACTCTTCTGCCACACCCCTGAGCTCCACCTAATGTTTGACTGTGGGTCTCAGTATCTGTTTAATCTCCTGCTAGGTAGAGCCTCTCTCATAGGACTGTTATGCTAGGCTCCTGTCTGCAAGCATATCAGAGTATTATTAACAGTGTCAGGGGTTGGTTCTCTCCGATGGAATGGTCTCAGGTTGTGCCAGTCATTGATTGGCCCTTCTCTCCATCACTATTCTGTCTTTCTCCCTGTCCATCTTGCCGGCTGGATAGATTATGGTTGGAAGGTTTGTGAGTGGTTGGTGTCTCCCTCCTCCACTTGGAGTCCTGTGAGTCTATAAGGTGGCCATTTCCATCTTGAACCCCTCTCTGCTGGGAGTCTCATCTAGTGTCACCTTCACCTTCTTATTCTCCCTGGTGTGCACCCTGTCACAGGTCTCCTGCTTGTTTCAAAGTTGCCCCCGTTCAGTTTCCCTTCTCCCTCTCATCCATCCCACCTTTCATCTCTGCTCTCCTCACTCCTGCTCCATGCCCTTGTTCCCCTCCCCCTCAGTTCCATCTCCTCATTCACTTCCAATGTCTATTCTATTTCCCTTCCCAAAGTAGTTTTATTTTACATTTCCCTGATGACTAAAGATGGTGAACAGTTTTTTAAAGTATTCCTCAGCCATTTATGTTTCATAATGAAACATTTGAAAACTCTCTGTTTAGTTCTGTATTCCATTTTTAAATTGAGTTGTTTTCTTCATGGTCATTCTTTTTAGTTCTTTACATATTTTAGATACTAACCCTCTGTAAGATATATAATTCTTTTTTTTAACATTTATTTATTTATTTAATGTATGAGTGCTCCTTCTGCATGTCCACCTGACGCCAGAAGAGGGCGACAGATCACATTGTGAATGGTTGTGAGCCACCATGTGGTTGCTGGGAATTGAACTCAGGATCTTTGGAAGAACAGCCAGTGTTCTTAACTGCTGAGCCATCTCTCCAGCCCCCAGATATATAATTCTTAAAGATCTTTTCCCATTTTGTAGTCTGCTATTTTGCCTCAATGTCCTTTGCCATACAGAAGCTTTTCAATTTCAGGAGGTCTTAGTGTCTGTGCTATCAGTGTCCTCCTAAGAAACCCCTTTCTTGTGCCAATGAGTTCAAAACTATTCCCCATTTTCTGTCATATTTATCTGGTCTTGCATTGAGGATCTTGATCCATTTGGAGTTGAGTTTTGTGCAGAGTGATAAGTGTGGGTCTTTTTGTATTCTTCTAGAGCAAGTGCTTCTCAACCTTCCTAACACTGCGACCCTTTAATACAGTTCCTCATGTTGAGATGACCCCCAACCATAAAATTATTTTCGTTGTTACTTCATAATTGTAATTTTCATACTGTTATGAATCATAATGTTAGTATATGTGTTTTTCAATAGTCTTAGGCAACCCCTGTGAAAGGGTCTTTCAACCCCCAAAGGGTTCGAGACCCACAGGTTGAAAACTGCTCTTCTATATGCAGCCATCCAGGTTCGACAGAATAATTTGGTGAAGATGCTGGTTTTTTAAAAAATAATTAATTAATTTATTTTTCCAAGACAGGGTTTCTCTTTGTATCCTTGACTGTCCTGGACTCACTTTGTACACCAGGCTGGCCTTGAACTCACAGAGATCCGCCTACCTCTGCCTCCCAAATGCTGGAATTAAAGACATGCACCACCACGCCTGGCAATTATAGACAGCTGTGAACTGCCATGTGGTGGCTGGGATTTGACCCAGGTCTGTTGGAAGAACAGTCAGTGCTCTTAACAGCTGAGCCATCTCTCCAGCCCCTTTAATTTATTTCTTCAAGTTACATCTCAATTCATAATTCCCTCTCTTCTCCCCCTTCTGGTCCCAGCCTCCTACCCTCTTCCCCCTCACCCTCCTATCTGCTTTTTTTTTCTTTTTTAAGTTTAAAGTATATCTTTTTTTTCCCAACAGCTTCTCCTTTTAGTTCAATAAATGACTCTTTTTCCTATAGCAATAAATACAATACTAAACAATAAGAATAATTAGGCCACAATTATGAAAATTATAAGGTATAACATACATTCGCAATGTCCAGTCCATCCATATTTTTGGCAACTGATCTTAATATTCTATTATCAATCTGTCTCAATGAGTTTAAGGTTCTATACCTAACTCAGTTTCCATCCTAATTTGCATTACCAACTGAAAACATCTTCTTAGACCTAGAACATCCTTCTAATTCCTAAACAACTTAAAATTTAATTGTGAGACTTTAACTATCTAGTCTTCAACCACATCACAGACCTGAGAGGGATAAATATATCTGATTATACAGGAAGTGCAGAGCCATCAACTTCCAAAACTAAGAAATGACAGACAATTGGCTGCCTGGACAGTCCCCAGTTTCTCCCTATACATTGGATGTATTGGATCTCAATACAGAAGATGCTGGTTTTTCTCCAGTGTGTATTTTTTACTTTTTTTTTTTTTCATCAAAAGTCAGGTGTCCATAAATGTGTTGACTAAAGGGTTATTTTTCTTTTTTTCTTTTTTTTTTTGGTTTTTCGAGACAGAGTTTCTCTGTTTAACAGCTCTGGCTGTCCTGGACTCGCTTTGTAGACCAGGCTGGCCTCGAACTCGCAAAGATCCGCCTGCCTCTGCCTCCCAAGTGCTGGGATTAAAGGCGTGTGCCACCACCGCCCGGCTAAGGGTTATTTTTCAATCCCATTGATCAATGCATCTGTTTTTATGCAAATATGCTATTTTTATTACTGTACCTCTGTTTTACAACTTGGAATCTCGGATGGTGATACATACATCAGTTCTTTTATCATTCAGGATTGTTTTAGCTCTCCTGGGTTTTTTTGCATTTCCATATGAAATTGAAAATTGTTTTTTCAGGGCTGGAGAGATGGCTCAGAGTTTAAGATCATTGGCTGTTCTTCCAACCGTCCTGAGTTCAAGTCTCAGCAGCCACAGGGTGGCTCACAACCATCTACAATGAGATCTGGTGCCCTCTTCTGGAGTGAATGTATACATGCAGGCAGAACACTGAATACACAATAAATAAATCTTTAAAAAAATGTTTTTTCAATTTTGTGAAGAATTTGTGTTGGAATTTGTTGGGGATTGTCTTAAATCTGTAGATTGCTTTTGGTAGGATGGCCATTTTTACTGTATTAGTCCTACTGATCCGTGAGCACGGGAGATCTTTCCATTTTCTGGTGTCTTCTTCAGTGTCTTAAAGTTTGACTTATATAAGTCTTTCACTTGCTTGGTTAGAATTATCCCAAGTTTTTTGTTTGTTTGTTTTGAGGATATGGTGAAAGGTGTTGTTTCCCTGATTTCTTTATCAGTATGCTATGGTTTATATAGGAAGGCTACTGATTTCTGTGAGCTAATTTTGTATCCTGCTACTTTGCTGCAAGAGTTTATCAGCTATAGAAGTTTCCTGAAAAAAAAAAAGTTTCCTGGTGGAGTTTTTTTTCCTAAGATTTTATTTATTTATTATATATACAGTGTTCTCCCTACAGGTATATCTGCAGGCTAGAAGAGGGCACCAGATCCCATTATAGATGGTTGTGAGCCACCATGTGGTTGCTGGGAATTGAACTCAGGACCTCTGGAAGAGCAGTCAGTGCTCTTAACCTCTGAGCCATCTCTCCAGCCCTCCTGGTGGAGTTTTAAGGGTCTTTTATTATGTATAAAATTATGTCATCTGCAAATAAGACACTTTGACTCCATTCTTTCCTATTTGTATCCCATTGATCTCCTTCAGTTGTCTAATTGCTTGAGCTAGCTAAGACTTTAAGGACTATATTGAATAAGTATGGTGAGAGTGGACAACCTTGTCTTGTTCCTGATTTTAATAGAAATGTTTCCATTTTCTCTCCATTTAAGATGATGTTAGCTGTGGGCTTGCTGTAAATTGCCTTATTATGTTGAGGTATGTCCCTTCTATCCCTAATCTCTTCAGGACTTTTATTATGAAGGGCTGTTGGATTTTGTCACAGGCCTTTTCTTCATCTAATGAGGTGATCATGTGTTGTTGTTTTTCTGTCTGTTTATGTGGTAGATTATGTTTACTGATTTGTGTATGTTGAGCCATCTCTGTATCTTTGGGGGATAAAGCCTACTTGATCATGGTGGATAATTGTTTTGTTACGTTCTTGGATTTGGTTTGCAAGTATCTTGTTGAGAATTTTTACATCTATGCTCATAAGGGATACTGGTCTATAAGTTTCTTTTTTGTTATTGTTGGGTTGTGGTGTGGCTTAAGTGTTGATAATTGTGGCCTCATAAAAAGAATTAGGAAGTTTTCCTTCAATTGCTATTTTGTAGAATAATTTGAGGAGTATTAGTGTTAATTCTTCTTTGAAGTTCTGATAGAATTCTGCTCTGAATTTATCTGCCTCCGTTTTGGTTTGTTTGTTTGGGAGACTTTTCATTGTTGCTTCAATTTCACTAGAGGTTATGGGTATGTTTAAATTATATATTTCTTTTAGTTTTTCCAATTTGGTATCATACAGCTGGAGAGAGGCTTCACCTAGACTCCAGAGGAAACCCTTTCCAGTCTCATGTTTGCATAATTTCCTGTTTTTCTGACTTGCTTCACTTTGGAGAATTTCTGTTATAGGCTCTGTTTCCTGTTGGTGAGTATGAGCTCTTCCTCATTATTAATCCATTAACCTCTTTCCTCGATAGATATTTAATAAGGGCCTGCTTTTTTGCCCGGTAGTCCTTTAGACACCGGCAAATGTTCCTGTGCAGAGATTACATAGTGGAAGATTATAATCGAGGTCCATGGTGTGTCAGGTAAGTGGCATTGCCACTTGGAAAATTTCCTCCAAAGTAAATGAAGCAGGGATGGAAAACAGGCAGCGTGCAGTGGAAGGTAGTGCCATGAGTGGAGAGTGTCTCTGTAGACTGGAGTGCTTCTTTTGGAAGCATTTCTTCCTTAAAAGAGGTTTCAGAAACCAGAGCCGAGTGCAACAGCTGCAGAAAGCACGTTTCTCCTTCTAAATTTAAGATAAAAACCATGAATATTCAGAGGATTGCTTCTATATGGAAGCTGACGGACTTGTGTAGCCAGGGAGTTCTCATTAAGAGGAGGAAGTGGATCACTCAGAGGCAGAGAAACATTTGAGCTCTTACTCTCCTAATCTGTGAAGTGTGGCCTCAAAGGCGGGTTGTGTCATGCTTGCTGGTGAAATCCTAGCACAGCTTGCCTTGCTTTGCTATCACTGTTTGTTTGGTTGGTTTGGTTTTTCGAGTATTCCTGGCTGTCCTGGACTCACTTTGTAGACCAGGCTAGCCTTGAACTTGCAGAGATCCCCTTGCCTCTGCCTCTGGAGTGCTGGCGTTTGCCACCATGTCCAGCGTTATCACTGTTGTTTACAGATCGCGTCATGACTCTAACTCACCATCCATTAGGACGATGAAAGAGAATGGCACACACAAGCCGCAGTGTGCTAGCTGGTCGCAATGGAGGTCAGGACTTTGTCCACTTGGAACTGGTAGCCCAGTCACTCCTGAAGACTGAGACTGAGATATGTATAGGAGCTGGCTGCTCTTGTGGCTCCACCCATGACAGGAAGACAAGAAACAAGTCCATGGGGTGGACAAGTCATATCTCTGTTGCTGCTGTTACTGTGGGCTAAGGACTAAGAACTTCTTCTTTGAAAAATACCAGAAATGGAAGGTGTTTTTTTTTCCCTTTCTTTCCACCTTGTAATTTGGTTATAGGCTTCGCTATGGGGCCCAAGTTTTTTTTTTTGTTTTTGTTTTTTTTTGAGGAGATAAGTATAGCTGGCAGATGCCAAGATGACAGGAGACCCCAGGGCTAGGCTGAGACGCCAGCATGAAGCTATGGGAAGGAAGGCCTTTTCTTGTGAGCCAGACCACAGAGATCCATATGCCTATGCTTGTTTCTTTTTGTTACTTTCCAGCCTAGGGAAACTCAAACTTACAGGGTTTAAGGATAATCGGCATCATTTAAAAATATCTATCCCCAGGTCCCCACTGTAGGTTTTCTGTGTCTAAGTTCTGTGGAATTCTGTTTATTTAAATTAGTGTCAAGGATACCTCTCTATGACTTTGCAAAGTTGGGGCAGATATTGCCTTCGGGCATGCATGTATATGTGTGCCTGTGCCCGTGTGTGTGTGTGTGTGTGTGTGTGTGTGTGTGTGTGTGTGTGTGTG
>CAJQZJ010032201.1:9409116-9507058 GCA_907164525.1 Lophiomys imhausi | reverse complement strand
AGCCAGAGATATTCAGAGAAACCCTGTCTCGAAAAACCAAAAAAAAAGAAAAAAGAAAAAAAAACCCAGACATATATTATGAGATAGTCTCGTGTAGTTCATGTCAGTCTTACAGCCAAGGATAACCTTGAAATATTGAGCCCCTGCCTCTCCCAACAATACCCAACAAAATAATTTTGAAAAACTTAATGAATATTGAAAGTCTCACATTTAGTATATTTTTTAAGGATTTGGCATATATATATATATATATATATATACACATACATACATATACATCTAGTGCAGACCTTTGAGGTGGGAAGACACACCTCTGATCCAGATCTTTTGTTTTTGTTTTTTAAAGATTTATTTATTTTTGTATACAGTATTCTGTCTTCAGGTAAGTCTGGAGGCCAGAAGAGGGCACCAAGTTTTACCATAGATGGTTGTGAGCCACCATGTGGTTGCCGGGACTTGAACTCAGGACCTCTGGAAGAGCAGCCAGTGCTCTCAACCTCTGAGCCATCTCTCCAGCCCTCTGATGCAGATCTTAAGCCTGGAAGGCACAGGCTTTTGATCTTGAGGAGGGGTGAGACACCCTTATCAGGACCATACCTGCTGGAAGACTATATAAGGACATGGAAGAAGGAAGGTGTCGTAGTTTGGGTTTCCATTGCTATGAAGAGACACCATGACCAAGGCAACTCTTACAAAGGAAAACATTTTACTGGGACTGGCTTACAGTTTGAGAGATCTAGTCTATTTGTTATGGCAGGAAGCATGGCAGCATACAGGCTGTCATGGTGCTGGCGAAGGAGCTGAGTGTTCTAAATCTCAATCTGCAGGCAGCAGAAGGAGACTGTGCCACACGGGGTACAGCGTAAGCATAGGAGACTTCAAAGCCTGCCTCCACAGTGACACACTTCCTCAAACAAGGCCTCACCAACTCCAAAAAGGCCACACCTCCTAATAGTGCCTCTCCCTAAGGCCAAGCATTCAAACACATGAGTCTGTGGTGTAGGATGAATATGAATTCCTATTTAAACCACCACAGAAGCGGGGGTGGGTTAGGGGTGAGGGTGGGGAACAAAACAAAAAAAAAACATTTAAAAAAAAGTTGGGCAGTGGTGGTGTACGCCTTTAATCCCAGCACTTGGGAGGCAGAGGCAGGTGGATCTATGTGAGTTCAAGGCCAGCCTGGTCTACAGAGTGAGTTCCAGAATAGCCAGTGCTACACAGAGAAACCTGTAACAGTAAATTTTTAGTCCTGAACGCTGGGACTAAAGGCGTTCGCCACCACTTCTGGCTGAGACTTCTTTTATAAGCAGATGGACCTTTGAGAGTGCTTTTCTCTTTTTATGCTTGGAAAGGTCTTTTGGAGGAGCTCCGAGTAAGGGATAGAGATCCTCGCTTTGGGCTTGCAGGAACGAGAGAGAAGCAGCTAGAATGACACAGGTAAAAGAGGATTCTAGAAAAAAAAAAAATTGAAAAAGCCGGGCAGTGGTGGCGCACGCCTTTAATCCCAGCACTTGGGAGGCAGAGGCAGGCGGATCTTTGCGAGTTCGAGGCCAGCCTGGTCTACAAAGTGAGTCCAGGACAGCCAGGGCTACACAGAGAAACCCTGTCTCGAAAAACAAAAAAAAAAGAGGATTCTAGGAAAGAGCAGAGGGTTTGGAGGAGCTCAGGAGAAAAGTAGACTAGCAAGGTAGAATGGCACAGATAGAAAGAGATTAAAGAACTACTAGTTTACTTTTAGAGTCAGACTTGCAAATAGATACTCTGTATATAGTTCAGAAAATAAAGCTACCTGGTTGAGCTAGCAGGTTTTTTTTTTACCTCAGTTTAAGTCTCCCATGTCATTATTGTTATAAATATTAGATTCTTTAAACCGTTACACGTGTCCCTGAGCTGCCCCTTGTCTTTCCACCTTGTAGAAAACCTCTTCTCTTCAAGGATAAGTGTGGTAGAAGTTAGGCCTTTAGTGAAATTAGTAGGCAATTCTGATTAGCATCTGGCAGCACATGAGGAGATTGGCGTTCTTTTAACCTGCTGAAACAGACAAAGCCCAGCTGTGGCTGGTCGATATGCCCTGTTGAAAGGGCATTGCTAAGAAACCGCACAAGCCATGCAGATGACATTGGTTGCCTTAAGAAACAACAGGACAAGCTGGGCGGTGGTGGCGCACGCCTTTAATCCCAGCACTTGGGAGGCAGAGGCAGGCGGATCTTTGAGAGTTCGAGGCCAGCCTGGTCTACAAAGTGAGTCCAGGACAGCCAGAGCTGTTAAACAGAGAAACCCTGTCTCGAAAAACCAAAAAAAAAAAAAAGAAACAACAGGACCACTGGAAATAGTGAGAAATCTTGTGGACCCTCAAGACCACCAAGGATTTCTAGATAATGCGATATATAAGCCAGAAACCTCCACAGGGTGCTCTCTTCCTCCTGCCCTCACTGACTGAGAAGTCACGCTAGAGAAGTGCACAGAAGGATATGCCATAATGGTCATGAATTGAAAGGCAGAGTCCAAGAAAGACTTTTCATTGCAAGTTAGCCCGAGAAAGACCTTTTGCTGTAATTCAGTCTATTAAAGCTGGTGGCAAAGGGGGAGGAGTTTGGAGTAGCTTTAGGCTCTGAAGCCTATGGAAAAAGCCGGCCTCAGTTTGCCAGTTGGACAGACTGACTTTATAAAGTGGACACAATTTGGTGATTGAAATAAACTGGCCTTGCGAACTGGCAAAGTAAGGCCCAAAGGACTTTAGTTTGAAAGAGACTGCCTGATGGGGCTGCTGTAAACCAAGTCACCCTGCAGGGACGTATGCTAAGAATATTAATATCCTTTTTAAGGAAGTTAAAATAATGTTAGCTGTTTTTAGATCGGTATTAGAGTGTTCTTAGGTATTAGGATGCATTTAGACAGATTATAGATTTTAGATTATAGGATTTAGGTATATAATAGTGTTTAACTACTAATAAATATAAGTGATTAAAAATATTCTGTTACAGAGAAGGCTCTTGACTCCACTGAACAATGTTCTCGTGAGGACTAAATTAGAAATTACAGGGATTGCTCTTCAAAAGGGTGTAGCTGGCAACGGGGGGTGAAGAGGGACTTTTTATTGACTCAGAAATGCACTTTCCCCAAATTTGCTCTCCTAAGGGCCCAAAGGGGAGTGGACATGCTCCTCAGGCACACACCCTGTATTTACATCATTTCCTCGGACTTTCAAGTTTGGATAGGAACTATTCTTTTCATCCTCTAACCACACAGACTTCCCATTGGAGGTGGAAGTCAGGGTAGTCAGGTTAGCAGCGGATACAGAAACCATTTAAAAGTTCCTTCTTGCCTCTGAGGGGAACCATAGTGCTTTTTCCTACAGTTGGGCCAATGGTGTTCGACCTAGAGATCGCAGGCCCGCGGATTCTGAGGTGCAGGCAAAGCAGTGTGAGGGGCCGGGCTTTGTTTTTGTTCCTAAAAGTGCAAGGAACGAAAATGAAAAGTGCAACAATCCAAACGCATCTCCTCACGTCACAGGAGCGCTTCCCCGAGGCTGGGCCGGCCCGGCGGTGCGCAGGCGCAGGGCGGCAGAGGGCGTGGCCGCCGGGTCTACTTTGTTCCCGCGCTGCCGGCCGGCCATAGTGGGCGGAGGTGAGCGGAGTCCGCGAGCTGGGGAGGTCGCTGAGCCCGGCGCCTGTGGCTGGGACTCCTGCGTGGGCGGGGACGCACGGGCAAGGCGCGGCGTGGCTGCAACGGGCCTGTGTCGCCGCCGGGAAGGGCGGCGCGAGGGACCCGAGGTCTGCGCGCCGCTGGGGAGGCGCCATGGCCAGACACCGCGCGCGGGCTGACTTTTTTTTGAGGGGGGGGGTGCTTGGGTGTGATTGAACAAAATTTAAAAAAAAGAGGGGGGGCAAGAATACAGATCTGTGTGTATGATACCTTTTCTCCTTTCTCTGCAGCATTCTCTAGTTTTACAGTCAAAGCGTGGGGGAAAAAAAAACAAAAATCAGCTTTTCCCAGAGAAATAGTAACCTTGCCGAAAGCACCTGCTTGCCGGGGACAGAGGTAAATGGTAGTATTTTCCTTTATGTTCTGATATTTATGAGGGGAAAACCTCAATTTTCTTATTCTTAGAACCATTCCAGATCAAACTACAAAGAATATGTCCTCATCCACCTCCTTCAGTAATAGGTGGTCTTTGTTCTTTTCATATTTCAAAACTCAGAATCCATGCTTGCCATTCATTTCTTTGGTAATTACTATGCATAACTTGATAAAATTATGCAGTAAAATAAGAAAAGGGATCCAGCATCATTTCTTTTGTGTGTTTTTTGTCATAGTTGTCCACCCACTGGAGCTGTAGAGCAGGGCTTGAGTTTCCTGCAGCTCTCTAGACCTTTGCATGTTGGGTACTTTACAAACAATGCCATTGGATAGGTATTCTTTCTGCTAGGACTCGATGGGGCTATTAACCGATTATGCCTCTTTCATAAAGCTTTTTGCTTTAAAATTATTTGGTGCTGGAGAAAGAACCCAGGACACTGTGGGGTGTGCTAGTGTACTCTTACTTACCCCCTAGCTACACCTATCCTACTTAGTGCTAAGCATCAGTTTGACACAGCTTGAGATCATCTGAAAACAATCTGAATTGAATAATTGTGTTTTCAGGTTGGTCTGTGTCTTAATTCACACAGGCGGGCCCAGCACATTGGGCACCTAGGCAGCTCTGTCCCTAGGCAGGTGAGCCGGGCTACATAAGCAGCTAAGCATGAGCCTATTATGGCCAGAGATAGCCAACAGTCCACATTCTTGATGGTGGAAGGCAATGTTGTGTGGAATAGCAAGCAGTTTTATCTTGAGTTCCTTCCCTGACTTACCTCAGTGATGGGTTGTAACCTTCGAGTGTTGGCTGATTTTGGTTAGTGTTTTATCATAGTAACAGACAGTACATGTCTTCAGGCTTTCCTCCTTCCCTAGTACTAACACCAAACTGTTCTTTTCATCTGTGTACTTAGTTTTTTGTGGATCTGGAATTACTCTCACTAGGCAAGTGCCTTCCAGTGAGCTGCAGCCTCAGCCCTGGTCTGTGCATGCATGAAAGAGTATCTTTCTTACCTACCTGCTTCTGTATATCTGGTACCCTGTGTTTATATTTGTCCTCTGGTAATATGAAGAAAGTTAAAACAGGTATTTGTGAAAAACCATGGAGTTTTAGAAGAGATTCTAATGAAGTATACTTTGTTTTATGAGTAAAGATACTGAATTATTCCCCACTGCTTTCTAACCTTCAACATAGTAAGTACATGTTCTGCCATTAGCTATACTCTCAGCTCCTAGAATACAGAAGTCTTCTTTTTGTTGTTGTTTGTTTTGTGTGTGTGTATGTGTATGACAACTCTCTAGTGAGCCCAGGCTGGCCTTAACCTAACATCTGCCAACCTCTGCATTCAGAGTGCTGGGACTGGATTAAAGGCATGTAACACTATGCCTGGCTTAGAATACTAAGTTCTTGACTTACTTTCTGGATAGTGCTGAGTCCTAGAACTTTGAAAACTCCAAGTCTGTACTTTGGTGGTGGAATGGCAAGGTGAGATGGACTCCATGTTTTTACTTATGAAATTAGGGTCAGCTGTGATCCCTCTATGTGTGTGTAAGATTAAAGGACTGAGGTCAGAACCCACCAGTAAACAAAAATAAAAAGCCATGTGTGAGCCAGGTGTGGGAGCACACACCTTTAATCCCAGCACTCAGGAGGCAGAGGCAGGTGGATCTCTGTGAGTTCAAGGCCAGCCTGATCTACAAAGTGAGTCCAGGACAGCTCTGTTACAGCAAAACCCTGTCTTGAAAAACCAAAAAAAAAAAAAAAGTGTGGTGCTGTGTACTTGTGATCCTTTAGCTAGAGAGGCAGAAGGACAGGTGGCTGGCCAGTCTGTTGTACTTAGCAAGCTCTAGGCCAGTAAGAGCTTCTGTCTCAAAACCCCCATAAACATAAAATATTTAAATAATAAAACTAAGACAGTAAATATTAAAACTCTTCACAGACACTAAGGTGAGGTAAACCTACTAATCCAAATGCTACCAGTCTTACCTTGGAATAATGCTTATACTAAAAGCTTATTTTTTAAAAGATTATTTAGTGCAAGTGCCCAAGGACACCAGAAGTGACAGCTCCCCCTGGAGCTGAAGTTGCTGGAAGTTGTGAGCTGATATGGGCCCCCTGGAAAAGGGTGTGCACTTTTAACTGCTGCTTACCTCTCCCTCCCCAAGTGCATTTTTTAAAGCAAAGGTCATGGTGACACTCACTTTAATCCCAGTATGGGGAAGCAGAGGCAGGAGGATATCTTGAGTTCAAGGCCATTCTGGTCTACATAGTGAGTTCCAGGACAGCTGGGACTACATATAATGACCTGTTTAAAAAAAAAGCCAGGCGGTGGTGGCGCACGCCTTTAATCCCAGCACTTGGGAGGCAGAGGCAGGCGGATCTCTGTGAGTTCCAGGCCAGCCTGGTCTACAAAGCGAGTCCAGGACAGCCAAGGATACACAGAGAAACCCAGTCTCGAAAAACCAAAAAAAAAAAAAATATATATATATATATATATGCATAAAAAGGCTATATACTATTTAGTATGAGATTCCCCTAAAACATACTATTGAACCTCCTTGGGCATGCTGATGCGTACCTGCTATCCAGCATTCAGTAGCCTAGAGCAAGAGGGTTTTTATGAGTACTACACTACATAGCAAGATCCTCCCTAAAAAATGCAAAAACTTGATAGGCTTGGTGGCGCATTCCTTTAATCCCAGCACTCAGGAGGTAGAGACAAGTGGATCTCTGAGTTCAAGGCCAGCCTGGTTTACAGAGTCCAGACAACCAAAGATATACAGAGAAACCCTGTCTGGAAAAACAAAAAATGCAAAAAGTCAAGCTTGTGGTGGTGGTGGCACACACCTTTAATCCCAGTGCTCAGGAGGCAGAGGCAGGTGGATCTCTGTGAGTTTGAACCCAGCCTAGTCTATAGAGTAAGTTCCAGATAACCAGGGCTACAGAGGGAAAGCCTGTCTCAAAAAACCAACCAACCAACAAACAAAAAAAAGCAAAAAGTCCCCAGCCAGCCCATCTGAGTCGGTGAGTTTCAGCTTCAGCAAGAATTCCCACTGCATTAAGTAAAGCTCTTTCTCGCTTAGACACTTTGCAAACGAACAAGAGAAAGTCCCTACAGTTACTCACTAAAGATTCAGATAAAGTAAAGGAGTTTTTTTGAGAAGTTACAACACACATTGGATCAAAAGAAGAATGAAATTCTGTCTGACTTTGAAACTATGAAGCTTGCAGTTATGCAAGCCTATGACCCGGCGCCAAGTCTCAAAACTCTGAAAGAGGGACTCAAAGGCATTCCTTTACTGAGTGTAGGCATCTTCAATAGAAGAGAAGACATGCTTAGTGTGATCGCCGCAGTAGCACAGATCCTACAAATCAGCTGCATATCAGTTACACAGAAAATGTTGAGAGGCTGCCCCAAGTGTCCTTTGCACACTGGCAGATACATTTTGCAAAATTTTAACATAAAAACCTAGCCTTGCCGGGCAGTGGTGGCGCACGCCTTTAATCCCAGCACTTGGGAGGCAGAGGCAGGCGGATCTTTGCGAGTTCGAGGCCAGCCTGGTCTACAAAGTGAGTCCAGGACAGTCAGGGCTACACAGAGAAACCCTGTCTCGAAAAACTAAAAAAAAAAAAAACCTAGCCTTTTCATTGTCTTTAGTTTTTTGAGACAGTGTTTCTCTGTGTAGCCCTGGCTATCCTGAAACTATGTAGACAAGGCTAGCCTCTGCTTCTGCCTCCCAAATTCTGGGATTAAAGGCAGCGCCACACCTGGTGTTCATTGTCGAGAAGTACTGTTCCAGGAAGTAGCAAGCTCATTTTCAAGAAGATGTCTAAGAGCTACCTAAGTCTGTATAGTGCTGGATTTCATTATTTTTCCTAATAAAAGCAGCTGGCTCTGCTTGTATCTTAGTCATGTGAGCCTGCTGCTTTCTTTAGACAACATCTGCTGGCACGCACAAGTGCTTTTGTTTGTAGTTCTTATTTTGTCACACACATTTAAAAGACGTGTATACAAGAATTGGGATTTGGAGCCGGGCGTGGTGGCGCACGCCTTTAATCCCAGCACTTGGGAGGCAGAGGCAGGTGGATCATTGTGAGTTCGAGGCCAGCTGGTCTACAAAGCGAGTCCAGGACAGCCAGAGCTGTTACACAGAGAAACCCTGTCTCGAAAAACCAAAAAAAAAAAAAAACAAAAAAAAAACAAAAAGAATTGGGAATTGACAAAATGTGTAAGTTTTGCTGCTTCATCAAGATTCAATTGTTTGTTTCTGAAATAGGGTCTCATAGTCCAGACTGGGTTAGAATTTATACAGCCTTGTGTGTTTTGAACTGATACTCTTCTTTCTCTGTCTTTTTGAGTTTTGGGATTATAGGTGTGTGCTTTAAATCAGCCTGGCTAAGAACACTTTCATTGAAATTGACTCCTTCCTGTTCCCTTTGCGTGCTCCCAAAGAACACTGAGTAGTGGTGTTCAGCTCAAAGAACAGCTCAGTACTTCTGCCAGTCTGGCTTGATCCCTGTTACAGTACAAGCAGTATCCACCTCCGGTTGCCTTGACACTAGGTGCAAATGTCGGTCAGGGTAGCACATCATCATGAAACTGCTTTTGGCTTCGCCAGTTTCTTCTCTCATAGAGAGAATTAATGCTGTAGTTTAGAGGATATAGGATGAGTTTGATTGCTTAAAAACAACCAATATCCAGGGTTGTTACACAGAGAAACCCTGTCTCGAAAAACCAAAAAAAAACCCAATAAATATATATTTATTATTATATTTAAATATAATATATATTATATATAAATTTTATATATATTAAAGTCAACTTTAATATAGGTATTCAGTTCACATTTGAAGAGTGGGCTTTTTAGGTTAATTTTTCTAATCTCAAGCCTGACTTCTTTAAATCTAGAAATAATAATTTTTAATGTACTAATCTGCTTTTTTATTATCAAAATCTGAAATCACATAGCTATTAAGTGACACAGAAGATTAAACCTATATATCTGGTTGACTTAAAATCATTATGTCTGCCGGGTGTGGTGGGGCACACCTTTAATCCCAGTACTCGGGAGGCAGAGGCAGGAGGATCTCTGTGAGTTCAAGGCCAGCCTGGTCTACAAAGTGAGTCTAGGACAGCCAGGGCTACACAGAGAAACCCTGTCTTGAAAAACCAAAAAAAATAAAAATAAAAAAATCATGTCTTAGCTACTCACATGGAAACTTTGTAGTATTATGTTTTGAGTTATTTTATAATTTTTAAAAACTCCTCCCCAAATAGCACATCATTTAATTTTCTGAGCAAAGTTGAACTACCACTCATGCTTTTTATGATTCTCTTAAATAATTGTAATCTTGTCTTTGAAATAGAAAAATATGCTGGTTTCCAGTAAAAGTTAGAATAGAGTACATGCTTGGATTTACACTGTGTGCTTCAGTCTTTAAGTAGCATACCATTTCATATTTGTGGGCCCAAGAAAAGAGCTCATTCTGTTGCCGACAATGATACTCTTTGTTTCTGACATCTGACAGTCAGCTCTGTTTTAAAACAATGTTGGGTCTTGTTGGCTCAGTTTGCAGTTGTCCCAGTCCTAACCGTGTCTCAGCGAAGGCTGCTGTTGGGAAGCCCTCACAGAGGCCTTATGTACAGAAGTGTTCCTATCCCAGTGAGTTTACTATGTTTCAGTATACTTGCCTTTCCCAAATGTCTCTTGTATCCTTTGGTTATTTCAGTATGAGATAATTTTATTAAGATGGTGTCTTATAATTACAGAGGGTGTACCGGAACTAAATGTTTCTTTCTCTGTGGTAGGATGTGATGGAGCTGCTTGAAGAAGATCTCACATGCCCGATTTGTTGCAGTTTGTTTGATGATCCCCGAGTTTTGCCCTGCTCACACAACTTCTGCAAAAAATGTTTAGAAGGGCTCTTAGAGGGGAATGTGCGGAATTCATTATGGAGACCGGCTCCGTTCAAGTGTCCTACCTGCCGTAAGGAAACTTCAGCTACTGGAGTCAGTAGTCTGCAAGTTAATTACTCCCTAAAGGGTATTGTGGAGAAATACAACAAAATCAAGATTTCTCCCAAAATGCCGGTGTGCAAAGGACACTTGGGGCAGCCTCTCAACATTTTCTGTGTAACTGATATGCAGCTGATTTGTGGGATCTGTGCTACTTGCGGCGATCACACTAAGCATGTCTTCTCTTCTATTGAAGATGCCTACACTCAGGAAAGGAATGCCTTTGAGTCCCTCTTTCAGAGTTTTGAGACTTGGCGCCGGGGAGATGCTCTTTCTCGCTTAGACACTTTGGAAACGAACAAGAGAAAGTCCCTACAGTTACTCACTAAAGATTCAGATAAAGTAAAGGAGTTTTTTGAGAAGTTACAACACACATTGGATCAAAAGAAGAATGAAATTCTGTCTGACTTTGAAACTATGAAGCTTGCAGTTATGCAAGCCTATGACCCGGAGATCAACACACTCAACACTATCTTACAGGAGCAACGAATGGCCTTTAACATTGCTGAGGCTTTCAAAGATGTGTCAGAACCTATTATATTTTTGCAGCAGATGCAGGAGTTCAGGGAGAAAATCAAAGTAATCAAGGAAACTCCTTTGCCACCCTCTAATTTGCCCAGAAGCCCTTTAATGAAGAACTTTGATACCAGTCAGTGGGAGGACATTAAACTAGTTGATGTGGATAAGCTGTGTTTGCCTCAAGACACGGGCGTATTCACTTGCAAGATTTCCTGGCGCCCCTATCTGTTGCTCATGGTGGTAATTCTGCTGGGTCTCCTCATATTCTTTGGTCCCACAGTATTCCTGGAGTGGTCTCCACTTGATGGATTGGCAGCTTGGAAAGACTGTCTTTCAAGCTTCAGTTCTTACCTGACTAAATCAGCTGACTTTGTAGAACAATCTGCTTTTTATTGGGAACAGATGACAGATGGGTTTTTCATTTTCAGTGAAAGAGTCAAAAATTTTAGTTTGGTGGTACTGAACAATGTGGCAGAATTTGTGTGCAAATATAAACTATTATAAAGCCTTTCAATTATGTTGTTTCTTGATGAGACTGCTAGAGAACACAGGAATAATTTAGATTTGGTCACTATTCCAGTTAATTGTTTCTTTTAAAAGTATTCCTCAGTAATGTCTTTTGTATGTTATAAGCGAGGTTTGGTAGTCCCAAACCTTCCCTTTTAAAGAGGATGTTAAACTATTCTTCCTCTGGCATTGGCTGGTTTGTACTGTGATAAGCAGTGTGTGAGTGTGTCTATCTCACTGGGGATCTCTTGAGCCTGGGACTTTGAGACCAGCCAGGACAAGCAAGCAAGCAAGTGAGCAAGCAAGGGGGATAAGAGCACACATGAGCTTCACTGCATCCTTGACGCAAGTAATGTGCTGATCAAGTATACTGTGAAAGGAGCAAAGCATCTTTTCTGACTGAACGCTCTAAAAAAGTAAAGACTGAATATATTGGATTTCCAAGTTTGCTTTAGAAGAGTGGCTCCTTTCTCGAGACTATAAATCTTTCCCTTGCCTATTTTTGACAGTCCTTACCTGATAGTCCTACCTCAAGCCTCTCAAGTATTGGAATCACAGTGAGCTTCGTTCTTGTGAATTTTTCACTAACGAGAATACAACTGTTAGGTAGCTGTGCATGTGGGAAGGGCAGGAGTTGGGAAAGCCATCTTTTAAGCTGGTACCTAATGTTGTGGATGTGTTCCAAAGTATCACAGCAGGTGTACAACCAAGCCTGCTCACGTGCCTACAGTCTCAGATGTAGTTAGAGCAGCCTGACAATAGAAGAGCCGGTTTGTTAGCACGCATGAAGTTGTTGGGTGAAGGCTGGTGCTGTCCTCTCCGCTCATAAGAGAATGATGCCCACTGGGACAGAAGTACCTTGTTTTCTCACCTTGCTTAGAATTCAAATGAAAACAAAGTAACCTCTAACCTCTGCTTAAAACTGCTTTTAGTCTCCCTTAGTTCTGTCATGGAAAAACAGGCTCTTGAAAGCCCACTGAGTGCAGATGCATTTTAGAGAACCATGGCTTTACCAGTCCTTTGATCGATTGAGAAGAGCTAAGGTGATCAGGGACGAGAAAAGCTGGTACATAAATGTGTCTTCCTTGGTCAGCTAAGCTGAAAGGGAGGTAAAGGCTGTTCATTCTTACCATAATTCATGAACAAGCTATTAAATTACTAAAGGGGTTCCAAAACCGGAGCATGTTTAATATAAGCCTTATCTTGGCCACAGGGTTTGGTAAATGTCTATGGAGAGAGTGGTTTTCTGCTTCTGATGACTTTGAAATACAGATTTATGTTAGGGTTTCATAGAGAATGATTTCTTCAGTGCTGGAGGCAGCTCAAGCCCTTGCACACATTAGGCAAGTACTCCACCTCTGAACTACACTCCAATTGTGTTTTTTTGTTTTTGTTTTTTCTTATTTTATTTGGTTACAGGAAAGGGATCTCCTTGAAATCATGAGATATATTGACATTCTATTTCACTTGCTACTTTTTCCTTTCTATATACTGCAAGTTCCCAAGCAACTCAACATTTGCAAACACAGCTATGGATACACTATTTGTCTTGACAATAGTTACCTTGGAATTTAGGCCTAGTTTTCTATTTCCACTTCCCTGTTCCTTAATCATATATAACATTTATGGCAGCAGGTTGAGTTACTGGGTTTTCATGAGTCTGTGTTAATGGTTCGTAGCCTCTGATGTGACCTAGGAAGAATGAGTAGTCAGAACCTGGTTACTTTGAATGTGGGAGGGAAGATATTCACAACAAGACTCTCTACTCTGAAGTAGTTCCCTGCCTCTTGCTTGGCAGGCATGTTAGATGGCAGAGACCAGGAGTTCAAGAGGGTTGATGGCCAGATTTTTGTGGATAGAGATGGTGCTTTGTTTAGTTTCATTTTAGATTTTTTGAGACATGAGCTTCTATTACCCTCTGACTTTTCAGACTATCACAGGCTTCAGAGAGAGGCTCTTTTCTATGAATTTGATTCTCTTGTTGATCTCTTAAGCCAACACCTGCTACAATCAAGATCTGCTCTCATGGAGGTTCATTTCCTAAACCGAAATACTCAAGCCTTCTTCAGGGTGTTCTGCTCTTGCAGCAAAACAATCGAGATGCTAACTGGGCGGATTACAATGTTTGTAGAGGAGCCTGCAGCACTGGCCAGGAACAGTAACTTCCTCAAGTGGCTTTACTTTCACTGCCTCCACAAAGGCCTTCTCACCATGACCTGGCTTTCCACTGTGGCTCTGATGGCATGAACCACGCAGGAGTCAGGTATTTTGAATGCTGAAACATCTCTTCTATTCCAGTTTTCTGACATTTTCTCTCAAAACCAAGTTCTTTATGCCTAAGATTCTTCTTGGCAAAAAAAAAAAAAAAGTTTATTCAGAATAGCATTTTGTTCGATAGAACAAGTAGTTATTTTCTAAACTTGGGCATTTTCAGAATAAGACCAAGACTGCCCAGGGAAAATAGAAACTGTGGTCTGAGGAACTGATTCTATAGATTATATTCCATTGGTAATGAATGGCTTAGAATGAATCAGTTTATGTTTGCTTTGCACATCAGAGCAGTTCAGTGGTACGACCTAATTCCCTCACACACTATGCATTGTTCTTTCAGAACTTAAATTTGCTGTTTTTCTTCAGTGGAGAAGAATATTTCTAAAACTGGTTTCAAGCAGATATATCTCATGGCAGATATAGTGTCCTGTTACAGCCTTGGCTCTGTCAGTATTTATTGGAATAGACTGTCAGTATTTTAGGATGGCTGCCTTTTTGTTTTGTTTTATTTTACTTGAGATAAGGTCTGCAGCTCTGGCTGTCCTGGAACTCTCAATGTCTTTGCCCTCCAGTACTCCTATTGAAGGCAACTCCTGTACCTGAAGGCAACTCCTGTACCTGCCTCAGCTGGATCCTAAGGTTGATTTCTGCCCTTAGTCAGGGACACACCACCTCATCCCCTGTTAAAAATGTCTTAATATTGTGTACCGTTATTACCAATTGTGAAAGCTGGTTTTATTTTTTAGGAGGAAAAGGGAAGCTTTCCTGTGTTCTTTACTTACAGCATTTAAAAGCAAATCACTTTTGGGAGATAAGACTAATATTTTAGATAGACATATCTTTAGCCTGTACAGTAACTGTCAGGAAGGATTCCAATGATTCTTTCTCTCACAGCATACCTCTTAGTCTCAGCCACCAAGTGGAGGACAATGGGCAGTATAACCAAGTATGACAATAAAACTACACACTTCCTTATTTCTTGGTTTTCCAAATACACTGAAACACCATTTTGGAAATGGGTACCAATCAAATAGACAATGAAAACAATCTAAGGTCCTGTTGTTATCAAACTGTTTTAAACATTGTTCTTTGTTTTTGTAGGGCAAGAAGTACTTAAATAAGAAATAATGGAATTTTTTGTGTTTTTAAATTTCAATCAAATGATAATGGCCTTTTTTGTCATCCATTTTCAGAAAGTTAGAAACCTAAGGAAAAATGGCACCCTAAATTTTTATTTTTTGAGACAGGGTTTCTCTGTGTAGCCTTAGCTGTCCTGGACTCACTTTGTAAACCAGGCTAGCCTTGATGTCACAGAGATCCTCCTGCCTCTGCCTCCCGAGTGCTGGGATTAAAAGGTGTGCACCACCATGCCCGGCAATGGCACCCTCAATTTTAAGAAGACACATTATAGGTGAAAAGATGTCTTGGAAATAATAAATGTTCTTTCAAAAATTTTAGAATTTGGAGGAACTAATTATGATTGCAAAAAACAAGATTAGAAACTTAAATTGGATCATTCTGCTACCTTACCCAACTAACGTGGTATTTTTGGTTATTTTAAGTTTGGAATTTCTTCTTGTGTTTAACTTACATAGTGCCAGTTTCAGAATATATATGTGGTGATTGAGTGAAAATTCTGGCCATTTTTACTTCTGAGTATATAACTAATTGGCAATTATATTTTTTGCTAGTCTTTGGTCAGAATCTGTTTATTCCAATGTTTTTGGATGGTAGATATGATAGAATAAGCCTAACTGACTTCTAAGCTTCTTCAATATGTTCTTAGCATTCTAGGTTGTTTGGTTATTTTCTCTTAGGTTCCTGGCTCGAATCTTTAGAAGTCCATTCATGTGACAACATACTATTTAGTTCAAGTTATGGTCTCAGGTTTCTAGAGTCTCTTTTGAAGCCACTTTCTGATCTCTCCTTTTTAGATTAAACTAGATGAGAAAGTATAGTTGCCTTTAAATTTTTAAAAATAAGGTGTGGTGATGGAGCTCAGTGGCAGAGTCACTGGCTGGCACGTACTGGAAGGCCCTGTGTTCTACCTGTAACACTAGAAAGAAGTGCAGCTCCCTGTTCTGTTTTTAGTTCATCCTGTCCTGGTTCCTGAAATCCTTTTTGATTTGGCCTTACATGGAACAATAGTTCTGACTCAGTGATTTATTGCAAGTACATTCCACTTTTTTAAACACCATTGGCTATTTGTATCTTAACATTTATGATACTCTGTAACTTTCTGACAAGTTTCTAGACTGTATAATTTAGATCTGAACTTGGGAGTAAATGAAATGCTTTATTACTGTTAAAAATTTGTAGCAAACACAATAAACTTTCTGAGATGTGCTTTGTAGCTTGATAATTTTTAACTGTTAAATGTTTTCTTTGCCAGAAAAGAGTTCCTGAACATGATCTCCAGTGACCACCATTTCAACCATGACCTCCCTTAATGACTAGGGATGTCCTCCAACATTGTTTTACCTTCATGAAACTATACATAGTCTTGGTGTCTCTGCCTAAAACTAACATAAGCTCTTTCACATTTAGAACAAACAATGGGAAGACACAAAAATATCTTTGACAGATATTCTGTGCTGTATTGCTAGTATTGAAGCAACCATGGAGATATATGTTGGTTTTGTGCAGTACTTAGTGAGTAAAGGGCTTTGCATTTTCTTTCTTTTTTGGGGGGTGGATGAGAACTCACTTTGTAGACCAGGCTGGCCTTGAACTCAGAGATCCACCTGCCTCTGCCTCCCCAGTGCTGGAATTAAAGGAGTGCGCCACCACGCCTGGCTAGGCTTTGCATTTTCAATCAGGTTTTGACAAGCATATTTGCTCTTCAATAACAGGCAGTTATTGATGAAAAAGTAGCAATAAAATGGAGTCTTGGCATTTTAAACCTTTACACTTTAACCTTAAAAGGCTAGTTTGACAGAATAAACCACAAATTATAATGACAGTATTAATAAGTAGATTTAGTGGAAAATTGTAAATGTACAGTGTTAATAAAAATAATTTAATAGCTGGGCATGGTGGTGCATGCCTTTAGTCCCAGCACTTGGGAGGCAGAGGCAGGCGGATCTTTGTGAGTTCGAGGCCAGCCTGGTCTACAAAGCGAGTCCAGGACAGCCAGGACTGCACACAGAGAAACCCTGTCTCAAAAATAAATAAATAAATAAATAAACAAATTTAGTCAAATTGAGTAAAAGCAAATTGAAAAAAAAACCAAAAAACTGGAAATGAGTTACACCACATAAAAAATTAGGCCAGTTTAGTTCTTTGACCAAATTGCTCCAGAAAATAATTACAATGAAGTCAACAATTTTGATTATATTCCTAACTATAATTGAGATGATTTGGAATCATGGTCCCTATTTTAATATTCAGAGTTACTGATTCAAATGTGAAAATGAAGTCTCAAAAGGAAATCTCTTAAAATGTTATGAGGTAGGCATAGTGGCACAAGCCTTTAATCCCAGCACCTGGGAAGCAGGTGGATCTCTGATTTTGAGGCCAGTATGGTATGCAGAGTGAGTTCCAGCCCGGCCAGGAATTAAAAGTAAGATGTCTCAAAACAAACAAACAAAAAAGAAAGGTATGTCTTTATCAGATATTGTAAGTTTCTATATGCAGTTTTGTTATTAAAGAAATGCTTTGTAATTGAACACTTTTTATGCTGCAGGTACATTTTCATAAAGCCTGATAACTGAAAATTGGCCAATGGAACAAATGTCTTGGGCTTACTGGTCCACACTGTATTAATGGAAGGCTTTCGTCTGGTCAGCACTAGAACATCAGCCTCTGGAGACAAAAGTGAATGCTATGTCTTTGAAAGGATAAAAAGCCCTCAGGTACTTGGGGTGAATAAATCACCAAAACCAGAAAGTACCACCATGCGGACACCATCTCCGAAGTGACACTTGTTTGGAAATTCCATATTGGGGCCTGTATGTCACATTTGTGCAGTCTACCTTTGTGTCTTCTTTTCCTACCTGCCTTCTTGCCTCTGGGCTACTAGGCCCCAGCAGTGCTTAAAGCTCCACTTCCTGTTCTCTCCAACAACACTGCACTTTGCGCTCTGGCACTTGCTCCTCAAGGCCTTTCAGCACAAACTCTCATAGCTTTTAAAAATGGACTCTGAACTTGGACTGTACCTAATCTTAGTTTACTCATTCATTAGCTATGTGACTTAATCAAGGCATTTAACATTTCTGTGTTTCAACTTTGTTTATTAACTAGGGACAAAAAATGTATCCCCCTCAGAGGTTATAAGGGTGGTGATTAAAAGAGACAAAGTCCTCATTATATCGCCTGGCATGTGGTAGGCACTCAGTAACTTTGTTAATGATAATCGTCTCAGGTCATTGTTTTCAAGCCAGTCTCTTCTTTGAGCCCTTGTTTGCTCCTTTGCCCTTTTGTTTCTCTTCATTGTCAGTGTCTTAGGGTTTTATTGCTGTGAAGAGATGCCATGACCGAGGTAACTCTCATAGAGGAAAATATTTCATTGGGGTTCACTTACAGTTCAGAGGTTTAGTTCATTATCATGGTGGAAAGCTTGGCAGCATGCAACCAGACAGCTGAACAAGGAGCTGAGAGTTCTATATCTGGATCAACTGGCAGCAGAAGGGGACTGTATGTGTCACACTGAGCATAGCTTGAACTTAGGAGACCTCAAAGCCTACCCCCACAGTGACACACTTCCTTCAACAAGGCCACATCTCCTAATAGTGCCACTCCCTGTGGGCCAAGCATTCAAACACATGAATTCATGGTGGCCATTCCTATTCAAACCACCACTGTCAGTGACTGAACCCTCATGCATACAAGGTATATCCTCTGACTATGTACCCCCAGTAGCTGATTCTTCTGTACAGACATATATCATAAAACCAGGCTTTCCTCACTTAAATATAAGTTCTCTGAAAAGTTTCTAGTGCTACTACATATACAGCATTGTGCTCAGTCATATAGTATCTAAATTTGGTGAAAAGCTTTGGAATAAGCATTTAAAATACACATAACAACTTGTTAGTTTCTCTTGTGTTATATTTGTGTTATTTTAAACAGTAGGATAAACACCTAAAAGAGAAAACACTTCATCACAAGGCTCCTAGTGTTTGCTTATAGTTGAGTGAAAAGTTGTCATGTGGAAGCACTTCAAAGTATGCAATTCATTCAAGAAAATACTTTAAATATCTGTCTTAGGGTTACTATGCCAGTGAGGAGACACCATGGCCAAAATCCAGTTGGGGAGGAAAGGGTTTATTTGGCTCACTCTTCTGTGGGTCCCTGCAAACACTAGGGCTGGTAGGACCTCATCCATGGGAGGCAAGAAGGACATCCAGTTCACAATTTACTTAGCCTTCCTTCCAACACAGCTCAAACTTGAATCTGACACTGGGCAGTGCATTTTGGTCATATTTAAGTACAGTACAACATTAGAAAAAAGTTTCCTGGTAACAGTTGCTGAAATAAAGGTCAAAGTGTGACAACATCAAAACTCTTGCAAAGTACATGTGACTTGGTCCATAAGAAAGGGTTCTATAGCCTAAGGGCATAACAGAGGATCTGGTGTGGTCTAGGCCATCATGGAGGTCACCAAACTACAAAGTATATCTAGGACATCTCCCCTAGGGATAGGTCTACTGACTGAGAAACAAAGCTAAAGATGAAGATGTAGGGAGGAAGAGTCTGGAATAAATATAATCTGGGGGATTCAGTGTGGGTTGGCCCTACAGAGAGCAAAGGTCACCAGGCTGTTAACTACATCCACTCCCAGAGGTCTGGGTGCAAACAGGTATATACTGCTCCATTGAGGAGAGAAGCCAGAGCTTTTAGAATTCTTGGTTTCCCTAGTGCTTATCTGGGAGGACCCTGTGCCTGCCACACATTTCCACTCTGTAGTCCATCATTAAAGGAAGTCAGGACAGGAGCTCAAAAAGGGCAAAAACCTGGAGGCAGGAGCTGATGCAGAGGCCATGGAGAAGTGCTGCTTACTGGCTTTTTCATCCTGTTTTCTTACAAAATCCAGGACCACTAGCCCAGAGGTGGCACCACTTACAATGGGCTGGGCCCTTCCCAGTGAATCACTAATTAAGAAAACGACCTATAGTCTTACCTACAGTCTGATCTTATGGAAGCATTTTTTCAGTTGAGGTTCCCTCCTTTCAAATGATTCTAACCTGTATTAAGTTGTTATAAAGCTAGCCAGCACATTATACTAAATTCTAAGGATTAAAATAAACATGGAGTAGGACAAAAATCCTTGTTCCTAACCAGCATACATTCAAATAAATGAACCACCTGGAGATGTAACTTGAAGTAATAAACATTAAAAAAAATGAATTTAAAATCTTAAAAATAAATAAATGCATCACCATAGCAGAAAAAAAGTGCAAAGTTCATCAATACGGAATAAGCAATATAAGGAATTATGGCAGGCCCTTAAAAAGTATGAGGCAGGTCTAGTGCAATGGCTCAGCAGGAAAAGGTGCTTGCACTAAGTCTGTTGACTTGAGTTTGATCCCGAGAACCTACCGGGCAGGAAAAAAGTGACTCCTGAAAGTTGTCCTTTGACCTGCATATGGTACACACACACACACACACACACACACACACACGCACGCACGCACGCACGCGCACGTCATCGCCAAGATTGTAAAACAAACCAAAAAAAAAAACCATGGAGAACTGACTGTGGTGCCGCATGCCTTTAATAACAGCACCCAGGAGGCAGAAGCAGGTGGATCTCTGTGAATTCAAGGCCAACTTGGTCTACACAGCTAGTTCCAAAGGCTAGCCAGGGCTATGTCCTGAGACACTACCTCAAATAAAACAAAACAAAACAAACATGTACCAGTTTATAAGCTTATGGGGAACAGATGTCAAAATATAAGTGGAAAGAAATCCCTAGGGCAGGAAAAAAGTGACTCCTGAAAGGAGTCACTTGATGTAGTGGCACAAACATTTAATCTTAGTTCTCAGGAGACAGAGGCAGGTGGATCTCTGTGAGTTCAAGGTGAGCCTGGTCTACAAAGTGAGACTCTATCTCCAAACAAAAATTCTAGGGTACATATATGTATATACTTTCTGTTTATAGAAAAATATCTATACACATTTTCAGTAAAATTGTGAGCTGACTGTGAAGAGGAAATTGAGTAAATGGAATTTGGGTATGGAAGACTTTTCATTAGACCATGTAGGTATATGGCTATTAAAATTAAAATTATACATTCATCAATATCAGCTAAACTCTGCAACTTGGAATAGTGAACTGCCTACAAGATATACTGGTGCAATAGTGACACAAATGCTATTGGAGCAACCAGCCACTTTCTGATTTAAGGCCCACATCAAGAGATGGAACCCATACCTGACACTGCTAATGTGGCTGAGAACCTGAGACTAGACAGATCATGGGCCTAGGGGAAAACCCAATACTATTATTCTGCAAAAGGTGCATAGCAATAAAATGACGCCTAATGAGATTCTGATATATCTATAGATCAGTGTGTTACTCAGCCCTCATCAGAAAAGCTTCTTAACTGGGTGTAGTGGTGCACACCTTTAATCCCAGCACTGGGGAGGCAGAGACAGGTAGGTCTCTATGAGTTCGAGGCCAGCCTGCTCTACAAATCGAGTCCAGGACAGCCAGGGCTGATACACAGAGAAACACTGTCTTGAAAAACAAAACAAAACAAAGGTTTTCTGAAAGGTGCTACTATAACTATTTTACTTGAGTTAAACACACTATAGAGTTCTTAATTGTGTTAAAAAGGAATTTGAGCTGCCTTTATTTTTTTTTTCTTCCTTTCTTTACGTTTTATGAGACAGGGTTTCTTTGTGTAACAGTACTGGCTGTACTGGAACTCACTTTGTAGACCAGGCTGGCTTCGAATTCACAGAGATCCCCCTGCCTGGTATTAAAGGAGTGTGCTGCCATGCCTAGCTTTTGAGCTGTTTTTAATACTCATGTTTATTGTGTTTATTTTTTTATTTTAGGTATATGAATGCTTTGCTTGCATGTATGTCTGTGCACTGTGTGCATTCCTAGTGCCCAAAGATCAGAAGAAGACATCAGATCCCCTGGACCTGGAGATATAGTTGTCAGCTGCCATGTGGGTGCTCGGAATCGAACCTACGTCCTCTATAAGACCAACAAGTGCTTTAACTACTGAGCCATCTCTTCAGTCACAAATATCTGGCATCCTGACTTAGATAATTGACCTTTTTCTTTTCTTTTGGTATTTGAGACAGGGTTTCACTGTGTAACAATCCCTGGCTGGCCTGGACTCTGTAGGCTAGTCCAGCCTTGAACTCACAGAGATCCGCCTGGTTCTGCCTCCCGAGTGCTGGGATTAAAGGCGTGTGCCACCACACCTGCCCCTTTTTTTTTTTTTTTTTACACTTGTTTTTAATGGAGAAAGTTACTTAAGAACTTAAGAATGAGTGCTGGAGAGATGACTCAGATGTTAAGAGCACTAGCTGTTCTTCCACAGGCCCCAGGTTCAAATCCCAGCACCCACATGGCAGTTCACAGCTGTCTGTAATTGCTGGGATTGGTGGCACACACCTTTAATCCCAGCGCTGGGGAGGCAGAGGCAGACGGATCTCTGTGAGTTCAAGGCTAGCCTGGTCTACAGAGTGAGTCCAGGACAGCACAGAGAAAAACCCTGTCTTGAAAAAAGAAAAAAAAACTTAATAATGAGCCAATTATTTAAATCTATTTTTGGCTATCTTCTGGAACTTTTTGCAAATCTTCTTTGAAATGCTACAATTGTAGTCTTGAACAACTTGTCTTCCTAGTTTTCGAATTTCTGTTTATTTATTTGGTTTTTCAAAACAGAGTTTCTCTTTGTAATAGTTCTAGTTGTCCTGGAACTCTTCCAGATTAAGCTAGCCTCAAACTCACAGAGATCTGCCTGCCTCTGCCTCCCAAGTGCTGGGATTAAAGGCGTGCGCCACCACTGCCCGGCTTTTTACTCATTTTTTAAAGACTTATTTTATAGCCGGGCGGTGGTGGCGCACGCCTTTAATCCCAGCACTTGGGAGGCAGAGGCAGGCGGATCTTTGTGAGTTCTAGGCCAGCCTGGTCTACAAAGCGAGTCCGGGACAGCCAGAGATATTCAGAGAAACCCTGTCTCGAAAAAACCAAAAAAAAAAAAAAAAAGACTTATTTTATAAAGTTTTTTGCCTGCATGTAAGTCTGTGTATCACATGCTTGCCTAGTGCCATTAGAGGTCAGAGGAGGGCATCAGATCACCTAGAACTGGAGTTATAGATGGTTGTGAGCCATGATGTGTGTGTTAGAAACTGAACCTTGGCCCTCTATAAGAGCAACGAGTGCTCTAAACCTCTGGGCCATCTCTTTATTCCTATATATACTACCTATTTATTTATTTATTTTCAGGTTTTTCGAGACAGGGTTTCTCTATGTATACTACCTTTTTAAAAGAAAAGGATTGTTTTTATTAAAAAGCTTCAAAATTTGTCCACCTTTACTGGTTTTATGTGAATAACTGCCAGATTTGTCTCTTAATCCTGAATTTTACATAGAGTTTTAGCTTGGTGAAGCCAATGACCTTTAATCAAAATATTTTTTAACTAAATGCCTAAATATCAGTTCAAATGTAATATTGTTTAAAAAAAAAAGGAGCTCACAGTCTTTCAGATGGTTCCTATGAGCTTGTTGTCCTTCAGTAATATTACCAAAACCTTCCAGAATAAAAGCATATGATTTTTATACTCTTTTATCTTATCATATGTTTCACTATTTTATTTTTTACTTTGGAATGTTACATGTATTTTTTCACAACCAAATTTCTTTGGAAGACTGGGCCTGTGTAGCTCAGACAGGCTTCAAACTTGTGATCCTCCTGCCTTCGCATCCTAATGCTGATTATAGGCAGGCGTCACTATGCCTCATGATCACTTCCATTGCTGTCTTTTTGGTTTCGAGACAGGGTTTCTCTGTGTAGCCTTGGCTGTCCTGAACTCACTCTGTACACCAGGCTGGCCTCGAACTCAGAGATCCGCCTGCCTCTGCCTCCTGAGTGCTGGGATTAAAGGCGTGCACCATCATACCAGGCTGATCACTTCCATTCTTATTGCTACTTTTGGGTTTAGATTGTCTTTGCTTTTAATTTACTACAATAATCATGCCCAAACTCCTTACTATAATATATATATTTTTTAATTCCAGGACAGCTTTGTCGACATAGTGAGTCCCAGGCCAGCCAGAGCTACAAAGAAAGACCCTGTCTCAAAACAAGACAAAACAAAACCAGGATATATGAGAACTCATGTGTCCAATAGTTTTCAAGTATGTAGGCCACAAATTATAAAACAAAGAATTTTTTTTTCTCTGATGGGGTCCTCTATAGTACGGTTTAATGTCAAGCTGAGGATGAGACATTCTCACCCTCTCAACTCTACCTTTAAAGTTAGAATTATAGCATGTGACAACCAACCCAGTTTTATATGGTGCTAGTGATTGAATCTGGGCCTTTGCGTATGTTAGACAGACATCTTACCAACTGAGTTGCATCCCTAGACCCAAAGATATTTCTATCGGCAACTGTCCAATCTCCATGTAAGTGCTTCAAATTACTTAGTTTTATACTGAGGGGATTATCTCATGTGGTACTTTGCCTACCAAGTGAGCTGTTGCCAGACATTGTTTTGTATGTCTTCCTGTTTCCAGTTTTAGTTCCTTCTTCACATGCTCTAAGTGGTTTGGGCAGTTCTCCACTCTTCACTTCCCATGCTCTGCCTTTTTGTGAAGGGTATGTGGTATACATGGTTTCAAAATTCACATCTAGAGAACAAGTCATGAAGCAAATCAAGATAGAAAGGAAACTGTTTTACCACAGAAATTATTTGTTGGTTTGATACTTGACTTTTGGTTTAATTATAAATATGGCAAATATCTTTAATATTAACCATAAACCAACAGGAATAGGCTTTAAAATGTATATATATATATATATATATATATATATATATATATATATATTTAAGAGATGGGGGTGTAGCTCAGGTGTAGAATATTTTCCTAGTATACCTGATGCCCTGGAGTTGATTTCCAGCAATCCCACTATTGTATAATATGTACTTGTAAATACTATATATAAGCACACTTGATCCTAAGACTTCAGGTTTTGGTTTTTTAAAAAAACTTGACATTTTTAATTCCAGCACTAGGGAGGCAGAGGCAGGTGGATCTCTGTGAGTTCAAGGCTAGTCTGGTCTACAAAGTGAGTCCAGGACAACCAGGTATACACAGAGAAAACTTGTCTCGGAAAAACCAAAAAACCAAAAACAAAAACAAAAACCCAACCAACCAACCAGAAAAAAAAAAAAACATAAAAAACCCAAAAACTTGACATTTAAGGCATGTGAGACTTGTAGCCTGAAAGTAACCAGGTAGCACAGAATAAGGAACCCTGGTGATGATGCAAACGTCTTACACTTCCCAAAAATGTATTATATAAAAGATGTAATGACACATAAGAAAAAAAATTTTGGTTTTTCGTGACAGGGTTTCTGTGTAACAGCCCTAGCTATCCTGAAACTCACTCTGTACACCAGGCTGGCATTGAGTTCACAGAGATCCACCTGCCTCTGTTTCCTGAGTGCTGGGATTAAAGGCGTGCACCTCCACATCCAGCTAAAAACGAATTCTTATCCCATTACAAATATAACTGTCCTACCACTTGGGTGAAGGAGGATCAGTCTCTCGTATGTTCAACCCTGTCTAAAAAACCCCAAAACACTCAAGCAAAAAACAACAACAAAAAACCCAAAACAATCCAATATAACTTAAATGTTATATCAGAAATGAAATGTTGCATAATTGGTCATTTTGCCCTAGGTTCACATTAAAATTTGTATGTGTGTATGACATGGGCATGCATATGGAGATAAGAGGACAATTTGGAAGTCAGTTCTCTTTTTCCACCACATGGATTCTGGAATGAGAACTCAGGTCATTAGGCTTGGGAGAAAGTACCTTTGCCCTCTAAACCATCTTACCAGCCCCTTCTTGTAAGATTTATTTTTGTAGGCATAGTGGCACACACCTTCAATCCTAGCACTTAGGAGGCAGAGGCAGATCTGAGATCTAGGCCAAGCAGGGCTCCACCACAGTGAAAACTTGACTCAAATAACCTTAAAAAACAAAGAAAAACAAACAAACAAACAAAAAAATCCCCCCAAAACTGTGTATGCATATGTGGCTTTATGCTTGTGAGAGCAGGTGCTCAGAGGCCAGAAGCGGGAATTATAAGTGGTTGTGAGCTTCATGAAGGGAAGTGAACTCAGGTATTCTGCAAAAGCAGTTTGAGCTCTTTACTCTCCTTTTCCTCCAGCCGCACCTGCCTTGTTCTTAGATCTGTGAAAGCTTTTTGGTGTGGTTTACTTGGCTTATAAAAATGTCCATTTTATAAGAAAGTTCATTTAATTCAGTAAGGTGGATGAATAAGGACAGGCATCTAGAAGTCATTATTTTTTTTAGTCACTTAAAGATTTGCATTAGGGCCGAGTTTGGACACCCACGCCTTTAATCCCAACTCTTGGGAGGCAGAGGCAGGTGGATCTCTGTGAGTTTGAGGCCAGCCTGGTCTACTAAGTGAGTCCTGGATAGTCAGAGATACACAAAGAAACCCTGTCTCGAAAAACAAAACAAAACAAAAAATTGCATCAGGAGCACAATTCTTTTTATGTTGTTATAGTAATAATGGTTCTTAAACATTTAACCTGGAAGTGTTTGATTTTGAAAAAGCTTGAATAGGTATGGCCCCTATACACTCGTGTGTGAATGCTTGGCCCATAGAGTAGCACTATTAGGCGGTGTGGCCTTGTTGGAGGAAGTGTGTCATTGTTGGGGTGGGCTTTGAGGTCTCCTATGATCAAGCTCCACCCAGGGTGACACACAGACCCTTCTGCTGCTCACAGATCAAGATATAGAACTCTTGGTTCCTCCAGAATCATGTCTGCCTGCACACTGCCTTGCTCCTGTCATGACAGCAATGGACTAAATCTCTGAAGCCGTACGCCTGCTCCAAATTAAATCTTTTCCTTTATAAAAGTTGCCATGGTCATGTTGTCTCTTCACAGCAATGAAATCCTACCTAAGACACTAAGTTACCCAAGCTGGACTTGAATTACTGATCCTTGTGCCTTAGCCTCACAAGAAGCTAGGAGGATAGTTGCTGCTACTAGGCCTGGCAATATTTTCTGTACTTTCAACCACTTGTTACAAGCTGATTTTATTTTATTTTTTCATCATCACATCTTGGCTCCTGAAGAGCTGCAGGCAATCCTGAATACTTGTTTCAACAGAAATGAGGGTAGTTGGGCAGTGGTGACACACACCTTTAATCCCAGCACTGGGGAGAGAGAGGCAGGTGGATCTCTGTTGAGTTCAAGCCCAGTCTGCTTTACCCAGGACAGACAGGGCTACACTGAGAAACTGGTCTTGAAAAGCCAAAAAAAAAAAAAAAAAAGAGGATAAATGGGGGTATCTTATGGAAAAGGAAAACAATCTTAAAAATGGCAAGACTTGGTCTGAAGAGATGGCTCAGAGGTTAAGAGCACTGGTTGCTCTTCCAGAGGTCCTGAGTTCAATTCCCAGCAACCACATGGTGGCTCATGACCATCTATAATGGGATCTGGTGCCCTCTTCTGGAATGCAGGTGTACATATACAGCATTCATATATGTAAAAGATAAATCTTAAAAAAATGGGAAGACTCATTTCTCGACCCGGTTCCTAGAGGCATCTGCCCCTCCTTCATCATGTCTTCATTCTTACTGTTTAATGTCCTTTATCATTGTCTCATTAAACATATTGCTTATCCTTCACTTCCTTTAAGTTTACTTTGAGTTTAAATCTAATTTCCTTTGAGCTACTAATTAGTAATACAGTTAGTAATACAGTTTACATTCCATTAATAGCTGTTTTTGTAAGGTTCATTGTTGACATGGACCATCTTATAGACTTACAGTGAAACACTGGGTGTAGAAAATACCCTTAATAAAGATTATCTTGCTTGAAAAATGCAAATAGAAACCTTGTAAGGTACTTTGAAGCAGTATTTTAGTAATTTGTTTTATTTTGAAGACAGCACTCAACATGTAGCCTTGGCTAGCCTGGCACTTGCTTTTTGGACCAAGTTGGCCTGGAATTCATAGATAGTGAATTTCTCAGTCCTGCTGTATTTTAGTAATTACTTTATTTTGGTCTTTTGAGACAGTATAGTGCTTTGGCCTAGGCTGGGCTTGAATTTGTGATCCTCTTGTCTCAGCTTTTTGAGCATCTAAGATTACAGATGAGTTCTACCACACCTCACCTATAACAGCAACTTTTAAAAAATTTATGTATTTATTATGTATACAGTGTTCTGTCTGCATGCATGCCTGCAGGCCAGAAAAGGATACCAGATCACATTATAGATGGTTATGAGCCACCATGTGGTTGCTGGGAACTGAACTTAGGACCTCTGGAAAAGCAGCCAGTGCTCTTAATCTCTGAGCTATCTCTCCAGCCCCTAACAGCAATTTTTGATTGAAACATAACTATTTTAATTTTTACAGAATTTGAAACATCAAATTATCACATTCCCAAATTGCCTTAATAAAATTACTGTCCTTTTCTATCACATATAAAAGAGTCATAGTTAAAACCAGTACAGCAGTCATTCTGTTTATTTAGTGATACTGTGGATTGAACAAAGGGCCATAGATGTATTAGGTAAGCCCTCTAACACTAAGCTAGATTTCAGGTGGTTTTTTTTTTTTTTTTTTAAACAAAGTCATGCTAAGTTGCCTGCCCTGACCCAGTCCCATGGAAGCACTGAACTATATAGATCATCCTACCTTAAATCATTGAGTAGCTGGGATTACAAACCATCAATAGTGATTTTTGAAAATTCAATCCCTCCTTTTGTGTTTTTTCGAGACAGAGTTTTTCTGTGTAATAGCCCTGGCTGGCCTGGACTCACTCTGTAGACCAGGCTGGCCATGAACTCACTGGGATCTGCCTGTTTCTGCTTCCTGAGTGCTGAGATTAAAGCCATGCACCACCACACCCAGCCAATTCAACCCCTTTGAAGCATTTTCAGAGTTTACAACCAATAAATTTTCTCTGTGAGTTCAAGGCTAATCTGGTCCAGAAAGTGAGTCCAGGACATCCAGGTATACACAGAGAAACCTTGTCTTGAAAAACAAAAAACCAATAAATTTTAACTGAAATAGCTTATAATTTGAAAACTTTATTGTGCATCTTTGAAATGAGTTGTGAGATTAACACAATTTTGATTAGTTTGAAACAAAGTGAGTTTTTTGCTTAAAGGAGTGGAATTCAAGTTGAACCTTTAACCCCAAATTAGTGACTCATTTTTTTTTTATGGGGTGGGGCAGGATTTCATGTATGAGTTCTCAAATTTGATATGTGACTGAGGATGACCATGAAATGGGTCCTTCTGATTGTACTTCTCAAGTGCTGTGTACCACTAGGCCCTGATTATAAGATGCAGAGGGACAAACCTTCAGCTTCTTGAATGCTAGTCAAACACTTTAGCAAATGAACTACATTCCCAACTTGTACTCCTTCTTTTTTTGTTTTTTTGGTTGTTTTTGTTTTGTTTTGTTTTGTTTTGTTTTTTGAGACAGTGTTTCTCTGTGTAACAGCTCTGGTTGTCCTGGACTCACTTTGTAGACCAGGCTGGCCTCCAACTCACAGAGATCCGCCTGCCTCTGCCTCCCAAGTTCTGGGATTAAAAGCATGCGCCACCACTGGCTTTGTACTCCTTCTTTAAAAGGTCAAAATTGTCAACACCCAACACATAATCCCTTTAATACCTTTAAGCACTCAGGAGGCAAAGACAAGGGTAGACTTCTGAGCTGGAAGTCAGCAGGGGTTACATATGAGCCCCTGACTTTTTTTTTTTTCTAAAGTGATCAAATTCCTAGTTTACAGGAGCTCATACACAGACATGCAGGCAAAACACCAATGTACATAAAAATTAATACACAAAATAATAAAACAGAAAAATGGAAATGCAAATAAAAATTAATTTTACATAAAAGAATTCTAAACAAAAATCTTCCATGCTCTAGAATTATGTAGCTTAAGGATTTGGGCCAGCCAATAGTGGGGCACACCTTCAAGCCCAGCATCCTGGAGGGAGAAGCAGGCAAATCTCTAAGTTCTAGGCCAGCCTGGTCTACAGAGCAAGTTCCAGGACAGCCAGGGATACACAGTGAGACCCTATCTCAAAACAAACAAACAAAACAACAACAACAAAAAAAAACCCCAACCAACTAAACAACAAAAAAGACTTGATTGATTTTAGGATAAATGACAAGTTAAGTCATGTATTTATAACCTTAATGTTAAAATCTTATTTTAAAGCAACAACTTAGGTGGTTTTGCCACAAGATGAACTTGACAGTGAACCGTTTTAGAAAAACTAATAAAAGTGAATAGCAGTCAGCAAACTGACAAAATAAATTTGAAAAAAAAATGTATATGTTTTGGTTTTTCCAGACAGGGTTTCTGTGTACCCCTGGATGTCCTAGACTCACTTTATAGACCAGGCTAGCCTCAAACTCAGAGATCCACCTGCCTCTGCTTCCCGAGTGCTGGGATTAAAGGCGTGTACCACCACACCCAGAAATTACAGACAGCTGTGAACTGCCATGTGGGTACTGGAATTTGAACCCGGGTCCTTTGGATGAGCAGTCAGTGCTCTTAACCTCTGAGCCATCTCTCTAGCACCAAAATAAATATTTTCTTGACAGCAACAAGTCTAATTTGGGAGTAATCAACTATAAAGAGAATAGAGGCCATGATATGAAATCAATCCAAGAGATTTCATCAATGAGTGAGCTTTTTCATAAGGCTTAAAAAAAAAAAAGCAGAGAGAGTAAGGTTAGAGCACCAGCGAATTTGTACTCAGGTCCTAAGACAAAAGTAGAGTGCAGTGATTACCAAACACAGGCCAGATGTGAGGATTATGGGTTGAGGCTGGTAAAATTCAGTCTTGGTACTCTGGGGTAGGGAAGGCAGGTAAAATTCAGTATGGAAAGGAACATAAACGAATGTCTTGGTGTGGCAAAAAGAATTTCTGGTTTCATTGTAATGAAAAAGTTCATTAACCTAAGTAAGCTTGATTTAGAGTTTGAAGCTGTCTCAATAAAGAAGCCCCAAAGTCAGTCACAATAAAACCTCAGCCTACTTGACTTATTTATTTGGTTTTTCAAAGCAGAGCTTCTGTGTAGCCCTGACTGGCCTAAAATTCTGCCTCCCAAGTGCTGGGATTAAAAGCATGTGCCACCACACCCAACACATACATTCATACTTTAAAAGGGTTTTAGCACTTTTAAGTGTTCTCCTAACCTACACCAAGAGCCCAAAGGTCTTCAATATTTTTAAGACCTTTAATCTTGAAGTGGTAGCAAAAATGAATTCCTTATCTCCAAAGTACTTGCATTTTAGCAAGAACATCTGGGACCCTGCTTTATTCTGTTGACTTTTCTAAAGGTTTAAAATAAATATACACTGCTATTCTCTTAGCTTTGTAATACAGGAGGCATAATAAGCTTTATCCAACCAATGCACCATCCTCTGAGAAATAAAGGCCTTTGTAAGGCTTATCTCACACACGAGAATACTGCTCAAGGTTCAAGGTCATCACTTAATCTCATCTTTCAGTGCGACTGATGCTGGTGACCTAAAATTTCACTTTCCTGAGGCCTGGAAAACTCTGGGCACAATCTTGGGCTAGCTGACCAACAAAACTGTCAATATCTAGATAGAATAACAGAATTAAGATATTTACTGAGTTGTGTGTGGAATTAAAAGCTTTATTTACAACAGTGGTCATCAAATGAGTTAAGATATCCTGGGCTCAAGCCTATTCCACTAACAGGCAAGAGGAAAACAGAGAAGTATATTATGACATAATAAGTAATAAAACTAGCTGCATTTAGGAAAGGCTGCCTTTCTGAACCAATATCCAAAAAATTATAGGCTAAGGTAGGACTTCTCATAGTACTTAGATTTATTGTGAAAGGCAGAATGAAACCAGCAATTAAGCATTTCTAGAAAATGACAGTATTCAGAATATATGTATTCTGTGTATGTAATAATACATTATTAGAATACATTTTCCAGTGTTATGTGCAGTTCAGCTCATTAACAGCATAGGTGTTGTTTTAGCCTAGACAACCAGCTCCCAAAGAGGTGTCATGCACTCAAGTGGGGTGAAACTGATAGACTTTAATATCTGAAAATGATCAACTATGACCTACAAGTAGCATATGTATATTGTGATAATTTTTTTAGGGAAAGACTCTGCCACTGTGGGATCCAACTGACCAAAATCTGAGCAGTGGGACATTCAGTACCATTATGAAGCGTTTATGACAGCCTGTGCTTAACATTGCCACATACAAGCTTACCTTTAAAGGCATTTTTTAAAATGTCAAGTTTAATCTAGTAGTTCTAAAGTATTATCTTTGTTATTTCTATCACAACAAAAACTGGGTAGTGTATAAAGACCTGGATTTGATCCCCAAAAGAGCAGTATTTTATTTATTTTCATTTTTTATTATTTGGTTTTTTGAGACAGGGTTTCTCTGTGTAACAGCCCTGGCTGTCCTGGCCTCACTTTGTAGACCAGTATGGCTTTGAACTCAAAGATCTACCTCCCTCTGTCTTCCCAGTACTGGGATTAAAGGTGTGCGCCACCATGCTGGGCCAATATTTTATATTTTTAAGATAAGAATTTGATGTTCAAGCTGATGTGTCTTATCATTTCAAGAGATGCCTTTAAAATCTGTTTTTCCTATCTCATCAATTCTAAAATAAGTCCTTATGAGGTAGTCATTACCATGATGCACACTCCATAGTTGGTAGATGGGCTTTTAGAGTTTATTTGCCTCCCAGAAGCTAACTCACCTCACCTTTGTCCATCAGTGCAATAAATAAATCTCAATCCCCACCCCCAAAACAGCCACTTAGTTCCTCTGGCTGTTCTTTTTTTTTTTTTTGGTTTTTCGAGACAGGGTTTCTCTGAATATCTCTGGCTGTCCTGGACTCGCTTTGTAGACCAGGCTGGCCTCGAACTCACAAAGATCCGCCTGCCTCTGCCTCCCAAGTGCTGGGATTAAAGGCGTGCGCCACCACCGCCCGGCTGCAACCTCTGGCTGTTCTTTAAGATATCTGTGTATTTCACATTTTTTTTTCAATACTGTTGATTCACACCCATACTCTACATGTGATTTAACATTAGCCATATATGAAAGACTTCCAATCACAAATGGCTTGAGAAGATGTTTATTAGCAAAAGTTTAATTTACATAAATGAAGAATTTGTTTAAAAATTCTGTTTACAGAATTCAAGTTTAATCCTTCAATTTGACTACAAAGAAAACTAAGGTAATCTGGTATAAGGAAGCAGGCATTGAAAGAATTCTTTTTTGGTTTTTCAAGATAGGGTTTCTGTGTAGCCCTGGTTGTCTAGACTCACTCTATAGATGAAGCTGGCCTCAAACTCACAAAACTCCGCCTTCCTATGCCCGCCCCCACCCCCTGAAGGCTAGGATTAAAGGTGTGCGCCACCACACCTGACAATTACAGACAGCTGTGAAATGCCACGTGGGTGATGGGATTTGAACCCGGGTCCTTTGGAAGAACAGCCAGTGTTCTTAACTGCTGAGCCATCTCTCCAGCCCCGATTTTAGTTTCTTAACAGAATGAGGCCATGACTGATCCAAAATATGGCTGAGGACAAGGTTTTTATTGTAGATTATGAGGGAGAGTATAGCCAAGGGCATCTAGAAGAGTACCGAGCAGGGAGAGAAAGCATAACCAACAAAATGAACCAGGCCAATGGGGTGGGGGAGCGAGCGAGGAGGACTGAAAGCCAAGAAAGTGCATGGTCTAAATGGCATGGTTATATAGGAATGAAAAGCTCGGGGAAGGGAAGTCCACAAGTTGGGGAAGTTTAGAGTAGGGGTGAGGTGAGAAAAGCTGAGGAGCCAGATTGCCAGCACTGACTCTGTACACAGGTACTTTCTATGCTGCGTGTTTGGAGTCCATCATGCTCTTTGGTATGCTAATAGACACCACAGTTAGCCATTTGTCCTCAGTTTATTTTAGCTCTGACAAGTATTTAAAGCCATTACAAAGTTTTCTGGAGTTATACCAATACAGAACTTCTAGAGAAAACAAGTTATTGTATTTAAAATCATTGCAACATTCTCTTAAGTTACACCAACACAGCACTTTTTAGAAAGAACAAGTTATTGATTCTGTTTTCCTTTTTCAGAACTTAGCCTGATCTCAAACCTGCTCTTCCTGCTACAGCCTTTCAAGTGCTAGGATCATAGATAGATGTGCAGTCTAAAACCTGGCAAGTTATTAATTTGTAAAACTACAGATTCCTTGCATTTTGGAAGGAATTTGCTCCAAAGGCAAATCAGAATCACTAATTTAAAAGCTTATAATAGCTACAATAGATTGCAAAGCTTTACTTTTGGGTCTTAAAGGACTCTAACTTGAAGTTTAATTTCAAATTGTTTTTTAAATTTGGGCTGGTGAGATGGCTCGGGGTAAAGGCAACTGATGCCTTTGATTTCAGGGACTCACATGGGAAGAGTACTCTAACCTTCACTCTCACACTGTGCGCCATGTGAGAAACAGGGCATGCATGCACCCACTCATATACACATATACAAAATGATTAAACTGTTAAACATTTTAAATTAATTTTGTTTGCATGTGTGTGGAGGTCAGAGAACTTCTTTCAGGAGTTGGTTCTCCCCTCCTACCATAGGGATTCCAAGGATCAAACCTGAGTTCTCAGGCTTGGTGGCAAGTGTCTTTCTTTACTTGCTGGTCTTGACTTAAAAGTTCAATTACACACTTGTTCTTGAGGCAGATTTCCCCCTTAATCAGATTTTTAGACAAATGAGATTAATAGTTGTTTACCAACTTCTTGAGTTTTACATTATAAAAAAATTCATGAGAAAAATGAGTTCAAATCTTTTGGCTTATACTCTAAATGAGTCATATTCAGAGAAAACCATTCATTGTGACAGGCCAAATATTTATTTATTGATCCAATTTATTGTTATGCTTACAGTTTATAAACAGAATTAGTCATTAACAATTTTACAACTATAACATTTTGAGAGGTGAGACAACATTGGGCCTTTTGAATGCCACACAAACATTGGGCTGAGAATGGTTTTACAATACCAAACATAAATTGCATTTCATATTCTGATAAGCTTAATGTGGTCATTGAAGTACAAAACTTAAGGACTCCTTTTCCCTTGAAGTACCTTTCACACCATTGTCACATCCCCCTGACCAGCAGGAAAGACACAACCACGATTCTTTTTCAAGCAGTTTATTCAGGAACCTTGTACATCCACTTCCCCCTCCTCTCTTCCCCCAAGCCCTTATATGCCTACTCAAACCCAATCAGATCATGCCACCTAGCGATCCAAGATAGGCTCACAAAAGGAGGAAGCACACCGGGCTAGGCAGCCGCTCCCAAATAAGGCTTGTTTACAGCTAAGCTTGAGCTTTCTGGCATTAAGCCAGGCACCATCTTAGGGTTGTGGCTCTCCAGTTTCCCCTTTTTGTTTTATTTGAGCAGAAAATGCAACAGGCAAGGGCAGAGGTCTGATCTCTGATATGCATGTAAAGGACATTGTAATGATCCCACACCCAGTAGTCAACTAGGTTGGTGCCATACCCGTCCGGTATCTTTTTCTCAGAGATGGGAAACTAGGATACCAACCCATATGCAATCAAACATGCCCTTCTTGAAGTCGCTAGAAGCTGACCCAAGTGCAGTGCTTAGCCTCGCATCCTGAGCGTGATAGCTTAGTCCTTTAGGACAGTCAACCAAGCTTGTGGCGACTGTCCAGCCTCCAAGGCAGCAAAGGCTTGCACCAGCACGGCATTACTTCTCCTCTGTGAAATCCTCATCTTACAGATACACCATAGGGCAATGAAACTGACTAGGAAGAGCATGCCTCCTAGGACACCCATTTCCGCCCATTCCTTCAGATGATTCATGGCTCGGAGGATCCATGTTGACAGTCCTTCAGCAACAGAGACATCAACCCGGGTGGAATTCACATGCACGATGGCAATCAGATCAGCTTATCAAATTCGCCAGACCAATTTCCTGTAGGATACTGAGAGTTGCTTAGACAAATTTGCAGCTACAGTATAATTTTGATATGGCACAGAGGTCACACACAATCCAATCATTTTCCACTCACTGCCAATTCTAGGACATAAGGCTGCATACTTCCTGAATAGCCCTCAGCATCTTACCAAGTCAATTCTCTGGCACTTATACCTGGAGTTTTTGCAAAACCCAGACCTTGTAAGGTCTGTGAGGACTCCTGAATAGGCCAAGCAGAAGGCCAATCCTTTCTTGCTATTATGCTTTTATCAGCTCCAGTATCTAGAAGGCCCAAAATCCTTTTTCCATTCACTACCAATTCTAACAGAGGACGCTGTTCCAAATCAAGGGCCACGTAAGCCATATCTAAGCCAGAGGACCCAAACCCCTTTTCCCCTCTTTATTTTTTGCAGGGAACAGATCATGAAGGCTAGGCAAAACGACCAATTGTGCTATCTGATCCCCTGGTGAAATGGAGGTTATTCCTCGGGGGGAAGATACCATAATTTTAACAACCCCGGTATAATCGGGATCAATAATGCCAGGATGCACAATAAGCCCTTTTAAAACTGAGGAGGACCTTCCAATTAACAGGCCCACTGTGCCCGGATCCAAAGGCCCTTTAAAGTCAGTATCTATTGCTTGGGTCCCCATTTGAGGGGTCAATACGAGTCTGGTGGTGGAACAGAGGTCCAATCCTGCTGAGCCCTGAGTGGCTCTCCGTGTTGTGTGGGAGATCTCAGAGTTGGCCACCTCTCTTCCTGAGGGTCTTCCATTGCCCCATATATTTGAGGGCCCTGAAGGCGGGGGACCCTCTGCCCATTTTTTGGACGAGTTCCTCCATAACCTTGTGTTAAAAGCCGACCGTTAATATCCTTAACAGATCTACATTCATTTGCCCAATGATTTCCCTTCTTGCACCTGGGGCAAAGACCAAGCTGCTTAGGGTGGTTCCCACTTCCTGTTTCATTCTGTCTTTCCCTCTGGGGCATTGCCTTTTAAGGTGCCCCATCTTTCCACAACGGTAACAGGCGCCATTACTTCCTCTTTTGTTTTGTGTAATATGCACAACAGCAGTTGCAAGACCTGCATTAGTCAAAGGACCCCCCACCTCTCTACACACTTTCATCCAGGCTTCCAACACCTTGTTCTTATAAGGGGTGATAGCTGCTTTACATTCCTTTGTACATTGCTCATACACAAGTTGTTTAATTAAGGGCATTGCCAAATCAGGGTCTCCAAATACCCTTCCAGCGGCCTCAACCATTCTAGCCACGAAGTCTGAGAAAGGCTCCAGGAGACCCTGAATAATCTTAGATTGCCATTCACTTCCCCTTTGTTAGGCAATGATTTCCAAGCTCTGGTTGCGAATAAATTGATTTGCTCAAACACCTGAGCCGGATACCCTGTTTGTTGTTGAGCAAATTGACCTTGCCCAAGAAGCATGTCCACATCCCAGGCTGGGTTTCCTGCTGCACGATTAGCAGCAGCTTGTTCATTAGCAAACTCAATCAAGAAGGCCTTCCAATCTAAATACTGCCCAGAGGACAAGCAGGCACGTGCCAGGCTCATCCAGTCACAAGGAGTCATGCAATAACGATGAAGAGCTTCCACCTGAGCTGCAGTGAAAGCAACATTAATTCCATAAGTGCAGACAGACTCAGCAAGTGCTTTAACTACCTTAAAATTGAGGGGTTCATGATAACGATTTCCCCCCTCCATCCTGAAAGACAGGGTAGTACAGCTCATATCTCACTTCCCTCCAGACATTTGGACAGAATGACCACCCACTAGGACCACTCGGAGGGGAAGTCTCGTTATATGAAGGCGGTGCCAACATAGGCGGCCCTGGAGCTGAGGGTTCTATACGGGTGGAGTCAGAACTCTTCCTCAAAGATGACTTCTCCATTTCCTTTGCTAACATTTCAAGTTCCTCTTCAAACTCTGAGCTATCCTCTTCCGAAGTATCTTTCCCAGATTTGACCGAGCGCTCCTCTTTTAACTGCTCTAATGCCTCTTGTCCCTTTTCCACGGCCTTGCAATATCTCTGATCTTCTAAACAACTATGAACAAGTCTCCAAATAGCTAGGGTACTATTCTTCAATTTCAATCCCTTAGATTTTAATAGCTCTTTAAGAGCAGAAAAAATGGGCTGCGATGGTGAATTCCCCATACTTTCACTTTTGTTTTTCTTCTACTCATCCGAATCACGGAACTTTATTGCTCCCTCTGGAGACCTTATTGCCTCTTTACCGAGGTCCTAACCTTGGTCCCACCTTACCTGGAACTTACCAGTCGACTGCCCTGACTGCGAGAAGTTCTGAATCGTTCACCCGCGGAGAGGTTCCCCGTACGGGCCACCACTTGTCGCATCCCCCTGACCAGCAGAAAAGACACAACCACGATTCTTCTTCAAGCAGTTTATTCAGGAACCTTGTACATCCACTTCCCCCTCCTCTCTTCTCTTCCCCCAAGCCCTTATATGCCTACTCAAACCCAATCAGATCATGCCACCTAGCGATCCAAGATAGGCTCACAAAAGGAGGAAGCACAACGAAGTAGGCAGTGGCTCCCAAATAAGGCTTGTTTACAGCTAAGCTTGAGCTTTCTGGCATTAAGCCAGGCGCCATCTTAGGGTTGTGGCTCTCCACACACCATGAGAAGGATAAGAAGGCATGATAAAGGAAGAAGCCAGACAGAAAACATACTTTATTTTTCTATATTTTCAAACTCAAAATATTTAGGATAATTTCAGCCTTTTTATATTATATTTTCCAATACTATCATACAAGTAATAACTTCAACTCATACATAAATATTTTTTTTGCAGTCAAGGCTAGGGTGCAGCTTGAGAGCTTACAAAGCATGTCTGAGGCCTTGGGCTTGATTTCTAGCAAAAAAACCAACAGGGGGGCTGGAGAGATAGCTCAGCAGTTAAGAGTACATGTTCTTGCAGAAGACCCAGGTTTGATCCGCAGAACCCACATTGTGGTTTACAACTGTACATAACTACAGTGCCAGTGAATCCCATACCATATTCTGACCTCCTAGGCACTAAATAGGTGATAAACAGACATGCATGTGAACAAACACACACATAATATAAAAATAAAATCTAAGGGAAAACAAAAACCAAAGTCAACTAAGAAAACGAGTCCAAACATGTCTACAAGAGCATAAGGCAAGGAATATTAGCTGTCTTCATTTTTGTTTTTTGTTATGAGTTTAGCCTTTAACAGCTGAGCCATCTCTCTAGCCCAGGTTTTGTATTTTTGAGACAGATTCAAGGCCAGTCTGGACTACACAGTGAGTCTTAGGCCAGCCAGATCTAAAAATGGAACCTGCCCGCAACCTTCAAAATAGAATATGATTTACTTAGCTTAATAATAGCTTTCGAGTGACAATAGATTTACTTACCTTTTTTTGTAATACCTTTTGAGATTTTGAAGGTAGGAAGAATAAATGATTGTGGAATCTCTCAATTAAGAATTCAAGCTGGGCGTGGTGGCACATGCCTTTAATCCCAGCACTCAGGGAGGCAGAGGCAGGTGGATCACTGTGAGTTCAAGGCCAGCCTGGTCTACAGAGTGAGTCCAGGACAGTCAAGGATACACAGAGAAACCCTGTCTTGAAAAACCTAAAGAATTCAAGAAGTGCTGGGCATGTTGGCGCACACCTTTAATCCCAGCACTCAGGACGCAGAGGCAGGTGGATCTCTGTGAGTTTGAGGCCAGCCTGGTTTACAGAGTGAATGCAGGACTGTCAGAGCTGTTGCACAGAGAAATCCTGTCTTGAAAAACAACAAAAAAAAGAAAAAAAATCAAGAAGTGGGGGCGGGAGAGATGGCTCAGCCACTTTAGAGTACTGGCTGCTCCTCGAAAGGACCTGGATTGAAATCCCAGCACCTACATGGCGGTTCACAACTGTCTGTAATTCCAGGGTATCTGATACCTCACACAAATTTACATGGAGGCAGAACACTAATATAAATAAAATAAAATAATTAGAATTCAGTTCATAATGTCCATATCAGGCAGCTCCTAACACCTGTAACTCCAGCTCCAGGGGATCCAGTTCCTCTGACTTGTGTGCTATGTATAAAGAAGACTCTGTTCATCCCTAATAAAATTTCTTACCCACAGTAAACCAGTGGCAAACCTAGATGCAAACAGTCCTTCTTTACATCTGACTATGTAGATACAAAAATACATTGGCAAATGTAAAATGGAACTCAGGAGGCAGGAAGATCTCTGAGTTTGAGGCCAGCCTGGTCTACAAAGCGAGTCCAGGACAGTCAAGACTCTACAACACAGAGAAACCCTCGAAAAACCAAAAAACCAAACCCAACCAATACAAAACAACGAAAATCAAAAGGAAAATGCAGGGTCCTTTTTCTGGCTCGAAGGAAAAAAAAGGTCTTGACTTCAGAAATTTATGATTATACATATACAAACCTAATTTCAGGGTTACTGTGGAAAATATTGGACAAATTATAAATTCAATCAATAAATACTTCTAAGCATGTTTAAATAAAACGAAAATATGTATTTAAATTATTTCATAAGTGTCTTTTATATAATGATTAAAATAAAGAAAACTTTATCTTATTTACTATTATTATGATTTGTATGGTGACCAGAAAATAATTTTGTAGAGTTGTTTCTTTCATTTCACCTATAAGTAGGTTTTAAGGATCAAACTCCAGGTGCCAGGCTTGTGCAGCAAATGTTTATCTCAATGACCCACAGTGATTTGTGAAAGAACCAGTATCATTCTTATGGAAAAGCTAGTGTTTAAATTCTAGCCAGGAGACAATACTTAGCAGTGGATCAAAACATGCTGAGATACACAGCCAAACATTAAGTGGAGCTTGGCGAGACTTGTAGAAGAGAGGGAGGAAGAATAGAGGGATCTGGAGGGGCCAAGAACTCCACATGAAGACCAACAGAACCAACCAACCTAGGCCCCAGGAGGCTTACAGAGTCTGAAGCACCAAACAAAAAGCATATATAGACTGGACCTAGGCCCCTTCCACATATGTACCTGATAGACAGCTTGTTCTTCATGTAGATCCCTTAACAAGTCGAGGGGGGGGGTGCACTGTCTCTGACATGGACTCTGTTGTTGCCTGCTTGTGAAACACTTTACCCTAGCGGGGCTGGCTTGTCTGACCACAGTGGAAGAGGAAGCTCTTAGTCCTGATGTAACTTGTTAGATGAACCCGGGGTGGGGGCCTCCCCTTATCTGAGGAGGAGAGGAGGGAGAAGGGGAAGAGGGTTGGAGGGCAGACCCTGTGGGGAGGAGAGAGGGAGCTCTGATCAGGATGCAACTTGAATTAAATAAGTTACAAAAATTTATTTAATTCAATACAAAATATTCTAGTCACAATATATAATCTTTTGCTATTTAGTTATGGACACCCCCACCATAAGTAAAAGGAAAAAGTGACTTTAAAAGTGAGTCATATCTTATAATTAATTAAGTAAATTAGTTAAACGTAACTTAATTTTACCTTTAAATTAGAATTGAGTAGTAATTCCTTTGAATACAATTGATGAATAATAATTGAAACACTTTTAGGATTTGCACAGCACACGATATTAGGCAGAATTCATTAAGAACCTTTAATCTGAAAAGGTAAGGGGCTCCTTGTAGGAAGTTAATGACAGAGTTAGAGAACATTACTGTGAGATACCTGCACTTTCCTCACCATTTAAAATAATGACTTAACACACTTCAAATAAAGAATATAAGATAGTAAGTAAAAGGAACATTTCCTTTCAACTGTAATTAAAATATTCTGACTAAACTTATATAATACCTAAATTACAAGTTGCCTTTAATCTGAAGTTAAACATTAATAAGGCAAAAAGTCCTTCATACTTTTGACTTATTAGGAAAAATAAAAACAGTAGATTATTATTAAGTTAGAAGACAGGATCAAGATCCTAATATACCATCTGTTGTAAATTAAATTGCTGGTTGTTTCCTCAGTTGCCCAATGAAAAGCTTGGTCATTCTAAGGATTCTTCTATATTTAAAGTTTAGAAACTCAACTTACATATTTTAATGTTTTTTCTCCATTTAAAATGAAATTTTAGACACATTATACTAAAGATTATCTTCTAAATTCTGTTCAAAATCTGTAATATTTTTTACTTTATCTGTGAGATAAAATATCTAAAGAAAACTTTAAAGCCGGGTGGTGGTAGCACATACCTTTAATCCTAGCACTTCAGAGGGAGAAGCAGGTGGATCTCTGAGTTAGAGATCAGACTGGTTTACAGAGTGAGTTCCAGGACAGCCAGGGCCACACAGAGAACTTGAAAAAAACAAACAAAAAAAATCAACCAACCAAACAAACAAACCAAAAAAAAAAACCAACAATCAAAAAACCCAACCCAAACTCAAACCAAAACCCCCCCTTGAAATCAAGAAGAAAATGAGTATTTTTCTATTGTAACTGATAATCTGAGTTCAAGTTCATATAGAATATAAAAGCACATTAAAATAAATTCTATGATGTTTTCTAAACTCATTCAAAAAAACCAAAAGCAAAAAAACTGGCTATCTAGAAGTCCTAGAATCAATTCCTCATGGACAGAAGTAATTATATGTCTTTTTTTTTTTGTTTGTTTGTTTTTGAGACAGATTCTCACATAGGCCTTAGATTTGCTTTGTAGCTAAGGATGACCATAAGCCTCTGATTCTCCTGCTTCCACTTCTCCAATGCTGGGATTACAAATGTGCACCTGGTATGCAGTGGTGAGGCTAAAACCCATGGTCTTGTGCATGCTAGGCGGAAGCACTCTACCAACTGAGCTACATTCCCATCCCAAAATTATATAGTACTTTAACAGACACATTTGTAAAGCTGTTACTAACATTATTACAGAATCATAAACATGAAATCACTAATGCAATCAGAAAAACGTAAAACTACACAAGTACGATCAATGCACATTGTGGCTGTAGAGGATGGCCAACCTTGCTTCAGCAGCACAGTTAATACTGGAGATAACGTCAGAATCTTAACGCCAATATTTACGTGCTGCTAAGGCACTGCTGACATTGCTATCATAGGAGCTATGAATAAAAAGATAGGTGTGTTCTTCAGAAGATCAGATCCTTGTATTTTGAGGCAGCACAATATGGCCTGCACCTTTTCAAAATCCACAAACCATTATGTGCTGCTACTTTACTCCAAGGTTTTGTTTTTGAAAACTCATAGCACCTAAGTGGTAATTAAAAAAAAAAAAGTCTTTTTAGAAAAAAAAACAGAATACATACAATCCATATTTGAAAAACCTAACATTGGTATGTGCATAATTTTATAAGCTTTCAGTAGAATAAAAAGTATTTCCATATCATAAATTTAATAAGAGACCACTGTATACTTAATAAGGTGCTGTAATTTATAGTAATCATAAAAATGAGAAAAGCAAGCCATTTTTCCATGCCAACTTAGTAAGAATATGACTTATTAACTAGCCAAACTTTTGAATGTATTTAACATATGAAGCAGTTACAAAAGTTGGTTTTTACCTTAAGAGCAGCACACCTTTCAAAGCTCAATTCATTCGTTAAGGCTTTATGTTAAGGGAAAAACACAAAACATTTAAGAGCTCAGTTTTAAGAAATTTATATTAGCAAAATATTTACAAAAAGACTGTCACTTGGAAGTATTTTAGTACTAAATGCAATACATACACACACACACACACACACACACACACACACACACACAATCTAAGCATGAACACTCAAGATTTAGTTCTATATTGGAATAGTTATCGTAAGTTGAGTGTCATTTTATTATATATTACCCAGAATAATATCTTGGGATAAAAGATCAATTTGGTTTCCTAAAAGGATATATAGAACAGGAATCCGGTAGTTCAAGCCTAAGTGACCATTTGTATGTTTCTCATTAAAATGGCTATTTCTTTAAAGGTACACTGTTTTCTACTATCGGACAAATTTGTACAATGAAATTTGCAATTCTACTTTAATTGTTTACAGGAAGCAGTCATATCCTATTCAAGTTTTGTATTTTCTCTATTATTAAAATGTATGTAGATCATTTTGTGTATAAGCAACTATTTTTTCACCCATTTCTCTATTACTGCCTAAAGTTTTAACATAACTTTTAACATCTATTTAAGATATATCAGCACATACATGAATTTACAGTGCTGTAGCTTGCTTTCCATTGTTATGGAAAATCCATGATCAAAAACAGTCTGGGAAGGAAAGGGTTTATTTCATTTTACAACCTAATGTCCATCAAGTAAGACAGGAACTCAAATGAGGAACCAGGAGGTAGGAACTGAAGCAAAGGCCATAGAGGGATGCTGCATACCGGCTTGCTCTGTTTGCTTTCTTATATCAGACAGGACCATCTGCTCAGGGGTGATGGTGCCCACAGTGGGCTGGGCCCTCCCACATCAAGCATTAGTCAAGAAAATTAATTAAAAGGGCCCCCTAGACATGTTCACAGGATAATCTGATGGAAGCAACTCCTCAATTGAAATTCCCTTTCTAGTTGTCTATCTGTAAATTGCTAAACTAATCAGCACAAACAGTTACATGAAATTTTAGGTTCTCCTCAAACCAGAAAATTTAACTACTTTCTAGTTAAATTTTAAAAATGTTCTCAAACATACAAGACTGTTTTTCACTTAAAACTTTTATCGAAGACCGATGTAACCACTATCCCATTTGTTACACTATAGTTGGTACAGTACTGTACAAAATAGTTTTCTCTTTAGAAGGATTCTAGAATGACCTAAATTATAAGAAACAACATCATGAACTAACCAAAATCACATATTGATTTAGACATAGTAACTCATCCTTATAATCCCAATGCTTGGGAGATAAAAGCATGAGGATCAATACTTCCAGGTCATCCTTGAGTACATACTAAATCTAAGGACACCCTGGGCTACATAAGACATTGTTATAAACACATATACAAAAAACCCACCACCTCATATACGGTTCTTTGTCTCTATACAGTACACCTACACATTAAATGATTTCAATATCAAGTCAAGCTTTTACATGCAAAATCTATATATTAAGCTGAGACAGCCAATCTTGAATCAGAATATTCATTTATGCTCATATTACAGAAAAAAATCAAATAAGAAAGGCCTTTATTTTTTTAAAAAAGACTTATTTATTATGTATACAATATTCTATCTGCAGGTATGCATGCAGGCCAGAGGAGGGCACCAGATTTCATTATGGATGACTGGGAGCCACCATGTGGTTGCTGGGAACTGAACTCAGGACCTTTGGAAGAACAGTCAGTGCTCTTAACCACTGAGCCATCTCTGCAGTCCAAGGCCTTTATTTTTAAAAGCTGGGCAAACATATATAAGAGTTTGGGAATTTATGTACTTTAAGGATTTCAGTTTTTGTGGCATTAAGTAGACTCATATTTCAAACACTGTAACTCTTAAAATTTTCACCTGCAACTGTCCATTCTTCCTACCTTAGTGCTAAGAAATTAACTTTCTACTGTCTCCTGAATTTGCTATGTCCTATAATTAAAGTCAAGAGGAAATTATGTCTAACTTCACTTATAAGTTTTAAAAGATTTATTCTGATGTATTAGAACTGTCTCCTTCTAGAATTTCTGGGCATAAAGGCATGAGTTACCATAACCAGTATACTATGCTCTTCACCTAGTGTTGGAGACTGAAGTCAGGTCCTCAGGCCTATGTAGCAAGCACTTCATTATTCCCTGGCTCTACTTCAAAATCGAACCAAACACAAAAGCCCTTTATTTGCATGTATGTCCCTGCTTGTCTGTATAAATGGCATGTAGCAGCAGTGCCTGAGGCGGCCAGAATAAGATGTAGAATCCCTTCAATCTAGAGCTATAGGAGGTCTGTGAGCTGCCTAATGTGTGCTGGGAAGGGAAGCTGGGTCTTCTGTAAGAGCACAAAGTGCTGTTAACTACTAAGCCACTTCTTTAGCCCTACTTTCCTTATTAATGTGTATTTATGATGTATATATGTGTGTATGTGTGAGCACCATTGTATACAAATGCAAGTCAGAAGACAACCTCAGGTATTTGTCCTCACCTACCTTGCTTGAGAGATAGGGTTTCCTGTTTGATGTTACCATGTGCTACTGAATCTAGCTTTATGGGGGTTTTAGGGATCCAAACTCACCTGGTAACAAGCACTTTATTCACTGAGCCACTTCCTCAGCCCCTACTTTTCATTTTGAAACTTTCTGGAATTCTTCTTTGTTAATGTGTTTGAGATAGGGTCTCACTCTGTAGCCCAGGTTGGCCTAAAACCTGGACTCCTCCTGCCTCAGCCCCCTCCCCAACCTGGCACTACAGACATGAGACACCATCTCTGGGGACAATATTTTTCTGTGCCTCAGTTTCCTGTGTGTGTTTAAACTACATTTATTTGTGTGTGTGTATGTCACCACCATGCAAATATATGGAGGTTAAAGAGAGTTGGTTCTCTTTTTTGTTTTGTTTTTTTCAAGATGGGGTGTCATTGTGTTGCTCTGGCTGTCTTGGCATTCTCTGTAGACCAAGTTGGCCTTGAACTCACAGAAATCTGCCCACCTCTGTCTCCTGAGTGCTGAGAATAAAGGTGTGTGACACCAACACCTAGCTTCACCTTTGTTTAATGCCAGACATAATGAGAACAAAGTGATATCTTACTGAAGTTTTAATTTATATTTCCCTAGCAACAAATCAGTTTAGTATTTTGTTTTTATTGGTAATCATGTATCTCCTTTGGAAAAATGTCTCTTCAAGTCTTCATTTGTTCTTTGCCCACTTATTGATAGTGAGTTCTTTATATATCCTGGCTTAATAGTTAATACTTCCTACTAAAACTTGATTTGCAAATATTGTCTTCCATTCTGTAGACTGCCTGCTTTGTTCACCAAGATCATTAATGTACAAGTTTTAAAATTTGAGGAAGTTCATTTACACATTTTGCTGTTGCCTGTATTTTTGGTATAAAATCCTAGAAAGAATTATCAAATCCACTGTCTTGAAGTTTTACCTTAAGTTTTCTTTCTTTTTTTTTTTTTTTTTCGAGACAGGGTTTCTCTGTGCATCCCTGGCTGTCCTGGACTTATTTTGTAAGCCAGGCTGGCCTTGAACGCACAGTTCTCACCTGCCTACCGAGTGCTAGGATTAAAAGAGAGCACCACCACACCCGGGAATTAGACAGCTGTGGAACTGCCATGTGGGTGCTGGGATTTGAAGCCCAGTTGTTTCGAAGAGCAGCCAGTGCTCTTAACTGCTGAGTCATCTCTCCAGCCCACCTTAAGTTTTCTTGAGAGTTTCAGTTTCAGACTTTTTGTTTCGTCTTTGACTTATTTGGAACAAATTTTTTATTACATAATAAGGTCTAACTTCAATCCTTTTTGTGTGAATATCTAGTTTTCCTGACACTATTAAAAGGCTGTCTTTCCCCTTTAATGGGGGACTTAGCCCATCTCTTCTCAAATAACTGCTTTTATTATTCCTTTTCATACCAAAATTTCCATTCAAACTGGACTAGCTATGTACCAATCTTTCTCTAGTATGGCTCATGCCATTTCTCCATTCCTGTACTTTAGGTCACTTGAAATATTAAACTGTCTTTAAAAGTCCTCAAATCTTTGCTTTATATAAGTGTGCCAGCTGAAAAATAAAAAAAAGTTATGGAATCATTACATTAAAGGTAAAAGGTATTAAAAAAAGACTTTTGTCATTTATCTTTATACAGTGGTTATAATTTCAAATTCAATGGTTTATATTCTGAGCTAAGGACCCTTAATTTTCTTTGTTGGCTTTTGATGTAGTTCAACTTTTTACTTATATGTTCTCAGAAGAAAAAATAGTCATTCTGAAAGGTGAGATAAAAAAATGGGTAAATAAATGTCATTTAAGAAGCCAATTTAGTCCAGGACAGCCAGGGCTACACAGAGAAACCCTGTCTTGAAAAACAAAACAAAACAAAAAAAAAAGCCAATTTAATTATACATATGAATATATGGCAATCTTTAAATACCTGAAAATTAATATTCTTTGTATAAGAAAACAGATTTTAACAGCTATTTAAAAAGATAGAGCAAACCACAAATTGTATAATTCCCCTCTTCAACTGTTTTGTTCTCATTAATACTTTTCTTTAGAAATATTTACTTTTTACCTTATAAGATTTCTAATATTAATTCATCTTGTTTCCATAAAGCTTAGCACTTCACAAAATATTTAAGAAACTTTAGGCATGTTTCCTAAACTATACCATCATCCTGATTGCATCAGAAAAATGGGTCAGTTTTTAAATGTAAAACATTTACTAACATAATAAGCAACAGGGAGTTTGTTGGGACATAATGAGAGAATACAGAATCTGAGGGCAGAAACCTGGCATTCTCTCTCTTTTGAGTGTCTATCATGGCTGTTATTCTAGTACACTGACTCTGTTCTACTTCTTAAATCTGCAAATAAGCCATTAACATATAAGCCTTTGGAGGATGCTTCTGAACCATAACCATCTTATGAAGTTGTCTAAAAATTTAGAGGGAAGACAACCAATTTTAAATTATGATAGGGCAACAAATCCCAGGGGCACAAAGAATCAACTTATAGTAAGATTCTATAAGTTGAATAAGAAATATAGTAACAAAAGTTAAGGATAAGAAATATAGTGCCACGCGGTGGTGGCCCACGCCTTTAATCCCAGCACTTGGGAGGCAGAGGCAGGCGGATCTTTGTGAGTTTGAGGCCAGCCTGGTCTACAAAGTGAGTCCAAGACAGCCAGGGGTGTTATACAGAGAAACCCTGTCTCGAAAAACCAAAAAAAAAAAAAAAAAAAAGAAAGAAGAAATATAGTAACAAAATTTGGGAAGTAAAAACTAGATTTTTTTAAAAAAAAATTTATTTTTATATACATTGGTTTTACCTGCATGTGTGTCTGTGTGAAGGTGTCAGATTCCTTGGAGCTGGAGTTACAGACAGCTATGAACCATCATGTGGGTGCTGGGAACTGAACTCAGATCCTCTGGAAGAGCAGCCAGTGTTCTTACTGCTGAGCCATCTCTAGCCTCAAAAGCTAGGTATTTCAATATTATCTTTGCTATGATAATACCACTATAAAATCTTTGGTATTGTTTTTTTTTCTCTAAACATAAGTTATTTACTAGCTATCACAGGAAAACTAAACTGATAGTTTAGGCCAAAAGTCAGGTGTGATCAGTAACAATTGAGTATGTATTTCAATTTTGTATTCAATTTACTCATTTTTTAATATGGAAATAAGTTTGAAAAGTCAAGTTCCAGAACAGAAGATGAAGACAACAATCACAGCAAGTGGTCTGGGGATATTACCCAAGTGTGTTTGGGCTTAGAAGTGAAAACTCACATTCCATCAGTTTGTTATATTTGTATATTTAAATTCCTACCCAAACCAGGTGTTGTGGGTGGAACATGTCTATAATTCCAGCATTCTAGAGAGGTAGGAGGATTACTACAAATTCAAGGCCAGGCAGGGTGACACAGAGATAAGCCATCTCAGAAAAACAAAATGTAAAATGAACACATTCATACACACCACCAAAATTCACACTCCTGGTATAACTTTTAATTTTTCTTGGCCTGCACTCCCCACTCCCTCCCTCCAGACAAGGTATCATGTAACCAAGGTTGTCTTCAATTTCACTAAGTTGTTAAGGATGACCCTAATTCCGTTTCTTCTGCCCTGGGATTATAGGTATGCAACATTATTATACCCAGTTGACTTGGTGCAGGATTATCAACCCATATACTGCCATGCTTTCTAGGTAAGGACTGTACTAACTGAGCTATAATCTTAGCCCCAGTTTTAAACTTTCTAATATCCAAAGGAACCTCATAAATAAATTCTATTATTTTAATCTAATTAGAATCTGAAGAGTTGTTTAGAGTGGAAAAAAAGTCCATATTTTGGATTGAAACTTAAATTTCATGGTTGTTATTTTGTTGAGAATAGTATCATCATGGCTTAAGCATGAAGGTTCAGATTTAGCAAATCATTCCACTAGGAACAGAGAAACCATAACTCAAAAAACCAAAAACTAAACCAAAAAAAAAAAAAAACCAAAAACTTTTCTAATTCCCAAAAGTAGTACTTTTCTAACAATTAAAAAAAAGTGAAAGAATACTTTTCCTATGCTCATGAATCATAGAGAAATCTCTACCCTTCAGAATGTAGACCTTACATGTATACTAAACTAACAGTCATCCTGTCAGTAGGTATATGAGGAGGCATCCTTCTCTACCATCAGTCACAACAGGAGCTGGCACCTTTCATCACTACTCAACTCCAAAATAAGCAATTATTTTTCACTTTTTGGCATACATTTCTCTCTTAGGAAACATTTTTTTAAACAAGCTTTTTATTTACTTTACTTTATTTTATTTCATGTGCATTGGCACTTTGCCTGCATGTGTATCTGTGTGAAAGTGTCAGAACTCCTGGAGCTGGAGTTACAGATGGTTGTGAGCTGCCAAGTGGGTGCTGGGAATGGAACTCAGGACCTCTGGAAGAGCAGCCAGTGCTCATAACTGTTGAGCTATCTCTCTAAGGAAACAATATTTAAAATAGGTAAAAATTTCCTCTGATATAGCATGACAAGACAATAGCTTATATTACAAAGAAATTTGTATCACAAATAAATTAAAAATAACAAATTCTCAGCTTATTACATAAAATTAGATAATTATTTTTACTAAAAATTTCATCATGTACCATATCACTGATTCTAAATTCCTCAATAATGAAAACATTCTGATTTTTCCCACTCTCTAGTATTAACCCCTAAATTTATATTATCCATTATAGAAGGTTATGAGCCACCATGTGGTTGCTGAGAATTGAACTCAGGACCTCTGGAAGAGTAGCCAGTGCTCTTAACTTCTGAGCCATCTCTCCACCCCAATATATTATCCATAATCCAACAACTGATAATACTTTTTAAACTGGTATGATTATATATCACTATTATTTTATTGCCAACCCGACACATTTCCTACATGGGAAACAGCTCTTAAAAAAAAAAACAAAACAAAACAAACAAAAAAAAAAAACTAGCATAGCATCTGAAAGTAGTCAAATTTAGTAAGTTTCCCGAATTAGGAAGTAATTAGTTTCTGTCATTAGATTACAGGATTATAAATATTGACAGGATGAATGTGGATCTTTCTTCATATTTTGTTTCTTAATTAGGACAATATCTCAGTATCTTTGCTGTTTTATATTATTAAAAAGGCAGATGTAATTTTTTTTTGTTTTGTTTTGTTTTTCAAGACAAGATTTCTCAATAGCCCTGCTGTCCTGACTTGCTTTGTAGACCAGGCTGGCCTGAAATATTCGCCTAACTCTGCCTCCCAAATACTGGGATTAAAGGTGTGTGCTACCACGCCCGGCTAGATGTAATATTGTTTAATGTGGACAATGGACTCAAAGATTTTAAACTATCAATCACACGTATTTAAATTAAATTTTCTGTAAATGTCCGAGTATGCCACAAGTGTATGGGTGCCTGCAGTGAAGAGAGTTGGATACCCTGGAGCTGGAAATACAGTGTGTTGTGAGCTGCCTGATGTAGGCTGCTATAGGTTCTGGGAAATGAAAGTGAGTTCTCTAGAAGAGGACTTGGTGCTGCAAGTGTTCTTAACCATAGCCATCTCTCCAGCCACTCAAATGATATATTTTAAACTGGCATAATATAGATAATTTAAGTGTATGTAATGTGAAAAAAGCATTTATAAAGACAAAGGGGAAGAAAAGTACTTTTTGAATTTCTTAAGCAACAAAAATTTTCTATTAGAACTTTAAACTGGAAAGGAAACTTGAAGGAAATCTCTTTACTTGACTTGGAAAAATGAATGCAAAACACTACTATTATTCAATTGAGAGAACCTAACATATTAATACCATTATGCTACAATTTCTAGGACATCCATATTCCACAGATAAAGGGCTAGGGAGGTAAAGTGCTTGCCTAGGTTCCCACAAGGTTCTGAGTTTCACCTTTAGCACTGCAAAACAAACAAACAAACAAACAAAAAACCCAGGGGAAAAATAAGCTACCAATATCAACAAAAAGCCCTCCACCTCTTACACACACTCCATAAAGGATTAACCTAAAAGAAATCACTATCTTAAGAGAACGGTACTAAACACTAAAAGAGAAAGGTAGACACAGGCACTCAAAACCACATAGGGTCATATAAAGTGGGTCACAGGAATTTACAGTAGGAGCACAGCATCAATGGAAAACTTTTTTTTTTTTTTTAATTTTGAGACAGGGTTTCTCTGTTAACAAGCCTGGGTTGTCCTGGACTCACTCTGAAGACCAGGCTGGCCTTGAACTCAGAGATCCACCCACCTCTGCCTCCCAAGTGCTGGGATTAAAGGTATTCGCCACCATGCCCAGCAATTACAGACAGCTGTGAACTGCCATGTGGGTGCTGGGACTTGAACCCAGGTCCTTTGGAAGAGAAGTCAGTGCTCTTAACCACTGAGCTATCTCTTCAAGCACAAAAACTGTCTTTTTTTTTAGAAACTTAAATTGATGGAAGGCTACAGCTGGCTTCCATGGGACCAAATAATGAGCCCAAGCCTAGATTGTATAGGATTAGGATTTACAAGTATTTCTGTTCTAATTTCCCAGAGATAAGACTATGAAGAAAACTTAAAAAAAAAAAGGAAAAAGAAAAAGCAATCAGTAGCATTTCACTACTAGTAAAATGAAGTTTTCAGTATTTACATTACCTCCTCACCTTCACCCCAGTAAACCATTCTGATCATCTGTGATTATAAGGTCATCTAACATAAGGTTTTGGATTACGAATGCAATGTGTGTAATAATGGAAGGGAAGCATCTGAAGCACTGACTTTCATTTAAATGGGGTCACCTAACCCTTAATGCCCTTAGGAACAGAAACTTGAACTTGAGTTTTCTGGAGAGATGCAAAATTAGCTCAAGAAGTAGATGGAAGTGAATCTTTTGCTTTGCTAATTTTAGAGTCTCGATTACTTTCATAGAAATAACTACCTGTGCGCATTCAATATGACTTTGATATGCCAATTTTCTTAGATATATACTAATGCCAGCTAACCTGTTTAAAATTATTCTAATAAACTTTTCAAAATTTAAATGAGTCAGGAAAAATTTTACTGCACACAAATGTGTGTGTACATACAGAAAAGGAACTGTACCAGCTGTTTTCTCTACATCCTGGTGTTTTAAAAGCTAAATGTAAACTGGGTGTGGTGGCACATACCTTTAATTCAAGTCATGAAAAATGTTTTCTGACCACAATAGATTAAAATAGTAATCAGTAACAGAAAGCTCTTGGAAAATGTCAATATTTTGAACTAAAATACTTCTAGACAACCTACTGAATATAAAAGGAACCTAGGGCTGGAGAGATGGCTCAGCGGTTAAGAGCACTGACTGCTCTTCCAAAGGACCGGGATTCAAATCCCAGCACCCACGTCAGTTCACAGCTGTCTGTAATTGCCGGGGATGGTGGCACATGCCCTTAGTTCTAGCACTCAAGAGGCAGAGGCAGGCGGATCTCTGTGAGTTCAAGGCCAGCCTGGTCTACAAAGTGAGTCCAGGACAGTCAAGGATACACAGAGAAACCTTGTCTTGAAAAACCTAAAAACAAAAACCAACCAACCAACCAAACAAACAAAAAACCCAAAAGAAAAAAAAAGCTAAATGTGAAGTTTCTCACAAAGTCTCAAATTAATACAAAAACCATAAATATTTCTCAAGAGTTTACTTTCAAACTGTAAAAACAACACATTTGAGTATTGATAATAAAAAATACTGTTATCAGGGCTGGAGAGATGGCTCCTTGGTTAAGAATACTTCCTGCTCTTGCAGATATAAGGGTTCTTCTCAGCACCCATACAGTGTGGCTCAAACCAACACCCAGTAACTCCAGTTAAGGTAATTCAATGCTGTCTTCTGGCCTCCATGCACACTAGGCACACACATGGTACACATATATACATGAATTTCTAACATACACATAAGAAAAAAAGTGTAAGCTTTAAAAAAAGATCTTTGCTTATTTGTAAACTTTAGAGAAAGGACTCAATATTGTGATCTCAGGTTTGGAGATAACAGGGTCTTTCTATAAAATACTTTCCACACTAGTAAAGTTGCCAAAGGCAATGAAATCACTCCTGTTCTAAACTAAATTAATATCAAACATAAATGAATAGGGAGCTAACAGAAAACTTAAGTTATTCTAGGATAAAAAGGAAAATAATCAGAAATAAGTAGAAATAGAATACCAAACAGTCTTTGTAGCAATAGGGGTGGGTCACTGAGGAAGGAGCTGGAAGCTAATACTTACAAAATAATAATCGTTGGGCTACTTAGAGGGCTGCTTTAGTAATATCTTCATTTTATCATTGTTAAACCTAGGAAAAAAGAGTGAAGACTTAAATATGATCTTATTAAATAAGTAAAAACATTTTTAACTGATGTCAGCAATCACTGTTTTCTGATTCTTACATATTACACAAAAACAATAGATCACAAATAGCCAGTAGCAGTGTTTGTGATTTCAATGTAGTGCATTGTAAGTGTGTAAAATGTGCTTTTCCCACTAATACTACCTTCTGAATGTTTAAAACTCGTATGTCAAGTGTAGCTAACACTGCTGCTTTACTGTCTAACTTGGAGTATGCTGAGCTTCTGGAGGACATCATAAAATTCCAAGTATTTTAAATTATTTAAGATCACATCCCAAGATATTTGCCTTTCTCCCTCTCTCCATTCACAGAACCCCCCAAATCTACACACTGTCATTACAAGAACTCTAAATACAATGTAGAACAAAAATGCAAAGAGCTTAAAATGCATTAAAAAAATTCATTGGTTATTGATCTCCATGAGGATAAGTAACTCTGAGGGGGGAAAAATCAGTGGTAATAAAACATTATGCCACGCTAAATAAAACACAACAAAAGAAAATATTGGTCAGTAATTGTCTGAAGCAAAAAAATAAGTGAAAGTAGTAATAAATTGTTTTCATGGCTGTACTTTATTACTAGAAGAGATTTAGAGCCTTGCAGCACAGCAGGAAATATATCACAGCCCACCCTTTAAAACAAATGAAAAACTTTAAAGTACCCTAGTCACTTGAGTTGGTCACAATGTCTTATCTCTGTGAGACATGATTATACACTGTGTTATTTTTTCAGACAGTCTTGTTAATATAGCCCAGACTAGCCTCAAACTTGGGGTCTTCTTGTCTCATCTTCTAAAGTGCTGCAATTACTGGAATATGCCAACATACCTATATATAAGTACTTATTACAAAATATAGCATAGAAGGAATACACCAAATCTTTATGCTTTTACCAGAGCATTCCTAGTATATTTTTTATTGCAAAACACTTTCTCACAAGTGTCAGCATTTCTTTTTATTTCAAGATGATCTATTTTAATCCACCAGTCCCCCTTTCCAATAATGCTGACATGAATCTCTACCCCCAAATCAAGCTCTCTTGAACTCTAAAAACATCCCAATTATACATAGAGATCCTGATGTGCCATGCCCCAATCTCATTCTGCTCTCACAATGTAACTAAAATCTTGACTTTGGTATTTTTTTTTTTTTTGCCATGCATTTTTTTAACACTGTAACTACAAATTTAACTGTTATACACATACATATTTTCTTCAAAGATTGTTTATTATTTGCTGAATACAGTCATTCAGAATAATATACAAAACTCTTATTTTAATGGCTATGCAGTATATGATAATGTTCTAAGGTATAATGGGTGTCTACTGTAACTTCAAGTGTACTATGATATTACCAAATGCTCTGCAAACTACAAACAAAACTTTTTGTATTTTTCCCAACATTTGAAAATACAATTGAGCCGGGCGGTGGTGGCGCACGCCTTTAATCCCAGCACTTGGGAGGCAGAGGCAGGCGGATCTTTGTGAGTTCGAGGCCAGCCTGGTCTACATAAGCGAGTCCAGGACAGCCAGAGATATTCAGAGAAACCCTGTCTCGAAAAACTAAAAAAAAAAAAAAAAAAAGAAAATACAATTGAAAAATAGCTACTTCTAGTTAGAAATTAACTTTTTAAAAATGTTGAGTTTTCTTTTTCTTTTATTTTTGACATCTATTTTATGTGTCTGGGTGCTTTGCCTGAATGTGCACTACTTGCATACCTGGTGTCCAACAGAGGCCAAAAGAGCGTGTTTTGTTCCCTGGAACTGGGGCTGTGATCTACCATGTGAGTTCTGGGTACTGAACTTGGGTCCTCTTAAAGAGCACCAAGTGCTCTCTCTTAACTTGTTGAGCCATCTCTCCAGCCAAGTTTTTCTTTCTTTTTCTTCAAGACAGGGTTTCTCTGTGTAGCCCTGGCTGTCCTGGACTCACTCTGTAGACCAGGCTGGCCTCAATCTCACAGAGATCCGCCCACCTCTGCCTCCAGAGTACCACCATGCCCAGCTAAGCACATGCAATATTAATATGTCTAACTGTCAAACTATATCAACATATTAAAAACAGTAGTAGCCTAAAAAAGCAATTTCAACTTACAGTTGAATATGCTTAATTTCACAATGCTGAATAAATTCAATTATTAATTCGGATAAATAGAAATACAATAAAAGCCATTTTTTTTGTTAGTAATACCAAAGAAATGGTATTCTGAGTTTACTATGACTGGTAAACATTAAGCATGGGGATGGATCAGAAGCAACTTTAATGAAGACAACCAAAGAAAAATGATGGTCATCTTTTAAAAATACAACTACAAATGTCAGGGAACTGATTAACACAAAACAAACATCACTTGTAGTTTTCTATCAAAGTCTTATAAATGAAACCAGAACTTTAAAAGAAATCTAACACTAACTTACCTAGAACTATATACAGATAAAAGGTGAGAAAAACATATGTAGGTTATGCAAGTTTGTGCAAATTAAAAGTGTACAAGCCTACAAAACTGTATCATTTGAAATTACAAAGTCTAATTTTTAAAGATTGTAGGATATGACATAATATCCTTTAAAGAAGAAATCATAAAAGTATAACTACAAATATAAAACAGTTTAAGGATAAGAAAAAAATATCAACTTATAAATTTCCACCTATGGCCTATGTTGATTCGAATAACTGACAATATGAAGTATAGTATGTTTTTATTATAGTGAAGCTAACAATAACTCAGCCTTCTTTACATGAGGCTATATAAGGAAGATAGTATGTCCTCAAAGTGAAAGAAATACTCCAATAAATATAGCCACAACTTTTCTTTCTTAAATATATATCTGAATTTATGGTACAAGCAACCTAAGTACTAGTAAGTTTTCCCATTCATTAGCTTAAAAGTGTGGAAAAGCACACACACTTCTAGAATTTTAACTCTTAACAGATGAAATTTCCTGAATAAAAGTGAGATATAACACCACTGAAAAAAAAGTTATAATAAAGCCCAAGAACCATAAATATTTATTATTCTCTTAAGGATGGACAGGGAAGAAAGTATCTTTCAAAGAGACTATTCCACAAACCACAAATGGGAAACTGTTTCACTTGGGTGTAACTTTTTTGGCCACTCTTATTACACACTGAAGGTAAATGCAGAACAAGCTAGCTGACAAGCAGCAGTGATCATTCAACTTCAATTCTTATAAGGGACAAGAACAACTGCCATGGTGGTGATACTTGCTTCTTTACCACTGATGCTTCTACCATTTAAAAAGCACTACTCAAGAAAAACATATGCTTCTAACTCCAAGAAAAAAAGTATTTCTGCATAATCCACTTACCAAGTCTACTTGTATCATAGGACAAAATTATTTAAAAGAGTAAGGTGAAGAAAGAAAAAAATTAATGATTTGGTTAGAAAAGGAACCTACAATGTATCTTAAAAATTACTAATACATAACAATCTTCAGCTTCTAAGGCTACATTTAACTACTCGATTATCAAAACTCTCTGAAGAGTTTTAACCATTTGTTAGGGTGAATGCACAGAGAGTACCTTCCCTAGTTGTACAAATTCCAATCAAGAAATAAAATTGCACTTCTGCTCACAAAATACCCCTGGCTCCCTCCCAGACTCATGTACTAAATCACTATTATATGCTGACTTCAGATACTATTTAGAAAAACAAAACAATCCCCAACCCCTTTCACCAAAAAAAACCCCCAACAACAACAACCCTGAGATTCAAGCACTGGGTATATAGCTGAGTTACCACTCAGCTATGTTTTCTAGCATAGGCCTATGGGTTCAATCTGTAGAATGGCAAAAAATAAATACAGCATTAAGAGTTCAGCCAATATTATTTTTTCCTTTGGTGGCTCAGGGATTGATCTAGGGCCTAGGCACGCTAGCCAAGTGCTCTACCACTAAGCACTAAGCACTAATAGTTGTAGACCTAGCCTAAAAGAGTTAACAAAAACCACAACTGAGGGTTGCAATATGGCTCAGTGTAGGGGTGTCTGATATACAGGCCTGATAATCTGAGCTTCATCCCACCAGGCTGTTCTCTGAACTCTGAATGCACCACTCCCAGCATACACAAAGTAATAAAATAAACATTTTAAAATCACAATTATCAAAAATTTCAGGTATAATCTATTTTAAATATAATGTGTATTACAGATCTAAAAACTTAGTTTATTCCCATAGTATCAATTTATAAAAGAAACAAATGTGTTTATTCTGTTAAAATACTTTATATATATAATAAAATTGTTATCTATAGACATGTAACTTTAAATGCAAGTCATCTTTCAACACTTTAAGCATTATTTTAGAAACATTAAAATCATAAAAGTTTGGGTATTATTAGAGAACAAAATACTACTGATTAGAACTAGATATTAAATTTAAATAATACCCAGTCTTGAAATAAAAAAATTAAAAGTATGAAATAGTAGCAATATAGTAAATTTAGGTATTTTGCTAAAACAACAAAATGAAAACTGCAATCTTTTGTCAAAACGAATCAATTTTTCCCACTTAGTTGTCAGTGAAGAATGCTAGAAATACACTATTAAAAAAAACCACCATAGGATAATAAGGTAATTTTGAATATATTTATTTGGTATGAAAGGTATTTATAAAATTTAACTTATAATATTTAGATATAATAAAATAGTAATGGATTAAGTTCAGAAATCATATTTGAAACATGCTGCATTTTTTTCTTTCAAGTGATTCTAACTATCAAAATAGCAAAGTAATATTAACCTAATTAATATATGATAATGAAATGTCCAAAGTGTTAAGAACAGAAATTCTAAATTTAAAGCCTTAGAGTTAATTAAATTATTGCCTATTAAAAATGTTGATCAGAAAGTATCAGTTCTGATACATTAGGCCTCACTTGAAAAACAATACAAATAAATTATGAATATTTGTTACATTTAGAAAACCAAAAATATATACATGGTCGAAACTGCTTCAAATAAACATTTAAAATATTTAAGTTAATTTTGTCTATTATTTAGCAAATCTCTGCAATACTTTAAAATCTCTATCAAAGAAATCTTGATTCTACTGACAAATGGCTTCGAGTGTAAGCTGTGTTTATGAACCAGTATTATATATCACAGATAATAAATACTTAAGGCCCTTCACCAACAGATGTCAAATTACCCATCCTAGCTTATTAAAATATTCTTTCAACCTAAGGCAAATATTTCAATAAGACAGAAAAAATGATAGTAAACCATACTTTAACTGAAAGTATAAATATTATACTCAAGATATAACTATCACTGGGGAAAATTTTTAATTGAAAAACTTAAATCAACACAATAAATCTTTCCTCAAATTCTTACCTAACAAAGTATATTTTAAGAGGGAATTGGAGAGATTGGCAAATTTGAGGTATTTACAACATGTCTTTTAAAGGGAGGTTAATGGATACCTAATCATACATAACTGTAACAACTTTTATTATGAGCCAAATTAAGGTTTCTTACTGTATCAGAAGTGACCAACTATAAGAAAACTCTTATTATCTGTACTGATGCTTTTAGACACTAAATTATTTAACTAAATTCCTATGTTCATAGGTCAGTTTGTAAGAACAATAACATGATGATGTCAAATACTTGTGTTCAAACAATAAATTCTGAAACCCTCAGGTATCATAAATTTTAAACTCTAAATTTGGAAAAAGCATGCATTTAAATCTTTATCTACACTATAAACTCATATACTGCTTTCTCCCCATTTAACTTATGAAAGCTGTGTCAACTATCTGGATTAAAAGTGGTAAGTTAAACACTCAGACACTCCATTTTCATCTTAATACTTTTTAGCATGGAAAACACTGGTTAAGATAGAGGGGGGAAAGTGCATTCATTGTTCACCCATTAAAACTGTTTTGTCATAATATTTAAAAATCAAAGTTATAAAGACATTCTATACTTTGTATTTATCTGAAACAATCAGCATATTATATGACATCAACGGAACATAAAGTATCAGAAATTCATCCTTATTTAAACACCGAATTCCATTTAGTTTTAATATTTCTATTTCACCTCAACTATTAACAGATGTGCATTTCTGAATTGTCTACCTCATAATATAAAAATATCAAATTCCAGTTTTTTAATATATCTCGACATTCTAGTATTCTTAAACATTACCAAGAATGTTTACACTATTTAAAGTTAAAAGCAGTTTTATGGGCAGGAAAATGACATTTCACTCTTAGATTAAATTACACTTCTTAAGAAATCAAAGCCTTTGGGATTTTTTGCTACATTTTTTAGTCAAAAGATTCTAGAGGAAAATTAGTTATATTTTAGCAACTCACGTTTTATTTAGCAAATATCATTAAAACTATTAGTTAACACTTTATTAGAAAAAAACTAACCAAGTAATATTTAGTAATAATGCTCAATAAATTCATTTTCATTATACCAGGTTACCATCTAGAAAACAAAAAGTGTTTAATCTGAACACTATCTGAAATGGTTAACTAAAACTATAAAAATCAAGTAAAATAAATGTTAGAAAAATGGACTATAATAAGTATTTTGGGAGGGCTATAACTTTTGATATTAATAATGTATTGTGTATCTGTGAGTAAAATATTTGTTTCTGCTTAAGAAAGTACATTTTTCAGTTTCAACTAAATTGTGACTTTTGGTTAGGAAGGTACTTGGAATACTTCACATTTTCTTAAAATATTTTCATTAATCTTATCTAATTTTTAGGTTCTACCTAATTCTCCATTTGTCAGTCAAGTACCAAATTCCACTTGTCTTAAACACTTCATCTCATAAGAATAAATTCCACTACATAATTAAATACCTTTGATAGCACACGGAGGTAACACACTCAGAAAAAAGAAAAATCATCATGTATACTTTTTTGGGCAGGGGAGGGATAAATTGAGGTGGATCTACTATAACACTATCAAAAACATCAACTAATTTTTTAAAAATCTGGAATTTTAACAAGCAAAACACTTAGATTCATTTATAAGATTTGTTTATTTCACTTATTTTTAGTGCACTAAATGTTTCAGCATTACTGCCAAGTCCAATTATATTACAAAGATATATAATGATAGGTCCTGAAAAATTCATCAGTTTAAAGCAGACATACTGGCATATATTTATAATCCCAGACCTAAGAGAGAGGTTGAGGCAGAAAAATTAGTAGTTCCAGGCCAGTTTAGGATACACCACAAGTTCCTGGCTGGGCTGTAAAAACTCTTGACTTAAAAAACAAAAAACACATTAGTATACCTTAATCTCCTATCATGTTCCAATGCATTATGTGAATATTCAGCCAAAGAAACTTAGGTTGTTTTCCAGATTTGGTTCTCTTCTAAAGGTTAAAATCTGCAACAAAAATATCATGTATTATTGCATGAAGATACTCAATAGATAGAAATATCTCCTGTAGTTCCAGTTGATCTCTGAGCAGTTAAATCTTGAAAACAACCCATCTCGCCAATCCTCAAAGAACCTCTACTATGAAAATGTTTTTAGAACAGAAAATAACTTGATTAAGAACACCTGTGATATGCATTATCACCCAAAGCCTCTTCAAACAAATCAGGTAAGTTTCTGCTTTCATTTCCCTTCATGGCATTCATTTTCAAAGCAGTAGAGATGAGTATGTATATGTAGGTAGCTATGAAAGAACTAAAAAAGATTATAAAAATATTGTTTCTAAAATCTATATAGCTTAAAATTATGTAAAGGATAGGGATAAAATTTGACTGTCTTTCCCCCCAAATTACTAAATGTATCAGTGATGAAATTATCCATTATTCTTAACTTTAGTCTTGCTATAACTGAGTGAACATTTCCAAATATTTTAATATCACAATTCTAGCCATTTAAAAAATTTTAAAGCAAATGAGAAATAAATGTACTACTACTACTAGACTAGCCTTTTTAATGCTTCCAAATAGATGTGAAATGCAACTTTATGTTTTTCATTTGTTTCTTTCTTTCTGGATCTTAATGACTTAACTGGCAACAATTATATTAAAAGAGCAAATTACTGAATTACTAAAGGGATAAATGTACTACATATGAATCACAATGCTTTGAGGTAGTTTCCTACTTTTACTTAAGAATGGTTGAAGCAAGAAGTAAGGAATAAAAACCAAAAGCCCCTTTATTTCCCTGTCCTAAATATTTGACTGTTTACTGGGAAAAATAAAATAGAAATCCCACACCATCTTATGTCTAAGAAACATCAGTTCAAATATCTTTAAAAAAATTAAAGAAATTTTTGCATATTTTTTAAGAGATGAAGTTTTTTATATTTGAGTGCTTTGAAATATAGGTACCACAAACGTAAAAATAACAAAGAAAACAATAGAAAATTAAGTGTTAAATTTTAATATAGTAATATATGTTTTAAGTGGTACAATACTAGATAATAAGGAATAAAACAGGTTTGGATATGAAATAAAAAGTTTATTATGACTAAAAGAAAAATCTCCAGAAGTAAAACTCAAATCTATTAGTTCACTATTTACACTTAGAAAACATCACAAATCTTTCCTGTGTAAACCTGTCAAATAAGACAGGTTTAAATAAAAGCACACTAAATTCACAACTTCAAGTATTAATAAAATCCAAACACACACACACACAATTAACTCTATTACTTGAAACTTGTCTCAAAGAAAAATTCTTTAAAGCATCTTTTATAAAGGCATGAAAAAAAGCAAAAGTTACCCACCGGAGAGCATTATTTATAGAAGTTATGCTCATTTGTACATACGAACAATCAAATATTACATATTAGTAACATATTTTAAAATAGACATTATCACCTTAAGACAATCACCAGTTTTAAGGTTCTAATACTGAAACCTTTTAGAATTAAATGGTTAATCTCATTTTCAACACTTAGTTGAAATAAAGTGGTATTTTATTACTGATTTCCTTTGGTTTTATGAGATTTGAGACCACAAATTTACAGCAAGTCATAGCTTGAAATTTAATTATATGCCAAAATTAATTGCAAAGCATATAGTGTTTCTAAATTTGTGAAATTAAAATATAAAAAGGACAAACTATATATAGTCTTATAATTCTAAAATGTGTTATTCTAATTATAATCATACTAATTATCTGTTTCTCATAAAAGGGGTTAAAAAGAAATCAATATGGGGATTAAGTGTTATTAAACAAAAAAAATAAAAGCTTCTTTAAGGTTGGAAACATTTTAAGACTTGAGATGAATTTTATAAAATTTCCATAAATACAAATTTATAATCTAATTGTTGAAAGCTTATTGAAGAAACATTAAATATAGCCTACAATTTTTTTCTTTATGTAAACTAAACCAGCTGACCAATAGTTCTAGACTGAAGATTTCTTCAACATTCTTAATAGTACATACAAATATAGGAATAAGAGAAATGCAACTGTACACAGTCTTCACAAACAAAAACTAGAAAGTAGCACACAAAAGAGAAGGAAACATGGGATCTAGAATGTGAATACTACTTTGAAATTTTTATCCTTAAGTGTGGTTCTCAAAAAACATTACAACAGATACTAGTCTAATAGCATTCAAAAACCTGAAGATACATTTTGTAACATACACTGAAGACAAGTCAATAGTTTTTTTTTAAAATTGTCTAAAATTAGACTTCTAACTGTGAAATAGTCTAAAGAACAAACAAACGAAAGTCCGAGCTGGCAGGCAAACTGACACTTTGTCCCTACTCCCCACAGTATGCAAATGCAATCTGGGAGAGCTATCACAGCAGCACCATTCTTCAGAGCTGTTTTCCTGTGGTCATAAATGACTTTTTCAGCCTTCACAACAGAATAGAAAATTAGAATAATCAATTTCTGTAGAAAAACACAGATAACTGAATATATACTTTTAAAAATAAGTAGGTATATACCTACTGGATTTCTCCCTTCTTACTAGCATTACATAAAAGAAAAATATTTTGATGTTGTGGAATTTAAGTGCTAGTGTGTTCTAAATCATTAAGTGAGTTAGTTTAAATAAAGAATCCATCACTTAAAGTTGGTAAAACAAAGAAAAAGCATTCACTCATGGTCCTCAAAACAAAACAAATCCCATAAAAAAGTGCCAAAAATATTAAACTTCAATAATCTGGTGGAATTTAAGGCGTTCATCCAACCCCATAATTCTCTCCCAGCCACATAATTTGAATAAAAATTAAAATACAAAAACAAACCAACAGTAAAAAGCAAAACTCATTAGTCCGGGCACTTTATATATAATTACATGTAGAATGGAAACGAGACCTTCCACAATTTTAGTAAGTCAAATTTATAAAAAGATCCAAAATAAACAGATTCAGAAAAAAAGGACTGTGGGTTTAGTAAATATAATTATTATGGGAGTAACACATAAAATGTATTTATTAATATAAAGAATTTATAGTATCTATGAAAATGTTTTCACTTGAATATTCCTAACAATGCATGTTTGTCTTAAAGTGAAAATAGAAATAATGTATCAAAATCTCAATTATTTATAAAATATAAAAAATTCCTTTCAAAATCATCTCTTTGAAAACCACACCCTGTCTGTTATCAAGATGCAATTAAAAGGAATGACGAGTAGGGTAATAAATATCGGCGGCTGTCTCAAGTAACACTAAACAAAATCTAACTGAAACCAACCAAATAAATCAACATATATACTCTGTTGTATATAACACACTTCCTCATAATGAATTTGTCAAAGGAATGCAATAATATATTATATATGCTCACCTGTGCATACTTACCTGTTATAGTGTCAATTCAGAAACATGTCTTGTAAACTAAAATTTTAAATCCACTGCAATAGCTGAGTTAGAAAACATTTAAAACAGGCTTACAAAGTTTTAAGAACATATTCAACTTTTTATGAAAAACGTAGAACAGATAATTTAAAGTTCACGTTCATCAAAATGAAACAATTCTCCCATAATATGTATCCAATTTATTGAACATGAAGGCTAAGACGAAAAATTTTTATCAAAGGAAAAAACAAAACACCTTAGATCCTTTGGCGCAGTTCCCAATGGAGAACAGAGAGAAATATGTCTTGTAACTCCAAGAACAGAAATCCAGTTTTCTGAAAATAGCCTCTTTGGTTTGTTTTACTTTTTAATATAGAGTTCAGAACCATCTGAAAGGCTTTTACGAAAGAATAAACCCTTGAGGAACTAACTTAAGGAAAAAAATCTTGCTTTTCACGTTTTGTACCTATTTGAGTAATTTCTGAGTAAACAGATTTTCGGTAGGTCAAGGATTATGAGCTCCTGGCTCAACATTCGAACCCCCCAGTCCCGCTCCCTTCCAGCCAATCAGCGGGTAAGAAGCCGGCGCTCGGGAGCTCCGTTAGACACCATTTGAAAAACCTCACCCTGCGCCCGTACTCTTTGGAAGGAGTCTGAAGGAGGGCGGGTCCCTCAGCCTTCAGACGCACCCCGAATCCCGGCTTCCGATAACACTCCAGAGGGAGGAAGCTCTGTAGGGGGCTGCTCGGAATGGTAGGTCCCCAGGAAGCCCTATCTTATCCCTCTGCGGACAACTGCGCAGCTGACGCCAAAGCAGCACCCGGGCAGCGGGCAAGCCGGATCCGCGCGACCCTCGGGCTGGGCGTCCCGTTAGCTCAGGGTTAGCCTAGGGGCTCTGAGAGAGGAGAGGGGTTCAAGATCTCATGGGGGCTTAACGTGGACCCTTCGGAAAGACTGCTACCTAGCGGGTATGGCCTGACGTCAAAGCTGTCACGGGCTTACTCAAGAGCCGTTGAGTCTGGGTTGACAAAAAGCCGAGAGCTAAGAAACAAACGAAAAAAGAAAAAGAAAAACAAACCCCCAAAGGGAAAGACCGCCCCGCTTTCTTCCGCTTCAGCGTCCAGAGTCCCCACGAAAAGGCGAGGACTGCCAAAAATTACCGTTAAATCGTCGGTGCAAAGGCTCGTCTTCAGGAAACATCACGCCTCGCGCTACTTTTCCCTGAGACGCCGCGTTTCCAGGACTGGAGAAGGAAAAAGTCTCCTCAGGGCGCGACTGGAGGAACTCGCAGGCGAGCAGCCCCATCTCGCCCCGACACCCCTCCCCCTCGGGAGAGCAACGACAAAATGACCGAGCCGGACGCCCAAGCCCCGCATCTGTCCGCCGCGCACACCGGGGCCCCGGCCGGCCCCTCTAAGTTCCCCGCGGCGTTCGGCCTTCGCCCGGCCGCCGCGCGCTCCTCCGAGGGGCGCGCCTGCCACGGAGCCGCCGCGGGCGAACCTGCCCCGCGGGCCTGGCGCCCCGGCCGGCCGCAGTGACAGGTCGGGCGGCGGCCGCTCCGCCGCCTCCGGCTCCAACTGCGCCTCCCCTCCCCCAGGGCCGGCGCTCCGCGCTCCCGCCACCGTCGGCCAGACGCCGCCCACTCGCGGACACTCACGTTACTCCCCGGCCGGAGCTCCCGGGGGGCTCTCGCGACCAAAGGGGGAGCAGACCCAGAGTTCCGTCCCTGCACCCCTCACGGTCCGCCCGTCCCACCGCTGCTACCTCCGGAGACCCGCTTTGCTACTTCAGGCTCTTACCGGCTGCGCCAAGTCTGGCGAAGCTCCGCCGACTGCGCTTTGGTCTAAGTGATTTTTCTTTTTTTTTCTTTTTTTTTTGATGATTTTTGGGCGCGATCCTATCGTCGCGCTACGCTCGGACAGGTTATCCCTTTCCTCCCGCTAGATTGATGCGATCAGGCATCACTCGAAAATGGCGCCGAAAGCGCTGAGGCTCCTCATTCAAATTCGTTAGAGCCAACCCCGCCGCCCCGGGGCATGCCGGGAACGCGGGCTGTCTCCACAGCTGTCCCTGGCGCCCCCCCACCCCCGCGCGACCGTGCTGCGCATGCGGAGACTTCTACCTCCTTCTTCCCCCCCCCGCACATGCGCAGAGTGGTCCTGGCGCAACACTCCCCACTTCCTAGGTTCCAGTCCCCTGTGTCTTGCGCGTGCGTGTGTGCCCGCGTAGCCCCAGCGCGGCCGTGGAGGAGTTCACCTTTCGGACACTACTCCGGTGACACACTGGTGCTCTACCTTTGTGAGGGACAAATTAGGGTCCATCTTAAGCGTTTCATAAACAACAACAAAACAAAACAAAACCGCTTTTTAACTAAGCTCCAGACCGCCCAGCGTGCCTCCGAGCACAGAAGCTCTCGCCCTCCTCCAGCGCCTCGCAGATCTGTCACACCTTAAGCCTCGAACCGCCTCACGAGGTAGGAACTTAAAGGCTCAGTCAGACGACCAGCGCGCCGCTGTCACACCCCGGAGCACCCCGCCGTTTCCTTCCCCCCTCCAGACCCAGAGGCGCGCGACCCGCCCACTGTCCACGAGCTTTCGGTTCTGGTTTGGAGACGGAGATATACAATCTTTTGGACGTCACTAGGGTACCACTCGAAAAAAAAAAACAAACGAACTTTTTTTTTAATGGTGTAATAAATTATGGATTCACTAGATAGGTTTCCGTTGTATGAAACCCTGAAAAAAGTTGTAAGTGCCACTGGGTATTGCTAACGTAATACGCAATGTATCAGACGCTTTGTGGATCAGGCGTTTTCACTGCCCACAACACCTCTATGAGTAGATATTATTTTTGTTTTATAGATGATAATAACCTGATGTTCCGATTAGATTCTTCCGTCTTACAGCTGGTGAGAGCACAAGAGCTAGGCAAACCGTGTTTTAAAACGGTTCTATGACAGGACAAAAAAAATGAAGTTAGTATCTGTTTTGTTTTGTTTTTTTGAGACATGGTTTCTCTGTGTAGCCCTGTTTATCCTGGACTCGCTTTGTAGACCAGGCTGGCCTGGAACTCACAGAGATCTGCCTGCCTTTGCCTCCCGAGAACCGTGAAGTTAATGTCTTAACACTTTTCTAACAAAAGCATCTTTTGTCCTTTGCTTGAAAGATATCCTCCCTGCCCCTTAGGCTAATCAAGATGAAAATTTTAAAAAGAAAAACTGTCATTGCTCTTAGGCTACTATAGTTTAGGATTGTGTTTGGTTATATTTTCCCTAATTTTCGTGGACCTTAAGAAATTGTTTTCTGTGAGTGTTTTGCCTACCCTATGTATGTGTACCCCATATGTACCTTCAAACATCAGAAGAGGATATAGGATTCACTGGAGCTGGAGTTAGGGATGGTTGTGATCCACAATGTACTGCTGAAACTAAGCCTCAGTCCTCTGCAAATCAATAAGTGCTCTTAACTGCTTGCTGAACCATCTCTCAAAGCCCTATCAAATGAATTAAAAAAAAAAACCCAACAGTTTAAAAATTAGGAATATCGCCAGGCGGTGGTGGCGCACGCCTTTAATCCCAGCACTTGGGAGGCAGAGGCAGGCGGATCTTTGCGAGTTCGAGGCCAGCCTGGTCTACAAAGCGAGTCCAGGACAGTCAGGGCTACACAGAGAAACCCTGTCTCGAAAAACCAAAAAAAAAAAAAAAATTAGGAATATCACTATGCCTGCTCTAGTTTTTATTATAAAACAACTTGTGATGAATCATAACTTTAAAAGAATTTATTTTTTATGGAGTTCAGGGAGGCCTAGAACTCAACTTTGTAGCCCAGGCTGATAATCCTCCTGCTTCAGTCTGGAGTGCTGGGATTACAGATTTGTGCCACCACACCCTGCGGACGTGTAACTTTTGAACGTAAAAAGATGTTTATTATTATGGGTGTTAGAACAGTGGATATGAGGTTTTTTTTATAAGTACTTAAGAGTAAGCAAATTGGAGAAGGCTTCATCGTTTGCATTATTGAGTTACAAATGGAAAAGTGGATTTTAGCAATCAGATCAAGAAGTGACATGGATGAGTAGTGTTCAGTAATCTACATTTGCTCTAAGATTTATGTGGACATACCTTAGAATATTTAAGCCCCGTTTTGTTTAAAATCTTAACAAACCATAAATCCTTACTGAGTCACTAAAATGGGAGAAACCAAAATCAAGTAACAGAGGTTCTTGTGCCTGAACAGAAAGCCAATGGGGAGAAAATATCTTTCCACCACAAGAGGGCGCAAATTCCTGGGTTAAATTTCAAAGGGAAAAAAGTGGTTTTCGATTAGATGGGCACACTCACGAGGAGTAAAAAATATGCAACTTAAATTTTACAAGTCTAAAACATGGTACACTTTATGAGACTAAATAATATTACAATTTAGGCAGTAGTTAGTATTTGGGTCCCAGGGTGTAAATTTCCAGCTGTCTTCTGGAAAGGCATGGCCATCTCTGTCCTACTTCCACCCTCTCAGCTGAAGTCTCGGGATGCTCCTGTCATAGAGTAAAACCTATTAAACATCTTGGGCTTTTACTTTTTCGAACTGGAATGCAACCACTATCAAATGGATGGCAAATGTGGATTCTGTGGAAAACAGGTCTTGAAATCTCAGTGCTTCCCCCCTCCTACTGTCTCTAACGAGTAAGCTACAACTGGTGGATGCTGGCTTCAACATACTAATTTATTTAGTTAAAACTGTAAAGGCATCATTGTTCAAAAATACTCAGACATTAGAATCAGAAAACATTTTGAACAGTAACTTGAAAACAACACACAAGCAAATTGTTTAAAATCTATGGAGCAACTGGCAGTTTTCATTTCTTCTTTCTTTCTCTCACTTTTTTCTAGACAGGCTCCTTACTATGTAGCTCTGGCTGTCATGTACTCGCTGTGTAGACTAGGTTGGCCTCAAATTCACAAGAGATCTATCTGTTTCTGCTTCCGCCGTCTAGGAGTAAAGACATATGCACTATGCCCAGTTTATGGAGCAGTTTTCAGCACCCTTTTATGTTCCTGTTGTTTCTTTAAAATGAACTTAGAAAAACCAACAAATTAGAAATTCAAATTTATAAGAAGTTGCAAAGAAGTTATTAGATCATCCATTCTTGTAGGTAGATGAATTCTCTCTCTCCAAATATACATTATTTCTCCCCCCACGCACCTTTTCTTCTGAACTTTTCTTAGGCAAACATGGGTTCTAGCTCTTCACTTCTATATGCCTAGGAGTGCATTTCCTGACAGCTTGACAAATGTACACTTGAACAATATTTCTGCCATCATGTTACAGTTTTTGAGGTTGGCTTTATGGTATTCCTCTCTCCCTTACAGAAGCCTGTCTTGGCCAGGTAATGCACGTGACCGTCCTGTCTCTTTTAGCACCCTGTGCTCTGGAAAATCTCCAGTCTTTGTCTTTTAAGTCCTTGATGTATTTGAAGGATATAGCTTCACACTGTATTTGAAGGGAGCTCCACACATTTTTAGAACAATGTTCATTCTGTGTTTGTTTCCTCACAATTAGATGGAGATTATGCATTGTCAGCTGACTGCTACACAGGATCTGTTGCCTGTTTTTCAGAGTTTCACTTCTAGAACATGAAACCCATCTACTCACTGATGATCGTCACCTTGTCAATGTGTGGCCCAAACTTTCCGCTTGTAGTTATTATCTTGGGGTTTTCCCCCCTTCCTTAAACCAGAAAGCAATTTGTGGGGAGCTTTTTGACATTATATCCTACTCCTCAGAAGTTCCTTTCTTCATGTTCAGCATTCAGAATTACTGATACAGTTTACATGATGGATGGAAAATGACTGAACACATCTATACTCCCTCCACATTTCAGCCCACAGCATTCTCCTGTAAACAAAGCCATTCTGTTTTCCCTACTTACCTATTCATTATCTACATGAGTATATTTGAATTCCTGTCTTTCCATCTCTGTATTTGCTTATTCTCATTTATGACTTCCATTTAAAAATATTTTTAAAAATTATTTATTTTATGTACATTGATGTTTTGACTGCGTGTATGTCTGTGTAAGGGTTCCAGAATCCCTGGAACAGGAGTTACAGATAGTTGTGAACTGCCATGTGTTTGCTGGGAATTGAACCAGAGTCCTCTGGAAGAACAGTCAGTGCTCTTGACCACTGAGCCATCTCTCCAATCCCCTACAATTTTTTTTAATTCGGTTTTTGTTTTGTTTTGTCTTAAGACAGGGTTTCTCTGCGTAATAGTCCTAGCTGTCTTGGACTCACTCTGTAGATCAGGCTAGCCCTGAACTCACAGAGATCTACCTGACTTTGCCTTCCTGAGCTCTGGGACTAAAGGCATGCGCCTCCCAAGTGCTGGGATTAAAGGCGTGCACCACCATGCCCGGCTTCTGCCTGTATTTTTATTTGTATATTTGTGTACTATTTTTCTGAATCATTTAAGGTAGGTTACATATATTATTGCCTTTCATCTCTAATGTTAAACTGTATATTTTACTATTTTGATATTCAAATTGTCTTATGTGCAGCTAGTAGAATTACTTCCTCCTGTGGCTTCTGTTAACATTACTTCATTTTTAAAAAGCACTCCCTTACTTGCTTGTATAATGAGGTAGTACATGTTTATCTCATACTTAACCTTGCTTTTCTCTGGAATAAGCTTTTTTTCTAAGGAACCCAATTCTTTTTTAAAATGCATGAAAAATTAGGGACCAATATTCAGTATGTTTATTGTTACTGGATTATCTGCTTCTTGGAACTTGCAGGAGACAGCCCTGAGAAATATATGCATACATATATTTGTGTGTGTATGTGTGTGTGTGCTTACAAATATTTATACACAAATCTTGCAATCTGTAAAGGATAGAAATTTAATTTTAAACTTACTTAAAAACAATTGAAAGACTAACTATAGTGTCATTTATAAAGTTCTGGATAAAAGAAGTGAAATCCCCAGCACTTAGGAGGCAGAGGCAGAGTTAGGTGGATCTCTGAGTTTGAGGCCAGCATGGTCTATAGAGCTAGTTCCAGGACAGCCAGGGCTACACAGAAACCTTGCCTCAAAAAAGAAAGAAAGAAATGAAGTCACAGCCCCACCAACAGTTCATATAGTTTTCAAGTTCCCTTTTAGTCAGTGTCTATATACATAATTGCATAGTGTCATAGTTCTCTTAATCCTTTTTTACTTAACATGTCATAAACATTTGAGTTACTATATAATTTTCATAGTCTTCATTTTAAATTGCTCTGAGATATATCATTAGAATTTTCTATTCCTGGACATTTAGCATATTTCTAGTTTTTGGTATTGTGATTGTGAAATGAAAAATTTTATACATATGCCCCTTTTAATTTAATGTTTTATTATTGATTGGAAGATTTCTTAGAAGTAGAAATGCAATTTCTCTCTGTGGTTTTTAATATATGTTCTTACACAGAATGAAACATTTACCAGAATTCAAATTAGAATTGGAGATAGAGATAAAAAAGAGTAATCTCAGCACATGCCTTTAATCCCAGCACTCAGGAGGCAGAGGCAGGTAGATCTCTGTGAGTTTGAGGCTCAGCCTGGTCTACAGAGTGAGTCCAGGATAGCCAGGGCTTGTTATACAGAGAAACCCCATCTCAAAAAAAAGTAATCTCTTTTGGTAGACAATTGAATATATAGTGAAAGGTAAAATTTCCAAACAATTGTAGCATGAAAAATAGAGAGGCAGACCATGTAATCCATGGAAATGAGTAACTTGGGAAGCGTTTAAAAAGGTAGTAATTATGCTTTGTGTTGAAAGACACCTTGGCAGAGACTTACTAGATTGGGATTGGAATGAGTTATGTTGGTGTAGAAGGGAAAGGAGAAATAGGCCATAGAAAGCATTTAAGTAGAATCATTAGAGTGTAAGAAAACGTAACAGTGGGAAGAACCTGGCATTTCAGACTGAATAGTCTGCTGTAATTTGTAGCTTGGGTATCTTTGAAAGTGATAAGAAAGGTCAGCCTGCTCAACTGGATAGAGGTTAGACCATTAATGGCTTTATGTGCTACTTTTATATTGATACAGTTGGAAAAACCTTAAATTAATTTGGTTGGTTATTGTTACTGACTTTTTCAAGACGGGTTTCTTTGTGTAGCCTTGGCTGTCCTGAAACTAGTTCTGTAGACCAGGCTGGCCTCAAACACACAGAGATCCACTTATATCTGCCTCCCAAGTGCTGGGATTAAAGGTATGCTCCACCACTGCCCAGCCTAATATGAGATTTGTAGTTCAGAAATTTACTTTCTAAATTAAGGGCTGGAAAGGTAGCTCAGAGGTTAAGAGTATGTACTGCTCTTAAAGAGGACTTGAATTCAGTTCCCCCATTTTTTGTAAAAAAAAAAAAAAAAGTGTACAAACATGTCAGGTTGTTCATAACTGCCTATAATTCCAGCTCAGCACTGTGGTCACATTCGCATAGACATACAAATACATACACATAATTAAAAAAGAAAATAAATCTGAAAAAAATACACAAAATTTTCTTGATGAGGGTACTAGCGAACAGAAAGGTGTGGCAGAAACTCCTTTGGAGACGACTGGATCCAGGCAAAGATAATGAGCGCTTGACCTTGGGGAGAAAAGGCAACAGGAGTGGATGAGGGTAAGAGAAAGGAGCTGTGTGTTCAGCATGCAAGGTATGCCTAGCTAACTGCTTAGCACTTACTCCGTGCTGTATGTATTTTGTACGTTTGTTACTGAGTATGTTAAGGGTGAACAAAACAATCATACTTTTTCCTCTTATGGTCTAATATAATGAGAAAAAGATATTAATTACTTTACAAATTACAAATTAAAACTCTCACTAGTAACAAGAAAATACAGGGTACTGTGAAAGCATTATACTACAGGGAGCTAGCACTGGAGATAAACAATTTTTGGGAGGGGAGTAAAAGTGCCATAGAGTGAGTGCATTTGGAGGCCAGTTCTCTTTTTCTACCCTGTGGTTTTTGGAGTTGAACTTAAATTGTTAGGTTTAGCAGCAAGCACTTTACCCACTGAACTATCTTTCTGACTGAACAGTGGATACTTAAATGAGTTCTTCCTAAGATGGGGTGGTTAGGCAAAGGCTTATGAGAGAAATAGAAATTAGCTGGGCCCAAAAGGAAAGAAGATCCATGCAAACAATGAAAGAGACACTGTGTTAATGTTATGAGCAGGAAAGACTAGTGTGATTGAGTGCCCATATGTGTGGAAGTGAAGGGTAAGACTATAGAGATTTGGGAGCCTTTGGATATGGAGAGTAGAAACAAGGGGTCTATAAGCATGACTCTGAGGTTTTGGTAGGGCAACTGAGTGGTTGTTGGTAAAATTTCAAATTTTAGAAATCTTGTGTAGGGGAAAGGATCTGGGCCGAGGTTATGCAGGAGTATGTTTATTCAGGATTAAATATATTAGCAAAAGTGGGGGCAGGAGTTGAAATGAAATATCTAATAGTAAGATTTTTTTTTTGGTAAATTGAGAGAAAATCTACTGAGTTTATTAGTGTTATCAAAAATAATGCCTGTTAACACTTAAAAGTATTTACAAATGCAAGTATAAAAGTATAATTCAGATTATTCCAAGTACTTATAAAAACATAAAAAATACAAAAAAAACTTTGAAGGGTTTTTTTTTTTTGGTTACAGTTAAAAGTATGTATTGGGCTGGGCCTGGTGGCACATATCTCTAGTACCAGCACTCAGGAGGCAGAGGTAGGTGGATCTCTGTGAGTTCAAGGCTCTCCTGATCTACAAAGTGAGTCCTGGACAGCCAGGGCTACACAGAGAAACGCTGTCTCAAAAAACAAACAAACAAACAAACAAATTAAAATATGTATTAGAAGGCTACTCTAAAGTGTGCACAGTTGACATTGCCACAGCAGGTTGTGAAGGAACTAGGCGTTCTAGGAACAGGTTCCATGATTCTTCAACTCTGAAGGATATGGACTCTCTTTAGAATAATATGCGTGTGAATGGTCTTCAGAGTCTCAAAATGGATGATGGGCCATGGAGGTTCTGAAGAAAACCAAAGGAAAAGGTAATTGTACATATGGTAAGCTGAATAACCAGAATGCCAAAGATAACTGTGTCATCATCTCTGGAATCTTAATACATAATGTAACAAACGTGTCAAGAGGGAATTCAAGTTGTGATTGAAATTAAGACCACTATGTGGTCTAAAACTTGATTATCCTAGATTATCTGAGCAGAACCCTGTCATTACAGGGTCTTTTAAGTGTAGTAGAAGGAAGCATGAGAGAGGTGGCAATGATGACGCGTGAGAAGGGCTCAACCAAGTTTTGTTTGTTTGAAGATGGAAGGTTTGAGCTCTAGAAGCTGAAAGGGTATCCTAGAACTTCCAGAGGGACCACAGCTTTGCCTTCATCTTGGCTTTGTGGTACTGACACTCATTTTGGATTTCTGACCTTCAAAACTATAAGGTAATATGTTTTTGTTGTTTTCAGCCCCTAACTTTATAATTGTGTAATTGTACAGCAATAGAAAACATGTAAACAGTCATTCTCTTTGCTTTTAAAAAAATTATGTAGGACTGGATGTGGTGCCACATGCTTTTAATCCCAGCACTCAGGAGGCAGAGAAACCCTGTCTCAAAAAACCAAAACAACAACAAAAAATTTATATTATGTGTCATGGGGAGGAGGGGCTCACATGTGCCAAATGTATATGGAGGTCAGAAGACAACTTGGAGAAGTTGGTCTCTTCTTATACCAGGTGGGCTCTGGGGAATCACACAAAAGTCTTTGACCTTGGTAGTTTACCCACTGTGTCACTTTGTTGGCCAGCAAACTGCCATTTTCATGGTTGTGTGGCTATGGTAGTATTTAAAACTATAAAATGCACACTCAATATTAAGTATTCTGCTGTACTGCTTTGTTTATAGAAACTCATAGGATATTTTTAATTTCTTTTTTCAAGGTCTATAAAGTGTCAGATTTCAAGATGGACTACTGCTTAAGTATAGCATCTAGTCTACGACTGAAACTACATACCTGTATACCTAGAGATCACACAGTAATTTGTTGGTAGGAATATGGAAAGCTTTTCCTGTGAGTTTACTGTATTTATGTATTCTACATAATTTGAGATTTATTTTAGGTTGGTATTTTCTTTGTTCAAATAACTTAGATAATTTTTCCCCCTGTAGCTCATGGCCACTTGGAAAGAAATCCTCCTTAGAGGATATTTATATGGTATGGAACTATGTGTTTTTTCCTGTGGCAGGGGTAGATGCAAGTGTGTGAAGTATGGAAGCCAGAGGACAATACTGGGTACCATTCTTTGGGTTTGGCCCTGTCCACTGTTTTCTGTTTCTTTTCTTTTCTTTTCCTTTCCTTTTTTCTTTTTCTTGTTCTTTTTTCTTTTTTTTTAAAAGGTTTCTCTGTATCTCTGGCTGTCCTGGACTCACTTTGTAGACCAGACTGGCCTGGATCTCACAAAGATCCACTCGCCTCTGCCTCCCAAGTGCTGGGATTAAAGGCATGTACCACCATGCCTGACAATTACAGACAGCTGTGAACTGCCATGTGGGTGCTGGGATGTGAACCCAGCTCCTTTGGAAGAGCAGCCTGTGCTCTTAACTGATGAGCCATCTCTCCAGCCCCTCTTTCTTTCTTTCTTTCTTTCCTTTCTTTCTTTCTTTCTTTCCTTCTTTCCTTCCTTCCTTCCTTCCTTCCTTCCTTCCTTCCTTCCTTCCTTCCTTCCTTCCTTCCTTCTTTCTTTTTTTATCCTGAAACTAGCCCCATCAACCCATCTTCACTTCCCCAGTGTTGGATTACAACTGCACACTACCATGCCTGGCTTTTACTTTTTTTTTTAATGTGGGTTCTGGTATTGAAGTTGTGTTCTCATGCCTTCAAGGCAAGTACTTTACCAACTGGGCTATCTCCATAGACTTAGAACTTAATGATCAGATTAAGAGAACATATTGTTTAGGTGTAAATTTATTATGCAAGTTGGATAGTTTTGTTTCATGAAAGATCAGTGTGCATACTTTACCTCCTAAAGTCGATTAGACTCAGTTACATGGTGATGGTGGGTATTTACATATGTGCCAGGAAGTATATTTCTGTCTTGGGAAATTAACCTTGTATTGCTCATAGCCCCACTTTCTCTAAGCGCAAATTCATATCTACAGCATTTCCAACTCTAATTCTGTTCAGCATATAGGGCTAAGAGTTCTTTATTATCTTTTTCTGTATGCATCATCTTGCCTTTATGTTCTTCACCACAAATCACTATGGACTGTAGTAAAATTCATTTACAAGTTAATAATTAAGATTTGAGGGCTAATTAACTTTTTAACTCTCTACCAATAAGGATAACTTAAAAAGGGAATCAGTTCATTTGTTTCAGTTTTCTACTTTCTAAAGTTGATGTGAAAATGCTGCCTTTGGATAAAGTCAAAACATACTATTTTGAAACACTGACACGTAATGTAACGTAATATAATATAATGTAAACTTTATGAGAACTTTTTTAAAAGAATTGAGCGTATTCAGATTTAGAACCATAGAATTCTAGAGTTAAAACATACCTCTTTCTTACAGTACCTATTGTCCAAGTATCCCCTCAAGTTGCAAGAACAAAATTGTCCCATTTACTTGTGACAACCCTTTAAATGTGACCATTATTACTTTCAGTCTTGATGACAAACGAGTCCCCACTTGCTAATCCCCACAGCCATTAATGGGCTCTTTAACGCATCCTTAGTAGTTTTATAATTTAACCTATCATCATCTAGGCTTTCTTCTGGTTAGACTGTAATTTAGAGGACAAGACCCTTCTCAAAAAGCGACAAGAATTATATATGTTCTGAAATAAATATATACTAACAGTTGTCATTCACTTTTTGTCCCATCTACTAAAATTCCTGTATTTTGGGAAGCAAATTTCAACTCACAAATAATAAAAAGGAGTATGTTCTTGATAGTTTTTAAAAAATTGAGGCCCTTGAGTACTCTCACTTATGTGGCCCACTGTCAATCTTGACACTACATCTCTGTTCTAATCTGTACTATCCTATTGCTTTGAATAAAGTTATCTTGCTACTTTTGCAAAAATAAGTTTTAAAAAATGGAAGGGATAGAGGTGCTTGCTGCCAAAGCAGATGACCTGAGCCTAATGCCCAGACACCTCCTCCCATACTGTGCACACATGTACACAAAATAAATAAATGTAAAAGTGTTTAATTGAGGAGTAAAACTTCATGCTGCATAGAGAACTTCAGATTACATCTGATCATGGAGATTCTGGTGATTTCGGCTGAATCTGGCCCTGGGAGCTGAGGAGGACGGAAATCAGGAGTCCACAACCCTGACTTTATTTTTAATAAGCAGAAATGAGATTGGAGCAAGGGTTTCTAGGAAGCATGTCTGAGGACATGTGACCAGTTCTTTAAGACAGTTGAGTTGAATGCTACTTTTTTATCATCAGTGTATAAGGGTTCTTTCTAGAACATTTCTGTGGAGCCATAAAATGTATTACAACTCTTAACTTTTTAAAGTAGATTGACCGTTAAAGGCAGCTCTGAAGAAAGTTACTTCAAAAGGTGAGTTTGTAGCTCTTTTGGGAACACTATTTTCATAAGAGGAGCACCATGTTAATCTAGTCCTTACATTTTTGCTGTTGCTGTTTAAATACTCAATGACCCCATACTATTAATGGTTAAGTCTCTGAGAAGTCAGGAGAGTAAATACGGATGGTATACCTAAGTTTAAAGAAACTGAAAAAAATGAGGTAAGTATGACAAGAAATAAGACTTTATGTAATTTAATCAATTTAATTAATCTCTTCATATTAGAAGAGAAGTATTTGAAAAATAAGCATAGAGATGTTCAGAATTAGAAGTTATGCCCTTTGTGAGACAACACAAAGTTACTATGACTTAGCTGTAGGCTTTTAATAAGCTGCAAGGTTACACAGCAGACCTGAGGGCTTCCTGAAGGAGGTCTGACAGTCCTCTCTGTCTCTGTCTCTCTCTCTTTCCGTCTCCTCAACCTTCTCCTTTTACTTTTGGAGACAGGGTTTTATTTTGTAGCCCGGCTTATCTTCAAACTTGTCATCTTCCTGCTTCAGCCTCCTAAGTGCTGGGATTACAGTTACTTACTTTCTAAATGTACTCAAAAAAAAGTTAGTGTATACAGTTGTTAAAGTTCAAGATTATTTCCAAACCATGTTATATAAAAATATGTCAGGTCTTTTGGGAGGGGGTGCTTTTAAAACTTGAGGTTAAACATTTTCCCTCAAATTACCAATGATTATACATTGAAGAAAATTGTGGATGATTGGAATCATTCAGAATGATTGGAAGATATTGTTTTCTGAAGACCCTTTAACAATAAACCCCCTTTCCATCTCTCTTTTCAATTGACAAAAGAAGGCTTCACCTTTGTCTTTTATATATATATATATAATATCAATAACATTATTAGTTGGGTGGTGGCACACAAGCCTGTAATTCCAGCATTTGGGACACATACAGGAAGATCAAAGAGTTCAAAGCTAGCCTGGGCTACATAAGAACCCTGGGATACATATCTCAAAAAAAATCACTGAACTGTATCTCTTTAGGATTATTGAATAGTTGTTTCTGTTTTTCAGGAAATTATAGTTTAATATCTTGTGGAATTAGATATTTTTACCATTTAAGTTATACACCTTTTTTTTTTACATCTAAACGATTCAACTTTATGGATTTCAACCCTATAGGATGTAGAGGAAGCTTTGATTACATTTAGAAGAGAGTTAGATAGTAAGATAATCCATCTTTCAGCCGTCTCCTAGAGAACAAAGTAGGAAAGACTTGGAGAGGCAGAGAGCCTCTGTCTCACCTAGGGGACTCTATTTAAGGGTAGCCATGAAGTAGCATTTATTTGACTCATTTTGTGGTATTTATATTGATTCCAGGTTTTCCTTGTGGCAGTGAGAATGATAGCTATGTTTACCTAATTTCCATAGGATATCTTACAAGTAAAATTTCTGGTAGGTTCTTCACAAAGAATCTATTTGTCTTTATCTCAACTATCATAGTTTTTTAACTGCATTTTTATTCCATCTCAGATTAGAATTAGGACTTGGACAGAATGGTGAGTATGATAGTTACAGGCATGCTGACAGCCACAGGAGTGAAGACCAACTGCTAAGTAAATGTGCTTCACGAGGATATTTGATGATGTATGCTTTAAAAAATGTGGAATCAGGTCTGGAAAGAACTTGGTGGTTAAGAGTACTTTCTGGCTTCTATGGAGGGACAGAGTTCAGTTCTTAGGAACTATATTGGGCAGGTCATCACTATCTATACACACGCATGCACGCTCACATGAACACACTAAGAGGTGATTCGTGAGCTAAAATAATAATGGTCAATTTAAGAATGCATACTAAATTCAAATACAACATTCACATGTGTTGATAACATTCAATTTTAGTACTAGGTTTTTTTTCTTCCAGGTTTTAAATTGTGGTAAAATAGTTATAACACAAAATGTATCCAACGCATTTTAAATAACAGTTTTGTGGTGTTAAATATACTCATAATGTGAATAACCATCATTGCTATCCATCTCCATCTAACAAAGTTTGGAATAGTCATTAAAACCCTGGTCCCAGCCGGGCGGTGGTGGTGTATACCTGTAATCCCAGCACTTGGGAGGCAGAGGCAGGTGGATCTCTGAGTTCGAGGCCAGCCTGGTCTACAAAGTGAGTCCAGGATAGCCAGGGCTGTTACACAGAGAAGCCCCATCTCAAAAAACCAAAACAAACAAACAAACAAACAAAAACAGAAACAAAACAAAACAAAAACCAAACAAACAAAAAAACTGTTCCCAAACTAGATTTTCTTTAGCTTTATGTTTTATCCTAAATTTAGTATAAATGCCCCATTGTTTTAAATATAATGATTACACAGTTTTTTCAAAGTCTTAGTGTAAATGTGATATTTTAGGTAGAGCCCTCATCATTTCCTTCCTAAGTGACTTATAATCCTCTAGGCACACAGAAACAGCCCCCACTCTGTCCTTGCCGTGTTCCAAGCTGGACTTTTAGAGGCAAGGTTCTAGGCTATTTTGTGGTTGTATAACATGTCCCTTTTAGTTTCCTTTACAGCTTAGCCAAGGCTATTTATAGTAGGCTATGGAATAGACTAATTGATGCTTATCTCCCTTGAACACGAATGTGTCACAGAAACTGAGAATTCAGAAAGAATGTTCAGAAGCATCCTTTCGTATTATCTCACACTTCATAATTACAAGTGCAAAAACAGTCTTACTATGCAAATAGAGTGATTTAATGTTATGGCTAGGGCCATACCCCACCTTTCCAAAGAGTAGTGTTTTTTTTTTTTCAGCTATCTATGAATTCCTACTTTTTGAGACAAGGTCTTACCATATAGCTGAGGCTGTCCTCCAAATCATTATACCTCTGCCTCAGCTTTCTAACTCCTGAGATTACAGGCATGTGCCACTCAACCTTGCTTTGCAAACTGTCTGGCTGTAATAACTTTATTCTTCACACCCACTTGTAATATTGGGGGACTGTGGCCCATGCTGACAAAAGATGGCCACAATGGAAGTAAAATGTGGATCCAAGCTCCAAACCAAGGGTCTTTCCAAGTATAATAAGAAACAGAGCTCATCCCTGCGTATCATTATAAAGCCACCCACACCATTGGGAGAGTATGCCGTCTCTTCCCTTCTTCCTAAATTCTTCCCTTTGGGTTTTCCTTTCTGTTTTGGTGGGGGAGGGCGTAGTATAACTCTTAAGTACCCAAGTTTTCAGAATTAATGCATTAAGAACATTTCTGGATACTTAAACCTGTTAAGAGAGTAGCTCTCACATTGAACATGTTACTATAGGAAAGACACAAACAAAACTTTGGGTGCTTCCCAAGAAATAAAGGAGAATGTTTTTGTCCCTGAAGCTCAGCACATCAGGCACAGAACTCAGGTCAGGATAATTTTAGAAAAAATAAGAGACATAGGCTCAGTATTGGAAGTGAGAAGGCTAGAGTGAGAGTATGTTAATGATTCTTTCATTGGTAGAAGAAAGAATAAGGCCACAAAACCACTTAGCAGAGGTTTCTGATCCCCAGGATTCCTATCTATTAATACTCTATAATACTTAAGTATTTTATTATTTCTGAAAGGAAAACCTAAAGAGTTAAAGGGCTAAGCCTAGTTACCTTGTCTTATATAGAATAAGGGAAACACGGTTCCAGTTACTAGGCAAAACAAGTTTCATACAATATTTTTATTCCCTTCTTGACAAGGACAGGGCCATAAAAGCTAATACTTCAGGAAAGGGAGAGATTAGACCTGATGCTATCAAGAGACTAGATTTTGTTCAGAACATTAGAATGTGCTGTCAATTATAGAATAAATTCTTGTTGGCTTATGTTTATGCTGCTTAATGGTCTGATGTCTGTACATGAATCTGCATGGCTTGTAAGCCTCAGGGATCCACCTGTTCCAACTCTACCATGCCTAGCTTTTTTTTTCCTTTTTAATTTTTTAATGGTGTATGTGTGTATGTGCCTGGGTGAAATTATGTACACCATGTAGGTGCAGGTGCTTATGAGGCCCAAAGGCTGTAGATCCCTTAAACTGGAGTTACTGGCAGTTATGAGTCTGATATGGGTCTAGGAATTTAATCCCAGCCCACTGTAAGAGCAGTAGGTGCTCTTAGCTACTGAATCATTTCTCCAACCCATGTTCAGCTTTTTATGCAAATTCTGGAGATCCCAACTTTGTTCCTTGTCCTTGCACAGCAAGTACTTTACTGATTGAACCACTGCCCATTCCCCCTACTCAGATTTTGACATTTCCTTCAGTAATTGCTAGAACAGATACAAACTTAACAAGTTAAAATTAACACTGTTAACCAGTATTACATTTTTTTAAAACTTTTCTAGAACAACTACTAACAATAGTAGAATATACATTCTCTTCAAAGTGGCATGTGAAACACACTAAGTCAGCAAACTCTGGCCCTGTAGCCACTCTAGCCTGGTTTTGGATAAGATGTGAACTAAGAATGGTCTTCATATTTTCATTTTTTTTTTTTTTGGTTTTTCGAGACAGGGTTTCTCTGTGTATCCTTGGCTGTCCTGGACTCACTTTGTAGACCAGGCTGGCCTCGAACTCACACTGATCCGCCTGCCTCTGCCTCCCAAGTGCTGGGATTAAAGGCGTGCGCCACCACCGCCCGGCTTTCATTTTTTTTTTTTTTTTTTACAGAGAAAGAAAAACATATGCTGGCATCTATATGTGTCCCATAAAACTTAAAATATTTACCAATTGAACTTTTATAGAAAAATTTACTAGCCTATATTCTAAACCATAAAACATGTCTTCATAGATTTTAAGGAATTCAAGTTATGAAAAATATGTTCTCTGACCACAATGTATTAAATTAGTAATCAGTAACAGAAAGCTCTTGGAAAATTTCCAATATTTTGAACTAAAATACTTCTAGATAGCCTATTGATTAAAAAAGGAACCTAGGGCCAGAGAGATGGCTCAGCAGTTAAGAGCACTGGCTGCTCTTCCAAAGGACCTGGGTTCAAATCCCAGCACCCACATGGCAGTTCACAGCTGTCTGTAATTGCCAGGCATGGGGATGCACGCCTTTAATCCCAGTAGTCAGGAGGCAGAGGCAAGCGGATCTCTGTGAGTTTAAGGCCAGTGTGGTTTACAGAGAGTTTCAGGAATACAAAGAGAAACCCTGTCTGGAAAAACCAACCAACCAACCAACCAACAAACAAACAAAAAAAGGAACCTAGGGTAAAATTAGAACACATTTTGCATTTTGAACTGAATGAATATAAGAACATTAAATTTCATGGCATTCTACTAAAGCAGTATTATGTATGGGATGACACTTAAAAATAAAATACCTATATTAGACAATGATCTACCTCAGCTCCTATTTATTAAAGCAGAAAAATTAAACACACAAAGAAAGGAAAAGGAAAATCAGTTAAGTGTATGAAACAAAAACTGATTTTTTTATATCAATGAAATTGATAAATCTTTAGTCAAGCATGGTCAAGAAAACAAAAAAAGGACAAAAGAGAAGAACACAAGAGAGAGAAAACACTAATGATATGAGCAGTGGTGTGTGTTTATAATCCCAACACTTAGGAGGTTGAGGAGAACAGTGTAAGTTCAAAGTTCATTACACTGGCCCTGGAGGCCAGCCTCGGCTCCAGGAGTTCTTTTCAAAACAACAAAAAAGATTAAGAGGCTATATTATAATCTTATGGCACTGTAAATGACAATAAAGGATATTACAGAAAGTTTTAGGAGGTAGACATAGAACTTAGATGAAATTATTGAATTCCTTGAAATAGTTATTCAGAAGCCCATTCAAGAAGACAGAGATAAACTGAGGAGCTATATGAAAATTGAATTTGTAGTTAAAAATAAAAGAAAAAATATTCCCACAAAAATATTCATGGATTTTTTTCAAACACTGAGGCTAAAATGTACTAGTAATGTACAAGCTTCTAGAAATCCGTCAAGGAGAGATTACTTTCTAATTTATTCCTTGAGGCTCACAGTATCCTGATAACCAAACCACATAAGGACATTACAAAAGGAAAGTACAGGATTTTTTTTTCATGAAAACAGATGTGATAATTCCAAAGAAAATGTTACAAATTCAAATTCAATATCTACCAAGGACAGTATTGTTACTGGCTGACATTTATTCTAGGAATACATGGTTTGTTTAACAAATTCAAGGTTGGTGATATGGCTCATTGGGCAAAGGGGCTTGTTGCTAAACTTCATGACCTGAGTTCAATCATCAAGATCCATGTGGTAGGAGAGAGCTGATCCCCACAAGTTGTCCTCTGACTTCCATGTGTATATCCTTGTTCATGTGCACAAGTACATACACACACAAAATATAAAAATTAAATTCATCATAGTAATTAAAAAAATCTAATTACCTCAGTAGGAGGAAAGACAAAATCCTATGGCCTTTAAACCAACACCAACACCTCCGAGCCAACTAGTAATAGAAGGCACTGTAGTTTGGTTCTGTGGCATCCCACATAGGCCCATTTGTTACAGGCATGATCCCAAGTCTGTAGGGCTGCTGGGAGGTGGTAGAACCTCTAAGAGTTGGGACCTAGTTAGAGGAAGTTAGTTACATTGATGCAGTGATTTGTTATGTATTCTAAATATTAATTCATCAGGTGTCTGATTTTTTTTGTAATGGTGGGTTAAGGATTAACACTGCTGACCAATTAAACTATAATATTAAATACTAATAAACAATTTAATATCTATTTCTACATATGACGCCCATATGGATCTTAATAAGCCTTAGCCTGGATTGTGTGATCTTGGCCCAACTAGGCTAGCTTGTAATTCTATTCCCCAAATATGACCCCAATATATACATATGTCCTCTTGGGCTGTTATTCTCCACGTTATGACAATGTTCCAGGCCACGTGGCATGATATTCTTCCATCTCTAACCCATGTGCCTGTCTCCTCCTTTTCTCCTGCCTGGCTTCTTCCCATGATCCTCTCTCCTCCTCCAGAGCTTACCAACTCTTTCCTTGCCTGCTCTTCTCTCTGCCCAATCATTAGGCCTCAGCATTTTATTAAAACCAATCAGAGACAATGGTGCCTCTGGGAGCAGTTAATTAACATTTAGAATACATAACAGATGGCTGCATCATTACATCATTGGAAGCATACCCAGAAAAGGGTTCTTGCCCTTTCTTGACTCTCTCTTTGCTTCCTGGACACCCCAGGGGGAATAGAACTTAGCAGTGCACTTCAGTTGCGGTCGGTACAGTCGGTTATGGTGTACTGTGCTACCAGAGCCCCAAAGCAATAAGGGCAGGTTAGCACTGACTGAACCCTTTGAAACCATGAGCCAAATAAGGATGTGTGTCTTTCAGTTGGATTTTCAGATGTTCTGACACAATGCTGGAAAGCAGACTAACACAAACGGTTACTTCTTCAACCAAACACAAAGACTGTTTACAAAGGCTTAGAGATAACCTTATGTCTAATGATTCCCTCTAAGGTCAGGAATGATACAGAGGTATCTGTTCTTACTCAAAGTCGGTGCAATCAGTAAAGAAAATGGAAGAAATCCATCATCTCTGAGAGTGCTCTCAGCCCCTTCCTCCTCCTGCCCCTTTCCTCAGGGAATCACTGATTGGCTATGACGATAGGTTAGTTTGCATGTTTTAGAACTTTATAAGTGGGAAATCATGTGGTATGCATGCTATTAGTCTGAAACTAATAGTGTATCTTACAAATCAAAGTTCATATGGAGCCATTTGATGTTCACTCCATCCCCCTCATCAATCCCTATATTTTGATTTTCTGTATTACAGTAACTTTCACATGTTTATCAACAGATAAATCCTGATGACAAGATTTTACAACTTCAGTGTTACAATCTTGTGTTCATTTCCTCATTTTCTTTCCTCCCCATGGATAAAGATAAACCATTACTAAACTTGTTCCTTCTTTTAGTTTCTGCTTCCTAACAGCCTCTTGCCTCTTGGTATTCACCCTAGCTCCTTACCTGACTATACATACCTCCTTCTTCACCAACCTGTGCACACATATAATACTTTGATCAACATTCAGGGGAGGTGTAACTGGGTGAATAAGGAAAACTTGCTTCACAGGAGGAGGACTAAGAGGAGGAGGAAGAGAAGAGGAAGATGAAAAGGAGGAAGAGGAAGAGGAGAAGAAAAGTAGATACTATCAGTAGACAAACAGATTTTATGAGTCTGTAGTCTTTTTTTTTTGGTTTTTCGAGACAGGGTTTCTCTGTATAACAGCTCTGGCTGTCCTAGACTCACTTTGTAGACCAGGCTGGCCTCAAACTCACAGAGATCTGCCTACCTCTGCCTCCCAAGTGCTGGGATTAAAGGCGTGCGCCACCAACGCCCAGCTAAGTCTGTAGTCTTTTAAGAGAACTGAGATACAAAGACTATTTTTTGCTATTTTATTCATATAGTGTGTGATTTTGAATAAATTGATCCCTCAGTGTTTACCTTAAAACTACAGAAGTTTCCTAAGGAAAGGCATATAAAATTATAAGAGCATTTATATGTTGGTAAGATTTTTTTCAGAAATAAAGTAATATAAAACTATACACTAGCCATTTGAGTCTTGATAGTTTCACAGAAATTTTTATGGAAATCATGTTACATATTTAATATGAATAATTAGCTTTAAGAAAATCCCTAGTTTCTTCTTTTCAGAGAAACAGGAAAAGTTACCCCAGATCTCTACAGTTCTGAAGCTATTCCTTATTGCCTCACAAAGGAATTAATGTTCAACACAGTGAGAGGATTGCTGAGGTGCCAGAATAAGTCTGTAGAAGTGTTACGTTTTCTGCAATAGATTTTCAAATAGTTCAAGTGAGAGTCATTCTCCAGCCTCCCTGTCCACTCACTGTCTTTCACCAACAATAAAGCCATGCTGCGACTACTAAAGCAGGTTCTAGCGATGGCACCGTAGCAGCAGTTTGTTAGCCATTTCCTCTCCCTTCACCATCACTGCCAATGGTTAGGACGCTTCACAGGTTCCCCCACGCGTGACAGGCTGTCAAAGAGTACCATCTCTATCCGAAGTCATTTCTAGTGCATATAAAAGCACACATTGAAACTATGTGCAAGATAAAACTTCAACTATAGATTCTTTTTTTTCTACTGACATATAGCGGACTTCCTGTTTATGATTTCAGATGTGCAGCCATGCAATACTATTTCAAACTGACTTGGTGTGAGGAGTTATTTTTTTGGTGGCCACTTCCCACTTGAGAATTTTTTTTTTTTGTTTTTCGAGACAGGGTTTCTCTGTTTAACAGCTCTGGTTGTCCTGGACTCACTTTGTAGACCAGGCTGGCCTCGAACTTGCAAAGATCCACCTGCCTCTGCCTCCCAAGTGCTGGGATTAAAGGCGTGCGCCACCACCGCCCGGCTTGAGAATTTTTATATTATGGTGGTGGTGAGCACACAGGCAAATAACAGTTCCTAACTAGACATCAAAAGCCATGTCTTCAATTTTTGGCCATATTAGAGAAACTTTGGGTGCTATTTTCCCTGTTAGGTACAGTCATTATTTGACTAAAGTATAGTTAGTGTAATGAGAATGCAATGATGTCTATTATTTTGAGACTCTCTCCTAACAAACTTTTCTTTCTTGGCTCTGGGTGTAGCTCGGTTGGTATGGTGATTGCTTTGCATGTTTGAAGCTTTGGGCTTGGTCCCTAGCACCACATGTGTTGATTATAGTGGTACATGCTGATAGTCCACACACTCAGGGAGTTCCAGGTTACCTTCAACTATATATCAAATTCTAGGCCAGCCTGGGCTATATAAGACCTCAAAAACAACAAAACCCCTCTAAATCTCTCCTTCCAAAAGACTAAAACCTTGAAGGTCCCAAGGAAGTCTTGGAGCATTCAGTTCTAAAAGCCTATGTGAAGAAGCGCCCTCAAATTCCTTACTCAGCTATTCGTTTACCTCATGAAGAAACAAATTTGAGCCATTATTTTTGACTTGATCCATTACAGTAATTAGTCTACTCTTAATTTAATATATAAAACACATGCAATGTCCCTATAGTGCACACTTTTAATGGGTACCATTTATAATATGTGAATATATTTCCATAGTTGAGAGACTGTAGGTATGTGTAAACATTCCTTCCAGGAATGGTGTGATACTGAGTCCCTCTACTCATGGGTTTTATTATGGATGAGCACTAAGAAGTGTAAAGGCATTTTGTGAAATGGTATTCACGAAAAACCCAAGAGGAACGTTGTAGAGGTGGCTCGGTGGTGAAACACTCGCTGCTCTTCCAGAGGACTGGAGTTCTGTTCCTAGCATTCACATTGAGCCTGTAACTCTAGTTTCAGGGAATCTGACACATTCTTCTGGCCTCCACAGGCACCCAAATACACTCACACATACACCTAAATAAAATAATTAAAAAAACAAAATTAAATCTTAAAAAAAAACCTAAGAAAATGAAATGAGCAGGTTTTTTTCTTGGCCTTGTTTAATATGTAACCATCACTGTCTTCTGTCTATTACAAGAGTGTTAAGAGACTCCTTTTCTCAAATAGCTAGCTAGGTAAACTGAAACATTATTCTCAGCTATAAGGATATTTTTCTCAACCATTCTAACAAGTTGGGTTGTGTGGTTTCGCAGTTCCCTTTCTTCGTGAACATTCTGTATGTGCCTGTGCTAAGACGGTAGGAGCCATACCCTGCCAGAAGTCATTTTTAACTTGAATGTTCCTTCAGATTTCAAGCTGACAGGAGGAAGCTGCCTACTAGCAACTTCAAGATTTAGAGACATGTTTGAGAGGCAGTATGTGCTAGCACACACATAGGTGTGCAAATCAGAGCACAATTTTGAGAGTTGATGGTCTCCTCCATCAGAGGCTTCCTTGCATGATGAGTGCTGTTACCCCAATGAATCATCTGGCTGGCCCAAGAAGAGTCTTTTAAATGCTGACTTTCAGTAAAAACAGAAGAAAAAAATGCTTTAATTTTTTGTTTGTTTGTTTTTTTAGATTTACATGTTTTGCCTGCTTGGATGTTCATGTACCATTTGTGTTCCTAGGGTCCTCCTCTGAGGGTATCTGGTCCTCTGAAACTGGAGTTACAGATTGTGTAAGCTTCCATGTGGTTTCTGGGAACTAAACATGGGTCCTTTTCGAGAGCAACAGTACTCTTAACTACCAAGGCATTTCTCCAGCCCAGGAAAATCTCAGAATTCTAACCATCTATATTTTAGTTAAATGTGATCTTCAGATAAGATTCTATGATCCAGCTGGAGAGATGGCTCAATGGTTAAGATCACTGGCTGTTCTTCCAAAGGACCTGAGTTCAAATCCCAGCACTCACATGGCAGTTCACAGCTGTTTGTAATTGCTGGGTTTGGGGGTGCACACCTTTAATCCCAGCACTTGGGAGGCAGAGGCAGAGGCAGGTGAATCTCTGTGAGTTTAAGTCCAGCCTGGTCTACAGAGTTCCAGGACAGCCAGAGATATACAGAGAAACCTTGTCTTGAAAAAACAAAACAAAACAAACAAAAAGATTCTGTGATCTGATATCACCAGTAAAAAATGGATTTCTTGTGTAACTAACCTCTTACAATACTTACACTTTACAGGATTGTTAGAATTTTAGAGGTTATGCAAAGCTCTAGCACTGTTTCTGGTTCACAGACATTTTGTAAATGATAGCCATTATAATAACATATAACAGCACTACAGCTGCTTATCTGTCATAGTCTTTGTGTATGTGCCACGTACATGTGACTATGGAGGCCAGAGGTTGACATTGTTACCTCTGTTACTTTTCACCTTATTTTTCTTTTCTACCTTTTTTTTTTGAGTCATAGTCTTTCATTGAACTTGAAGCTCGCCAATTTAGCTAGATTTTTCCTGCTAGCAAGCTCCAGTACTCTCCTCCTGTCTCCCTCCACTCCCCCAGCACTGGGATTATAGGCATGTGCAAATTTGCCCAGCCTTTTAAAATATGGGTTCTAGGAATTAAAGTTAGGTCTTCATGTTTTCAGGGTGAGCACTTTACCGACTCCCTCTTCCCCTGCATTCCTACATAGAGAGTAACTTGAAAAAAGAAAATGAAGTTCAGTTTAGTTAAGCCAAAGAGAGCTTCACACAAGGAATGGAACCAGTCCAAGAAAGAGGAGGGAAAGAGATGGGGAAAACCGGGAGGGGGTATTTTACAGGCAGCAAAGGTTGAGGGGTAGAGTCATCTGAGCCTTTTAACATTGGTCATGGAGCTACCAGATTTGGAGTTTGGTCTGCTGGGTTTCTGTCTTGCTTTTTTCCAGTATTTCCTCACTATGCTCAGGTTCCTTTCTTTTGGAATGATATTGTATATTCTGTGTCATTGTATGGTGGAAGTATGTAATTGGCTTTTTTACTTTACAGGGAGTTGCAATTAAGAGATTGTCTTGAGTCTCAGAAGAGACATTGGATGTTGTTCCTTTAAAGAGTTTAAACAGTGTTGAGACTGTAAAAAACTATGGGGACTTTAAAAATGGGATCAAATGAATTTTCCATTATGATATGGCCTTGAGACTATGGGGACAGGAGAATAAAATGTGATAGTTTGAAAGAGAATGGCTCCCATAGGCATGTATGTTTGAATGCACGGTCCTCAGTTGGTAGAACTATCTAAAAAGGATTAGGAGGTTTGTCATTGGGGGTGGGCTTTAAGGTTTCAAAAGCTTCTTGCCATCCCTAGTGCTTGAAGTTTGAGATGTGGGCCCTCAGCTATTCCTGCTGCCATGGTTTAGCTCTGCCATCATGGACTCTAGCTCTCTGGAACTGTGAGCCCAATTAAACAGTTTTATAAATTGCCTTTGTCACAGTGTTTTATCAGAGCAATAGAAAAGTAACTATTACAAACGCTTTTCTAGACAATTTTCCTCTTCATGAATGTTTGGGGGCCCCCAGGCATATAGTCCAGATCTTTTCTTCCTGTTTGTGGGGATTCGTTTCCCCCCAAGGTCATCTCACCCACATTTTCCATGTTTTGTAATATCTATGATCTTAGGAGTCTTAGAACTTGTGTTTTGTTCCTGATACTTTTGTTGAGTTCTGGATTCTAATTCTTTGGTTTGGCCAGCAACTCCATTTAAATGTCTAATAAAGAATTCTGAACTAGCACATTTCAAACACATCTTATTTCATCTGTAATTCATTTTTCTCTATGTCTTGTCAGATGTCAATAAGTTGCACAATTTTGGTCATGTGGCTAGGTTAAAAAACAAACAAACTTGAAATCTCCATTAACTCTTCTTTGTGCCAGTAAACAGTCACCCCTCAGGAACAGCCCTTTTTAGATTCTGTTTCTGTGTTGCTGTGGTTGGTGCTCTGAAAAAAAATCTACTTCCAGGCTGGAGAGATGGCTCAATGGTTGAGCACTGTCTCCTCTTCCAGAGGTTTGGAGTTCAATTCCTAGCAACCACATGGTGGCTCACAACCATCTGTACTGGAATCTGATGCCCTCTTCTGGCATATAGGGGTACATACAGATAGAGCTCTCATAAATGTAAAAAAAAAAAAATCTACTTCCATTTTTCCACCTTAATTTCTTCTGTGTCCGATCAATGAAGAATAAGGAGAGGAAGAGAGAGAGTCAAGAAGAAGGCAAAGAACCTGTAAACACTGCTTCAGCTACAGTCCCTCAAAGTGTCACCTTAGCTACCCTCTCAAGTACAGGGCAGCAAGTGGCTGGCACTTTCCCCTCCCAGCTCTCCAGATAGTTTCACTCCCTGGCTTCTCACTAGCAAGTGGGCAGTAACTGCTAACAGAGGCTGCTCCATTATTTTGGTAATGTTTTCTTTTTAACATTTATTTATTAATTCAAGTTACATCTCCATCACAGCCCCTCCCTTCTCCCCTCCTGGTCCCATCTTCCCACCTTCTTTCACCTCTCCCTCTTAACCTTCTCCTCGGTTGAAGAGGTCCCCACATATCAATCCCCCTCAGTTCATCAGTCACATGAGGGCTAAGAGCTTCCTCTATTGCTCTGGGGCCCAACATGACAGCTCAGCTAGGGTAAAGTGTCCCACTGACAAGCAACAGAGTTGATGACAAAGACCCTCCCCCAACTTGCTAAGGGATCTGTATGAAGACTAAGTTGCCCATCATCTATATTTGTATAGGGGGGTCTAGGTCTAGTCTTAAGTTTCTTCTTCTTTTTTTGGTTAGTGTTCCTGTCTTTCTTAGCCTCTAGGGGCCTAGGTTGGTTGGTTCTGTTGATCTTCATGTGTTGATCTTAACTGTTCCCGGTCTCTCTATTTTTCCTCTCTTTCTTATATAGGACTCCCAGAGCTCCACCTAATGTTTGACAGTGTGTCTCAGCATCTGTTTTGATCTGCTGCTGGGTGGAATTTCTTTATCAAATCCTCCTCCTTCCTCCATCCTCCTTCCCTGAGACAGACTCTCCCTATATGGCCCTGGCTGGCCTGGAACTCACTATGTAGACCAGACTGGCTTTAGACTCATGGAAGAAGATTCTTTTGACTCTGCCTTGCTGGGATTGAAGGCATGTGCCACTACTTTATGCAAGATACAAATCTTTCTACTCTGTGGCTGTTCTTGAAATACGAAGCAGCAGCCATCTGCAAGTTTCTCACATTTAGAATAAAACAAACTTTTATGGCCTACAATTTTTGTGATTAAACCCATCTATTTCTCTAATTTTTGTGATTAAACCCATCTGTTTATCTAATCTCCCATCTTTTCCCTTGTAACTCATTTGGCTTGTTAAAAATTATTATTTTTAGGATTATTATTGTTATATTGTTATTATTGTTATGATTGAACCCAAGACCTTAGGCATGCTAAGCAAGCACTAAACCACCGGGCAAAGCACTTGACCTGGCTTTCTTCCCTCTTTCTGGAATACAGTGATTTCCCTCAGGGCCTCTGTAGATGCTATTCTCTGCATCTAAGTTGCATGGGTCTTTGCAGGGTTCATTACCTCTCTTTATTCAGCTCTTTTCTCAAATTCAGATTTATAGCCTTCTAACAACTCTATCTAAAGCAGTGCTTCTCAGCCCTCCTAATGCTGCAATATGGTTCATGTTGTGGTGACCCCCCAGCCATAAAATTATTTTCCTTGCTACTTCATAACCATAATTTTGCTACTGTTATGAATCGTAATGTAAATATTTGGTATGGAGGATATCTGATGTGACCCTTGTGGGTGTTGAGAACCGCTGAAAGTATCTGCTGCTTTCTAGTTTCTGAGCAGGGTTCTTTTCACCACCACTCCCTGTCATATTCATGCTTCCTCACTACAATATAAACTTTAAAGAGGCAAAGGTGCCCAGCCCAGAGATCAGGTACTCAGTAAGTTCTAGGAAACAGGTAGAGTTAAGGAACTGCAGGAACTGACTCCTGCAAGATGTCCTCTGACCTCTACATGGGTACCACAGGACACAGAAATACATTAACACAAACACACACACACACACACACACACACACACACACACACACACACACAAATAAATAATGTCATTAAAAGAAAATTCAAAAGGCACACACACACACACATTTATGCAAATATAGCACCTGTGAGCCTGTGTTGGGGAAAAAAGTAGTCAGTAAAGCAAAAATGAAGCAATGACTCAGGAAGCAGGATGTGGAAGCTAAGGTTTGTTGAGAACATCAAAATTTTAAATATAGATCAAAGCCAAATGACCAATGAAATTAAGAGTACAGAAAAGAATCAAACATTATAAAACATCTTGTAATCATATTTTTCATGGAGGTGATTCTAGTTTTGAAACATACAGATAATTTTTTTAACTTCCAATATTTAGCAACTAAGATCATTTGTGGTACAGAAATATTTTCCTGAATGCTTAGCAATTTCAATTTCTCTTCAAATCCCATCCATGAATTTTGGTCATAGGCATAAAGGACACATCAAGGTTTATGCTTAATATAAGGCCTTACTCACATGATGAAGATATATGTATTTTTATTAACTTTGGAAATATTCCTTTTAAAAATAAACCATAGGGGCTGAGAAGATGGCTCAGCAGGCAAGATCATTTGCTATCCAAGCTAGAGGACCTGAGTTTGAATCTCCAGAACCCATATAAAACTTGACATCACCACACTGCTTCTAACTCCCATGTTGGCAGATAGAGGCAGGCAGATCCTGGAACTTGCTGGTCAGCCAATCTTGCCAAAATAGCCAGCTTCAGATTCAGTGAGAAACTTTCTCAAAAACCAAGGAAGAGAGCCATAGAAGATATTCTCTTCTGAGTTCCACATGCACATGCATGGGTGCATACACCACAGGCACATCCCCCATACATTCCAGATTGTGTTTTGAACTCACAGAAAGGTAAAAGAAAATAACATTAGGAGTTTGAGTTATTCTATTTAATGAACAATTAGGCCATACTTGGCTCTTAATTAGCAATATCTACAACATTGTTGCTATTAAAATAAGTATGGTTTGAATGAGGACTGGCCCCATAGGCTTATATATTTGAATGCTTGGTCCCTAGTTAGTGGAACTGTTTGTGAAGGATTGGGAGATGTAGCCTTGTTGGAGGAGGCATATCACTGGGGTTGGGCTTTGAGGTTCAAAAACCCAAGCTATTCCCAGTATGCCTCTGTGTCTTATGAGTCAGTATCTCAGTCCCCCTTCCTCCTCCCTGTCTCCTGATTGTGTCTCAATAATGAACTTTCTATTACTGCTCCATTGCCATGCCTGATTGCCTGCTGCCATGTTCCTTGCCATGGATAGCATGGAATCTAACTCTTTGAAATTGTAAGCCACAAATAAGAATTTTGCCTTGGTCATGGTATCTTAACACAGTAATAATATAGTAAGACAACAATATCATGGTTTATATTTGAACCTTTAGTGTGCCACTTTCATTGTGGCATAGTGTTTCATTCTTTATTTCTTTTTCTGGTTTTTGGTTTAATTGAGACAGGGTTTCTCTGTATAGCCTGGTTGTTCTGGAAGTCACTTTATAGACTAGGCTAGCCTTAAACTCAGAGATCCACTTGCCTCTGCCTCCCAAGTGCTGGCATTAAAGGTGGCTACATTCTTAAGTGCCAGTTATAAGGTTAAAAAAAAGAAAAGAAAAACATTCATTAGATAACTACTTTGAAATAATTTCCTTGATTCTTATTTGTTCTGACACATGTAGAGCTAGTCTGTCCTACTTCCAATTTTCTTTCATGTTATTGTTAATGTGCACTAATTCTGTAGCCAGGTGTCCTTGTTAGGGTTACTATTGCTTTCATAAAACACCATGACCAAAAGCATTGGGGGGTGAAAGGGTTGGCTTACATTTCCACATCATAGTTTATCATTGAAGGACGTTGGGACAGGAATTCAAACACAGCAGGAACCTGGAGGCAGGAGCTGATGCAGAGGCCATGGAGGGATGCTGCTTACTGGCTTGCTTCCATATTAAACTAGAATCTCAACTCACTGGTCCCATATCAATAAACTCAAGCTGATCCAATTTTATGTTCTTTCCACCATTGTCCCATACCCTTAAAATCCATTCCCATTCCCAGATTTCTGCTTGAATGAATTAACAAACTCATTAAGCTCTCTAGTAGTGTAGCATACCTCCTCATAGACTACCTTCTAGCTCCTCTCTAGGAGCCTGTTTAGTCTTAAATCTGGTCATAGATCTGGAGGCAACTATTGGTGGGCCCCAAGGAACATCAGTATTGTCTTGATTGACATTTTCTTCAGAGGAAGTCACTGCTGGGTTAGCAGACAATGAAGGATTAATTTTCTTAGTCAAAGGCAAAAGAGGCAGTATTTCAAGGGGTGGGGATTGGGAGTACATCTGCTGAAGGTGTACCTTTAAAATCTCAGGGTTCAGAGATCTCAGATTCAATAGGGTCTTCCCACACATCTCCACCACCAAGTTACAGGGTCCCATTCTTTACCAGTTAATGTCCTTACTTTAAGAGCTGATACCTTCCAAATGCCAGGATTTGAATTTTCACTGTTATTTGACCAGCCTTATAGTGAGGGCTTCTGTTTGATTTTCTGCAACTTGGGCTCTGGCTGCTGGAAAGAAGATTCTCTTTCAGGGCTCATTTATAAACCTTTAGACTCTTACGGGCATCTGGAGCTGGCCATTTTTATCGCTGAGTTCATTGTCCTTCACCATATTCAGAGATGCTAGAATTCAGTTAATTTGATCCCAGAGCTCATTCTTTTCCTTTGTCAGTTTAGCCAGAGATGCTAGGAACAACCAACCAGCATCATCTTCCTTATTTTTCCACAAACTGTCAAAAGTTGTATGTATAAGCTCACCAAATCTGTTGCCAATTCACAATTGGTAAATCAAGATAACCAAATGTATTTGTCTCCTTAAGTTTATAAAATAGTTCACACCAAGGTCTTTCAGTACTCTCCAAGCTTCCAGAAGAGGCTTCAGTAACTGTAGGTATTGGTTAAATTTAAAGCCTGTTCCAGGTACTTACAAAAAAAAATTCATCGGTGTATTTTGGCTGCTCTAGAACCATTTCTGGTACCGAAATCTGTATTAGTCAGGGTTGTCTAGAGGAACAAACTTACAGAATGAACCTATATATGTATATATAGAGAATGGGTTATAGGCTGTGGTCTAACTAGGCTAGCAATGACTGTTTACGAATCCAGGGGTTGTTCAATCCACAAGGCTTAGATGTCTCAGCTCCTCGAATGCCAAGGAAAGAATTACTTGCTAGGGAGAGTAAGAGCAAGCTGACAAAGAGAAAGAGCAAGTTTCTTTCTTTCTTTCTTTTTCTTTTTTTCATGTTCCTTTTATTGGCTGCCAGTAGAAGATGTGGCCCAAATTAAAGGCGAATATTCCCCTCAAAATATCTTGGTTAGATGTATATCTTCCCATCTCAAAGATCTGGATTAGAAATGGGTCTTCTCACTTCAAAAGATTTCATTAAGAAAATATCCCTCACAGGTGTACCCAGCCATTTGGGTTTTAGTTAATTCCAGTTTGTTGTCAAGTTGGCAACAAAGAATAGCCATCACACCAGGACAGCAAGCATTCTGGCATATGGAAAAACACCATGTGCAAATCTTTGTGGCAGAATTTGGTTCTGGACTGCATTAGGTCATCCGAAAGTGTTTACTTAAGCTCCTCTGGGCTGCCTCCATGGTAGCTGTGATGTCACAGAGAAAACAAATTGTTTGGGACCTGATAACAAATGTCCATGTAATGTGAATGCTGTGTCCATTAAAAAAAATAACTGCTGCATAAGAAACTTTAAAACAGATCTGTTTTAGAAGCTACTTAAAAAGACCACTAAGTGATCCACAAAAGGCTAAAAAATATGCATTTGTTCACTATATGGGTATACTTATTTTTAAAAGATCTATTTTTATTATTTTTAATTACATATGTTCACGTGTGTGTGTGTGTGTGTGTGTGTGTGTGTGTGTGTGTGTGTGTGTG
>CAJQZJ010032201.1:9391096-9409106 GCA_907164525.1 Lophiomys imhausi | reverse complement strand
GTGTGTGTGTGTGTGTGTGTGTGTGTGTGTGTGTGTGTGTGTGTGTGTAGGTGTCACAGAGGCCAGAGGTGTCAGATGTCCCTGGCATTGGAGTCACAGGCAATTCTGAGTTTCCAAACATGGGTGCTGAGAAGCAAACTCTAGTCCTCTGGAAGAACCATAGATTCTCTTAACAACTGAGCCATCTCTCCAGCCCCTGGGTGCCCTTATTGAAAATGTGTATAGTATAAATTTATAGTGCTTTTGACTTATAAATATAGTCATGCAACTACAAAAAGGATTTTGAGTTGCCTTTAGGAGAATATGAATTATTAAAATAGCACAACCACTATTTCTAACTCTAAAAAGGAAACATATTTAATCTAACACCAAAGATACATAAATAATAGAAGGTTAAGGAGAATTGTAAAAGATACCAGGTTATAGAGAGTCTTTCTGTCTCAGGCTCCCAAGTGGATTATAGGCACTAAGCATCATGCCTGGCTCTTTAGGAAGCAACAGGCTTCTTTCTCTTTATTCTCAGGTAGCAAGACTGATGCCCTGCAGGACTATAGCCATCCTCTAAGGATGCCATTGCTTTTACTTAGCCTTGTCCTTGAAAACTCCCTTCTGCTCCAGACTTGCTCTAAGTGTGAATATTCCCAGAGTTCCTGGCTAGGCAGCCTCCTGCTCCTCTTAGCCTCCCCCGGCCTTAGCTACTACCTACATTTTGGTGACTGCAGAGATCCAGACTTTACACCAACTCCCACCTGAGAAAGGTCCCTATAACTTAAGTGATGCGTTTCTGTGTTTCTCCTCCTGGCCCTGAGATCCATGCCTCCTCACTCACCCAAAGACCAGAACCTGTGCACCCCTTGCCTTCAAACAGCTAATGACTTCCTTTGGAGTCTTCTTTCCAGTCCTGTTCTCTCTGGTTATGGCAGTGGATCTAACAGGTTCTTTCCTAGCTCACAGCCCTTTTACATTCCATCTTTTAAGACTCCAGGATCCTGACAAGGCGCATATGTGATCAGCTGTCATTTCCATCAAACATCTTCCAGAGCACCACAATAATTGACTCACAAAGCAGAGTAACCCTTTGATATTTGATGCTAAATTTTCTGTTGATTTGTAGGAGGTTAAAAAAACAAAACACCCATTGCTTTGTTTTTAGTTTTCTATCTCAAAGGGCATCTGTTCACTTTAAAAGGCTAAAAAATTAAAAAATAAAAATTTCTATTCAGGCACAAATTATTCTGATTATTAAGGCATGATTATTCTGAATAATGAAAGCCCTGACCATCTGCTTTCCAAGGCCCTCACCCAGCACCCACCCATACCCATCTTGACTCCTGACTACAGGCCTCAGTGTGCAGTCTGCTTTGTTCTCCTTGGACACTCTTCTATTCTTAGCTGACCTAACTTTGGGCACCCAGGAAACCATTATCTTTCTTTCAAGAGACACCCCAGGTCACACTATCTATGAAAGCTGTGCAGGCTAAGAGAACTCACTCAATTCTTGCCTCCCAAAGGCAGCCGCACAATCTTTTTCTTAGAATGTCTCCTGAATTTCTAAAGCTGGGGCTGTAGAGTGTAGGGTGTAAGAATTAAAATCATGAAACCCAAACAATGACTTAAGTGTGGCACATTTACACAATAGTGAAGAAACATAGGCAATAATATACATGGTTTTGTTGCACTTTCTTAGAATTGGGTGATAAACATAAAATTTATAACCCCACCAGACCAGACTTTTGATGCTAGATGTCATGCACACCTTCCTGTTACAGAATATTGTGCAGGGACTTTGTCAGCATTTAGTCTACACTGCAGGTGTCTAGGAGAGCCTCTGAGTTTTTACTCCTGGTTCAGTAACCTCCATCCAAAAGCCAGCTAAGCGTTATGACAGCCCTCAAGTTTTTCATTTACTTCAGGAAATGCTCCATTACACTGTTTTGAGTAATCCTCTCCTGACCATTGTCTTACAATACAGATTCTAAAAGCCAAATATTTTTTTCTTTGGGAAGACTTTTAATTGTTGCTTCTTAATAGAGATCTTTGCAGTAACAGGGCAGACCGATCTGAGCGAAGCGTATTTCCCTGCTCTTAACTCATCTACCTATAAATAGCGCTCACCGAGCTGAGTCACCAAAACCCGGAGTTTACTCAAAATAGCTCTTAAAGACTGCTGGAATCCAGTCGCTCCAGTGGTGACAGACTCTGACCACATACCCATCAAGCTGGGCTCTGGACCTGAGCCACTGAACTGGTTCCTAACCACCTGGCGCCCAGAGGGCGAGTCAGGCGAGTGAGACCCTAGTCCCTCCAGTCTCGAAGTCTGGACTCAGGATTCAGCCGGTGGCCAGACTCTGCCTTGACTGCACAGAGTCCACCCCGCCCTCTGGGAGCTGGGAACCACGGGGTACCCCGCACCCGGCACCGCCCTCTCCCACTGCTCGCACAATGGGGCGCATGGAGAGGCGGCCCGCCTCGAGACTCAGACCCCCCCCCATTGCCACCCTCTCGGTTGCTGCCAAACCACCTGATGACTTCAGACTACTGCCCACCCCCACAAGGGTGCCAGAAGCTCAGGAGCAGCCCTGGGGGAAAGAAAACGGAAGTGCCACCCCCAACCAGGCAGAGTGGTGACGTCAGCCCTACCACCAGCCTGTAGCGGGGGCGGCTGCCCATCACGTGATCCACGCCCCTCCAAATCCCGCGCGTGCTCCCCCACCCCACCCCGCCAGACTCCCACCACTCCCGCCTCCTCTCCCCAACTTTCGCCCTCCCTGCTCCCAAACCGCTGTCAACAGGCGCCAGCTCCGCCCTCCCCTTGCCTTGGCGCCCCCACCAACGGCGATGCAGCGGGCTCTCGAGCTCAGGTCTGGGCTCCCGGAGCGCGGGTGCTCCCTCTTCTACCCTGCCCCCAAATCCAGGCGCGCAGGGTACGTGGGCCTCGGGGGTGCGGTGGTGGCGACAGCGCCACTCATTCCTCCCACCGTGGACTAGGCGGACTCAGCAGGTCAGCGCTCAATGGGGAACACGAAGCACGTACGGCCTCCCGAGAGCCCCCTCCTCACCTTGCGGCCCGCTCGGCCCGCCAGCCCGGCGCAGCTTCATCTCCCCTGGGGGCCACGCACAGATCGACCACGGGAGCCCCTGACTCACATCTTCCTCCCCGTGCACGCTGGGGTTACAGATTTTTTTGTTTGTTTTTGGCTGTCATTGCTGCGCCTCTTTCTATTTTTTCACTCCCCCACCCCCAAGATTCTCTTCTAAAAGTGAAGGCTGGAAGAGGGAGAAAAGAAGCCAGTGTTGAGAAAGGGGCTGTGCGCACTGACCTGTCAGCGGCAGTGGAAGACCCCGGATCGGGCGAGCTCTCCAGCCATTGGGAGTACTGGAGCGCCGGGCTCGAGCAGAGCGGCAGCAGCGCTCCGCCTGGTGTCCCCTAGGCCAGTCTGAGCTGCCCCCTCCCTCGGCGCAGCGCTCCCCGCCCCAATGCCGTGGACCAGGGAACCCCCCAGCTCGATTTTTTGTGCAGTTTCAGCAAAGCTCCGAGGAAGTTGGTCCTTTTGTTCCACTATTTATAGATTGCGTCAACATTGCGAAAAGAAGAAGGCGGAGCGGTGGCCCCTCCCCCGCCCCGCTCCCTGGAGAGAAAAGCCCCAGCACACGACCTAAGTACACAGCGCGCCAGCCGCCCGCCCGCCCCCGGGCCTCGGCTCGCCACGTCCCCCTCCCCCAGCCTGGGCTCCAGCGCTGCCAACCCCCGTCACGTGCCCTCCCGGGAAAACCAGCTCCCCCGGGCAGTGCGCCGCCCGCCTAGTTCCGTGGCAGCGGCCTCCGCCCTGCTGCGCTTCCCAGCTCGTGGCAGGGGTCGTGGGCCCCGGTGGTGCGCACAACCTGAGCATCCACGTCGTGGACACCCGACTGGGGTATCTTGGGCCCACGTCTCGTGCGGAGTGGCCCCGAGCTTCCCAGCGCTTGCAACTCTACCCCCCTCAGTCTCTGGGAGCGCCATCTCCCTACTTGCAGATTGCGCGCGCCTTTGGGCCTCGCTTTGGAGCCCAAGCCTGGACAAGTCCCCACTGCCCCCTCGTGCGGCTGCACTCGCAGGCGTTGGGTGCTAGGCCTTGCTCCCCGCACTGATGGCCAACAGGCGTGAGGGGTGCGGAGGTGGCTCGCAGCAGCTCCCAGGCAAAAGCGCGCGGGGCGCGGGAAGAGCGGGGCGGACGTTCTCCCTCCGCAGGTGCAGCTAGCTTTATGCTAGCTTTCTTCTCGCTTTCCTAACCGAGGAGTTTGCACGCCCCGATCCTTGACAAGGGAGCACAGCTATTGAGGACTTACTGTTAGGTGACAGGAGTGATTGAGGCAAACCATTAGAAGTCGCCTTTAAACCTAGAGGACAAAGTGATTGGCCCCTCCACACCCCGAAGTGAAACCGAGCGCCCTGCTGGCCTAAAGCCTAGGCTGAGAGCTCGGTGTAAACAAGAAGGGCCGTAAACACGAAAGGAAGGCCTTACAAAAAGCCAAACACAAGTGGCTTGTTTAAGCATAATTAACTACCGTAGCTTTTAGTCCTTTTCTTAAGTGGTTGATTTAGAATGCAGTTGGACTTTTCAGAATCAGAATAAAATAAATAAGCTAGCTACCAGATCACTGGCTCGGGAAAACAGGCTGAGCTCGGATGAGGACAGGAAACGCGTGGAACTTTTCGCGGCAACTGGAGAGTGGTAAACAGTCTAGAAGGACTCCCCCCTTCCCAAAGTTCGGATCACCACTTCTCTTCAGCAGGGGACCCTACACCCAGTGTCCAGCTTTGAGGTTGGGTAGAGGGGTGGGTCCAAACCTGGTAGAGCTTTCTCAGGAGTTAGTTGGGGAGGAAATAGGTTTGCTTGCAGTTGGGAAACCTTTCCAGATTTAGGCTAGCTTTCTTTTCCCTTTTATTTTATTTTTTAATTTAAGGAGAAAACCTTAGATTCTAAGGCTTAGAACTTGGGTTTCAAGCTTGCTGTGTGTGTTCATGCTAAAAGAAGGAAGCGAGACAACCATCAAGCGAACTTTTTGCAGTGGTCGCTTCCTTTCCCAAAGGCCCTAACTACTCACCTTTCCGCCTTTCTACCCTGTTCTGCTTTCAGCATTTGGAAAACAAACCTCTTAAGAAAGCAAAATCGTTTCTTTGACAGTTGGACTGCAGCAACATCTACAAATCACGTTTCTTTGCTTTTAGTAAACATGTCAGGGCCTCCTGATCCTCCGCACCCCTGTAAGGGTCAGAGTTTAGTCAAGGCACGATCATGGTTCCTTATCCCTGGTCCCCAGGCTAAGGCTCAGTGTCTCAACTATTTTGTCAAAACACCCGCTTTCCGCCCCCACTTTGTTTTTCGAGGTCTTCCCAGCCGCGGAGTGGAGGGAACGAAAGTAAAACGAAAGCACTCCAGGCGCATCAGTCACAGCCACTTCACTTAGGGCGGCGGTGGCAGGCCAAAGTATGGGGTCGCGAAGATTGGTGGGGGTGGGGGAGCTGTTCCTGGAGGAAGCCCAGGAGTTGACCTGGGTTGCGAGGCTTCCCCCACCTCCGGAAAAGCGAACATGGATAGTATATCAATATTGCTTGGAAAGTTTGGTCTGGGTCTCGAAGTTGAAGACTATTTGGACCCTGCAGAAATAAAGGAGTGTAGCATGAGAGAGTTTGGCTTCCAGTGGCAGATCCCTTGGCAGAGTGTCGGGCGGGCTAGGGAGAGCGGGCGAGGGCGCGCAAAGGCCTCTTGGGACTCCAGGCCCACGGAATTCTTGCTCCGCTGAAATTGGATAAGCACCCCGCCCACACACAAACAACCAAAGTTTTATACGTTTAAAAAACTTCACGAAACTAGTGGCAAACCTCTTCCCTTATAGGAGTCACTGCAGCCACAAAGGCGGCCCCGGCAGGTTTCAAAGAGACCGGTGGGCAGTCTCACAGCCTGCAGACTTTTGCAGTTAAAGAAGGCATCTTCAAGAGGTGAAGGTAACCAGACACAACTGGTGCGCTCAGGAATGGCAGCTGGTGTCAATCTGGTCAGCTAAAACGTGTCCCTGCTTCCCCCCCCCCCATAGAGAACCAACATTGACAGGTTCAGGTTCTCCTTCAAGCTGCTCACTCTCTAACCCCACCCCCACACTGTCCTTAATGCACACTATTCTATTTAGTAACACTCTTGCTGTAGCGGTGGGGCCGGTGAGAAAGACCTGCAGAACCCCAGTGAGTCGAAAGTGGAAACCGTTTTTCTGGAGTGCTCAGTCTGTTCACCCACACCTGATGAAGAAGGACTTAGCAGGAAGGTCATTACCCCTCCAGCTGCTCAGGGGCGCTTTCGCAATCGGGTCCTTCGCTCTTTAAAAACCGGAGACTAGGAGTCGAGTACGTATTTGCATTGTTCAGAGCCGCCAACAATTTAACCACAGGACTCCAGAAACGGCCTTGCCTTTCAGAGTTCTCTTGGTGGAACCTTGGAAGGGCGGAGTTGGCTTCCTGCTAATGTTTTGTCATTGCAAGAGTTGTGTTATTTCTTGTTTCTACCCTCTGGTTACCACATTGGTAAATATCAGAAAGCCCTAACTGTGAGAAGGAAGGCCCACTCTACCGCATTTCCCTCTACTTTGGTGAGGCAAGTTACCTGTGATATAGAGCCCTACATTTTTCTTTTAGCCTTTCCCTATTTCTTAAAACAAACAAACAAACAAACAAAACTACTCAGCACAAAAGCTGGTTTTGACTCAAGAGATTATGAAAAGGTCTCCGTTTATCAAACTGACCTTTTGCTTTCATGTGTGGCCACTTTTTTCACTCTCTTGCAAGTGACATACTTTCATGAATGGGTTCCATAGGGTGTTGCTTCTAAAGTGGGCGTCTGTAACTATGAAGTTGGTCTCCCCTTCTTCTTTTTAAATAAAAAGCACGCACACGCTGTTGAAAGCGCATGTCTTTTTATTTTGCACCCTACGTTAAAAAAAAACCCTATGCATTCATAACTACTGCTTTGCCTAAGGTAAAGTTAAGACTTAAATGCTCAAACTGCTGTTCCTTTGCACAGTCCCTAGAGCCATCGAAATCCCTATCCTTCGAGCTTGTCACTGGAACCCGCATCAGACACCTCGGTGAGGTGTCCAGTTTGGAAACAAATCCACGCCTTTGGAGGTGAAAAGGAAGCAGGCTCAGGCGACGCATCTGGCTTTAGATTTTATGAGGAATATGGTCTGGAAAGGGGAACGCCTGTTTTAGCCGGCTGCTTGCCCTGCTAGAGTCCTCCTGGAATTCCTCCTGCAAACAACGCGCCTGGCCTCGACCCACAGGGCCTCAGGCGACCTCTGGGCTCTGGGCTTTTGAATTAACCCCACAGCAGCGAGCTCTCTCCGCGGCCGGCGTCGCTAGCTACGGCTGACTTTTCAACCAAAGGAGAAAGTTTAAGGTTGGTTGTAGATCAGATGTCCTGAAAAGGGTTGGAGAGCGGGAGAGACTGCTTCCGCGGTTTGTGCCAAAAACCTCGGACACCTCGCCCTCGCTGCGAGGCGACGAAAATTCCCTTGGGGGAAGCACTAGTGTACCCAAGACTTTGCCAAACTCTCCACAGCTCCGAGGTAGTGTTCCCACCTCCGCCCACTACGGAGTTCTTTCACAATCCAGCCTGTTTCTGGCGAGGATTTGGCGTGGGCCAGGGGCTAGAAAGGTGCGGAGCCGAACCCTCCGTTTTCCGCCCACTCAGCTCAGGAAACCTTGAAGCGGTTAAAAAAGGCGCGATGCCGTGGGGTGTGGGGAGGGTGACACAGTTCACTGAGTGTCCGGGTATGGTCCGGGGGCGGGTGGGACCAGCGGGGAGCAAGCGGAGGTGGCAGCCCAGAGTTTCTGCTACTGGGGGCTGCTTCCCTGATAAACGCGGGAGAGAAAAAGAATGGAGCCCGCAGCAGGGAGCCCCTAGACGCGGTTCCCTCAGGAGAGTGCCTGGGCACTTACTCGCTGCGAGGGCAGACACTCCCCCATGGGCTTCTTCTAGAGCGGGGCTGGAAGTGTGCCTAGCTGGGGACACCAAAGTCGCCAAGTCGCTTTCAAAGCGGGCGGCCGCCCTTCGCCTTTCAAACCAGGGAAAGGAAGGCTCATCGAAAGTAGCCACCCTCAGTTCGCGGTCCTTTGACCCTCGGAGACGGAAGGGAGCCTGGGTAACTAGAAGAAGCCAAGTAGAAAACGACCCAGAGTTTCCAAGTTTGTAAAGTGAAAATCTCACAGAACTACGCCCATTTCCCCTTCCAGAAGAAAACCAAAGCAAGACTAAAGCCAGGCCTCCCAGGAACTTTGCGTCCGCACCCCGCCTGCCCTTGCGCGGGACGCGGGGGCTACTCCTCGGGTTGCCCCGGCGGGCGTGGGGTGCGCTGGGCGCTGGGCGGGTCACCTCCAGGGAATCACAGCGGGAAATGCTTGGTCTGATTTTCGATCACCCAGTCAAAACATTTGGTTAAATCTCGAAATATCTCTTTTGATAGTCCAGAAAAACAAACAAAAAACCCAGCACGAATAGAATCACAATCAGACTTGCATCAGACAACCACATCCCCTTAACTATAGCAAGACTCCCCCCCCCCATTAATTGAGAGAACTAAAAATTTGAAGATTTATCTGCTTCCCACAGCTCCTGGCTACGTTCCCCGTTTCCATCTGATTCACTGCTCTCCCTCTCCCCTTTCTCCAATATTTTCTGTCTTATTTTTCTTTTTCAGGTACTTGCTTCAATCATATCCCCTGCAACATGTATAATAGCCCTCTGACCTTAGGCAGCCTCCACGCTGCTGTTACGTACCCTCGCAAAACAACCAGTTTTTGGTTCTTTTTAATGTACAGTCACGGAAAATTGTGCATTGTTTGTGTGTGAGCAGCACTCTGCTCTCTCCCTCCCTTCCCTCAACAACGACTTGTTCCCACTTACAATCTCAGTCGCTTTCCCACTATTGCTAGGGCTTTATTTTTACATGGACTTAAAGGTTTAGGAGAAAATCACCATGTGCTTAGTCACAACTTCGCTTTCTTAAAAAGAAATATTAATACTAAACGGTGTAATAAGTTTTTTGAAAAACCTTAAATATTAAGTATGGATCTTCTAATTTTTTTGGGCTGTTTTTCACATCCAATAAGGAAGTAGTAAAAACGAAATTCTTTATGAATAAAATAAAATTGCGTAAGCTGTACATCTTAGGCTTGGAGGAAGAGGATGGAAATTTCAGGATTTTTAAAAAATCTTTACGGATGGGCAGTTATTAATACGAAACAAAATGTTTAAGCTAGCCCTATCCAGTGCATACACATAGTAGGTGCTTACTGAGCATTTAGACGTCTTCTCTCCTTTTACTTCCTCCGGCCCTTAGAAATGTTGGCAGAAGACACAGACCTCCCAATGTCTAAGGAAATTATGTTAAACTTTGCTTCTGGTTACTGTAATCTCTACTCACAGAAAAACTCACAAAATTTGTCCAGGGAACTTTAACAAGACACTAAAACTTAATGGAAATAGCTAGGCAGAATAAAAGTACTGTGATCACATACATATAAGTCTGAAGCACGTTAAATTAACTCGAATTTTTCAGTGACAGTAATAGTAACTATTACTTTTTGATTCCCTTTACCTATTTCTTTAGTAAGAACGAAATTTGTGGGTTGTTACTCATTTCTAGCGTTTCTGGTGGAGCAGCCTCCGCCCACTGCCGACCTATCTTGACCTTGTATCTCCCGGAGAGCAGTTGGTGTCTTCAAGCTATTTGGCTGATTTTCTTTTTGATAAAGGTTTATGTGCATTTTTTGAAAGCATAAAATCAGAAACTGGAGAAAGCCTTTAGTACCCATGAGCGGGGAAAACCCACCTATGCACTCCTCTTGTCCTGGGTTCGGAGACACTGGAGAAGCCGCTTTGTAACATCACTCCGGTTGACCTAGTCCTGGAATATTGTCTTTGTGGTCCATTTACTGGTAGTAAACAGACACGAAGTGAGTTTCTCAGCAACTTTGCACTGTTCTCTAAATAACGGAGAATTTTCGCAGTTATTTAAAAAACGTCTTTCCTGCCTCAAACAGTTTAATAAAAAGTGCTCTGCCCCTGTCCTTACAAATGACTGGGCAGGTATAGCAGGTGACCTCTCCGTACAGCAGGTCTCAGTCCTCTAGATCCAGGCTATCCACTCGGGAAAGAGGAATTGCACATAATCAGTGTGGAACTCTTTTGGAGGTGCGTGCTTGGACGCGTGCTTGGGCGCGTTTGTCTCAAACACTACACCGAAGTTGGAAGCGTTATGCGTGATAAGAACTTGGTGTCAGTGTTTCCACACATGCGCCCTTACGAAATCTTCATACACCGAGAGGCTCAGTAGCAACCCCAGGACCATCTTCCTTGAGGGGTTCCCTAGTTCTAGAAAAGTACACCGCACAACACTTTTCTGCACTTATCTCTGGTCTCCACTCCAGTGGTCTGTAAGCCTGAGACTCGTCAGTGACTTCTCCGGAGTCCCGCGCTGGGTTCCTACTGGCAGAGCAGTGAGCGCGGTGGAGGTCATGGTAAGTTCAGAGCAGCACGTCCGCTTCGGAATTGGAAAAAAAACCCGAAACGTTTGAGTCATTCTGGGAGCTATGGTCTGGGGCTCATACTAGAACCCCGTAAAAGTCCTCAATGCGGGAGAACTGTAGATCCCCTTGCCTTGCTCAAACTGGAAGCAGAGCAGGGAGGGCCAGTAAACAATTTTGTGCAGTCAGTTGGAGTCCTGGCATCAGCGTGACCAGGATATAGTCTTATTTTTGCACACTGAGATTTGAGCTCAGCCCTGGACTCCATTCCAGCCCCGCAGCCCGGATTGCCCTTGGAAAGCTTTTCCACCCGAGTACTTGGGGGTCCAAGCCGGTCGCGTCTGGCCAGACAGGACAGATAGTGCTCTTACCTATCAGCCTGGCCCCTTGGGCGCTCCGCAGCCTTGCAGGTATTCGGAGGGAGCCAGGGGCACAAAGAAACAACAGCGGACTGAAACCCACGCGGGCTCCCACGCATTTGAGCGGCTTGGCCAGAGAGTGAGGGGCTCGCAGGGGAAACTGCTTCTCAAACTTCATAGCTCAAGCAATTCTGGTGGGGAGAAGAAAGAGGGGAGGGAAACAACTCTCTCCTCAGTCTGTATCCTGCCAGTTTTGGCCAGCCAGCAGAAGCACACAGAATGAGGGTCCCAGAAACCCTGGAGCCCACTGGGAGAAGGGAACCTTGTCTGACCCAGGGGCTGCTAGATGCCTAGGCCTTCTAGGTGCTGGAGAAGGCCTGGCCTAAGATCCCTTAGGGCTGAGGGCTTACCCCTCTGAGGGCTGTAGGGAAGCCTTTAGGCACCAGATTATATTTAGATAGAGAATTCACAAGGGTATTTCCAGGACCTACTAGCCCCTGGGCGGAGGTTAGCTCAGGTTCCTTCTTTGGCCAAGAATTACCTTAGTTTTCTAAATTTGCAATCAGTGATCCTAAGGCCCACTGCCTTCTGGGAAGCCTGAGTTTAAGGCTGTCAAAATATGACTGAAATTTTGTTCTCTCCTTCTAGTGAGGGCTGGGTACAGGCCTACTTCCCCTGATATAAATACATGGTGGTATGTTCATCACATTGCTGGGCCACCAGAAGAGGACCTATCTGTGTATGTAGGGCAAGTGGGCTTCCCTGTGGTAAGAGGATTCTGTGGCCCACTTGGAAGGGAGTCCCATGTGACTCTAGGAGAAGCATGAAATGTCCAGCAGACAGGACTGTGCCAGAGTGTGTGTGTCTGTGCATCTCTCTCTCTCTCTCTCCCTCTCTCTCTGTCTCTGTCTCTCTGTCTCTCTCTCTCTCTCTCTCTCTCTCTGTGTGTATTGGGATGGGGTATCAGGGTAGTTCTTGCCCAGTGTCAGAGGTTTGGAGCTAAAAGGAAGGGTGGTGAGCCCATCTAAAGGTGGACTGTACAGGACTAGAGCTTAGACTCAGGTTCAAATGCACATTCTCCTGACTGAACATATTGTATTTTAAACTTCTTCCCCATTTACTTTCTTTTTTCTCTCCCCCCCCCCCAGACATGGTTTCACCATGCCTGGCCGTTACAGACAGTTTTGAACTGGCATGTGGGTGCTGAGATTTGAACCCTGGTCCTTATTAACAGCTGAGCCATTTCTCTAGCCCTCTAGTTTACTTTCTATTCATCCTTTGGTCAAGTGTCTGTCCTTCCATTCTCCACCCCACTTCCCAGAAGGAGGTAACTCAGCTAACATTTAGGTTGTTTGTTAAGTAGCTGTTGCATGTGAAACATGAGCTTGGGAGAGTGAACAAGATAGCTCTTGTCTGCACAGAGTTTACAATCCAGATTCTTGTTTGCTAAACAATGAAGAAATGCTGTAAACAGGAATAGATGGGCATGTCCAGGGAGAAGTGAGGATGTCTAATTACAGTGTGGAATCCTTGGAACACAAAGAGTGGAGGACTGGTGTGGGAGCTGGATGGGAGTATGTCAGAGGATAGGCTTGGATCTGAGAATGACATGGTAAGTTCAGCCTGGAATCTCTACAGGAAGTGAAGGAAGGGCTATGGTGTTGCATTGTACCTGAAGGTGTGCCTTCTACTACTATGATAAACACCATGGTCAAAAGCAGCCTGGGGAGGAAAGGGTTTTGTTTTTTGTTTGTTTGTTGGTTTTTGTTTTTTTTGCATTTAAAAAAACATTTATTTATTAATTCAAGTTACATCTCGATCACAGCCACCTCTCTCCTCCCCTCCTGGTCTCACCCTCCCATCCTCTACCCTTTCTCCCATCTATCCTTCTGGAGGAAAGGGTTTATTTCATCTTCCAGCACTCAGATTGTAGCATATAACTGAGGAAAGCCAAGGCAGGAACCTGGGGGTAGGAACTGACACCGAGGAGTGCTGCTTACTGGCTTGCTCCCCTTGGCTGGTTAAGCCTGCTCTCTTAGAGAACCCAAGACTACATAACCAAGAGCAGCATCATCTACAATAAGCTGGGCCTTCAATCATTAATCAAAAGAAAATACCCTACAGACTTGTTTTGCTTACAGGCAATATTATGGAGGCATTTTCTCAATTAACATTCCCTCTTCCCAGCCCACCTTTAATCCCAGCAGAAGCAGGCTGGTCTTTGTGAGTTTGAGGCCAGCCTAGCCTACAGGAAAGCTCCAAAACAGCCAGGGTTACAGGGAGAAACCCTGTCTTGAAAAACCAAAAAGAAAAAGAAAAGAAAGATTCCTTCTTCCCAGAAAATGTCTAGTTAGTGTCAGACAATACTTGCTGGTGGGAGGCGAGGAAGGCAGCTGGTCACCTTCCAGCAGAAGGAAGAAGTGCACAGGAAGTATGGGTGAGCTCCAAAACCTCAAGGCTGGGTCCAGGCACTCATTTCCTCCAGGTAGGTTCCTCCTTTTACAGGTTCAACAACCTTCCAAAGTATAGCCACAGAATAGTCAAAACAAAACAAACAACAAGAACAACATAAGATACCACCAAACCAAACAAGCCCCAGCTCCATGGTCCCTGACAGTGTTAAAAGGATGTGATATTCTCCTGCAAAGAAAGATAAGAGTCTAAGCACATGAATACATTTGGGGAATTAGCCATGGTGTGGACAAAACTGATGGGAAGTCTTCAGGATGGCCATTGACAGCACAGATTACAGCTATTATAAAATGTGCTGTAAAACATGTCCAGAGTCTTTAGATATAGGAATATACTGAGCTGTATCTGTCCAGGTTGTTTTCATGTCCTGTTTTTCAAACTTCGAAGATATCTTGGCAAATTGTTAAGTCATGCAAGGCAGTGATGGCACACACCTTTAATCTCAGGGAGGCAGAGGCAGGTGGATCTCTGAGTTGGAGGCCAGCTTGGTCTATAGTGCTAGTTCCAGGACAGCTAGGGCTACATAAGAAAACCCTGTCTTGAAAAACAAAAACAAACAAACAGAAACCAACCCAAAACTATACAATTCACTTGACTCCTCTAGAGGCAGATTTAGTAGAGGCGGAACCTGGATGTTCCATTAAAATCTTGTATAATGGGGAGGCCAGAAGAGTGTCAGATAGCCAGGATCTGAAGTTACAAGAGCTGCTCAATGTGGATGTTGGGAATTGAACTCAACTTGGATCCTCTGCACAAACAATATGCATTCTTAGTTGCTGAGCCATTTTTCCCCCAGTCCCCTCAAATGAATCTTAGACCAAAAGGCTAGTAAGTAAAGAACAGCTATGGCTGAAAGTAACTGTAGGGAAGAAAGAGGCATATCATTGGACAATGAGGGACTAACCTTTTTTTCTTTGTGTTGCAGACCTGGTGCCATGCCACCATACAGGAGGAATGTAATATTTAACAACGGAATAGATAAATGAACAGAATACTATCATTTTGAATCAAGTTGTAATCAAGGAACAAAACACCAACACTTTCATCAGTTAAGATCAAAGGCAGGATAATCCCCCTGGTGGTTCGTTTTCACTAACAAATTCTTGGGCCACACACACTCTCATTTACTTAAACAGAAACTTAGGAGACATTTGGTTCTTAACGTCTAATTTCCTATAACTATTTGCCAATGCTAACTCAGGAAAAAAAAAAAACTCAGTGGTGTCTGAAAATCTGGTGAAATTCAGGCTGCATTTAGGGTGGCAGTCAGGTTGCTAGGACAAAAGGGAAGAAACCATTTCTTTGGAAGAATAGCACACGTGCCTGGTTTAAAAAAAAAGTTCATTTTCACCTGCTTATAAAAATGTATTTTCATTGTAGAAAGCTTGAAAAAATACAGAAAGGTCACAAAGAAGGAAATACAATTTACCTCTTACATTAAAGTTTTATTTTTATTTGTGTGTATGTCGGTATGAATATGTGTGCAGGTGCTCATTGCAGCCAGAAAGTGAATTGGGTCCTGCAGAGCTGCAGCTGCAGGATTTTGTGAGCCACCTCATATGGTGCAGGATCCCAGCTCTGGTCCACTTTTCAGGGCAGTGAGCACTCTGATCCTGAGCCAGCTCTTGGGTCCCCAATTTTGGTGTTCTTGCCATCACCTAGCCCAGCGGTTCTCAACCTTCCTAATGCTGAAACCCTTTTGTGCAGTTCCTCGTTGCTACTTCATAACTGTAATTTTGCTGTTGCTATGAATCGTAATGTACGATATGTCACCTCCAAAGGAGTTGCAACCCACAGGTTGAGAACCACTGACCTAGAAGTTATGCTATTATTGATATCAATCTTTCCTTTTTTGTTTTTTTGTGGTGGGTCAAACTCAGGGCTGCCTGCATGCTAGACACAGTCTTTCCATTTATATCTTACAATGAAATGCAAGCAAATACATCATTTGAATATGCTTTTAACTTTTACAGCTTTGAATATAACTTTCGTTGTTAAATATTGGTCAATAACACGGCTTTTTAAATTTTCATCTTATGATCTAAGAAAGAAGACACCACATTTTATTTATTTATTTATTTAGAGACAGAATCTTGCTATGTGGCCCTGATGGCCTAGAACTTGCTAGGAAGACCAGTGTGGTCCTGAACTTATCGAGTGTTAGAATTAAAGGTATGTGCCACCATACTTTTTTTCTTTCTTTTCTTTTCTTTCTTTTGTTCTTTCTTTTTTTTTTTTTGGTACCATACTTTGTCTAACAAGATTCTTATTAAATGTTTGGACTACTTTTCAGTCTTTTTTATCTTGGGTAATACTGCACTAGTATCCTTTGTTTGTTATGTGTCTTTGAGTACTATGGCAGGCATAATTTTTCATGCCTTTAATTCATAGGGTCAAATTGTCTTCCGGAATGGCTGCACCAATACACCTGCCGACAATGTATGTGAGTTGTTCCTCACACCTAAGCACACATCCATGTGGTTGCTTCTATCACCATCCTAGATTTGGGAGTAAGTGGAGATTTAAAAGGCCCAGTGTAACTTTTGCAGAATTTATAGTTGAAAGTACATCTCAGTATTTTGTTTTTCTTGCAAAGTATGGAAGTCTGAGGGAGGCCTGTCTCCTGTTTGTAATGCTGGCAGAGTGACCAGAAAGCTTCCTTCTTGAGCTCAGGGACTCAGCCTCTACCCTGATGGGAAATTACCCCAGATCTCCACCACCACCTTGACCTCTACTACCTCTGAGCAGCTAGCTGCCACTGGCTGTCAGTTTGCTTTGGAGAGCTTTCTAGAAGTTAGATTTACTCTTGTGGAGGATGAAACTATTCACTTGGCCACCCTTGTGATGTGAGTCATGTGAGAATAAAGATTCAGAAGGATGGTAAGTAGCTCCTACCTAAATCACATAGCAGTGAGATCTCAGCATTTGTGGCTGGAGACAGTATCTCTTCCCCATCCTTCTCAGTTTAATCAGGGCTAGATACTTTATTTTCATGTTCTGACAGGAAACAAGTGAGCAAGCGAGCAGTGGGAAATTTTGGGAATTTTGAATAAGAACCTCACATTACTGATTTCATCAGGTATAAACACACACAGACACACATACACACCCTCCCCATTTAAAAGAAAGAATGCTGACTTTTCTTTCTTTGTTTACAAAACTGAAAACCTGACAGATTCTTTAACTCATAACTTGGCAGTGTTGCAATTATAGGAAAGAAAAGCCAAATTAGGTGAAAATTAAAGGTCTCTCCCTACCTCCAGTTGTAGGGAAATCATGCCATTTGTGCACATTTCTGTTGTTTTCAACTTGATTTCTAACTGTGTTTACTGGCACTGCCAGAGTCAGTTAAAACTTCCTGGAGAAGGTGTGGTGTCAGGGCCAGTGTGGGACTCTGGCGATTGTTGCTGTGCTGTCAATATTAATGAATGCTGCTTTAATTGTTTTTGAGGTATTGATTGGAGAAATGTGCAATGTGGTTTTACTGAGCTTCCCATGTCCATCTTAATCATGAATACATAAATAGACTCGGCTTGGGAGGTCAATACCAGACATGTTTACAAATCTGGGATTTTTTTTTCTTCTGTGGTTTCCTGGAACGTTCATGGTTCCTGGGATGGAGTGTGAACCCGAAGACTATGAGGGTTCTCGAAGTAAAGAAAAATTGTTTTCTTTTTTCTACTTATTTATTTTTAGTTGAGGTAGGGTGTCGTGTAACTCTAGCCAGCACCAACCTGCTGGGTAGCTCAGGATAACCCTGAATTCCTGGTCATCCTGCCTCTCAAGTCCTGGGATTACAAGCGTGTTCCACCACACTTGGCTGCTATTTCCTTGTAAAACCATCACACAGCGGAGCAAGCACCTGAGAATTTATCAAATACTTTTGATCCCAGAAGTATCCATTTCTTGAATATATATTTTACTTATTTTTCCAATGGTAGTAGGTTTTAGGCTCATTATTCTAGGATTTCAGTTGTTTAGTATTCAAGAATACAGGGGAGGCTGTGTTACCAATGTTGTGATGTGGCTGGTGTGTGTGGATGGTTTCTTCAGTTTACAAGTGTTTTATTTTGTAGCCTTATTCTTGCGAATTAAACAAGCCACTAAAGAATAGCCACTATAGTCTCTTTTTAAAAACAATTAAGCAACACTATTTACTCAATACTTGAATTAAGCAAAACTGTCATTTTTTTTCTCCTTTTCAGAGTTTCAGATCTCAGGAGACTTCCTTCTTCCTTTTTTTTTTGGGGGGGGGTCTCTCTCCTCATGATGTGCCTGAAGTGTGAAAATGTGTGTGTGTGTGGCTCAGTAGATCAGATGTTCAGGAAATCAGGAGAGAGGAATTAGCTTGATTTCGATGTAAATGGTGCTTATTTGGAGATCGGTGGTCTGGACTGCTATAAACTCCTAAAGCCCTTTTGCACAGATACACGGTTCAGCAGGGAGTGCAGCATTTGCAGTATCCAAGACTTCTCAGCTCCGCAGCAGCGCCTCCGCCGCGTTTTCTGTTTTACTTGTTTGGGAACAGATGTGGCTTTAAATACTCAGAGTGGAGCTGTTTTTCACTAATGAAACTGTGTGTGTGTGTGTGTGTGTGTGTGTGTGTGTGTGTGTGTGTGTGTGT
>CAJQZJ010032201.1:9358627-9391086 GCA_907164525.1 Lophiomys imhausi | reverse complement strand
TGTGTGTGTGTGTGTGTGTGTGTGTGTGTGTGTGTGTGTGTGTGTGTTTACATGTGATTTGCCAGTGTATTACTGGCTAAAATGTGAGCTAGGTTGATTGCTGAGTACTCAAAATAGAACTGAATTCAGTTGATTTGTTTAGCAGGCATTTCATGATAGTGTAGCTGCCATGAACTTTGCTGCATTATAACTAACAATTACTGGGGCTGTGGAGATGGCTCATCAGTTAAAAGTGTGTACATCTCCAGCAGAGGGCCAGAGCTCAGTTCCCAGCCCCCACAGGAGCAGCTCACAATTCTTTGTAACTCCAGCTCTAGGGAATCCAATGCCTCTGGCCTCTGAGGTCAGGCACTGCACTGGCATTTATACACCGCATGCAGACATGGACATATACACATAATTAAAGAATAATAAAAACAAGACTTAAAAAAAATCACAGTTGCTGCTATGCAGCTCTGGATGGGTAGAGACTGTAGGACTGTGCATGAATGCAAATCTAGTGGTGTAACCTGTGTCCTCTGTTGAAATAAAATCTGTTGTCAGTTTGAGTGTTGCACAACATGCTGAATCCTGGCTCCCTGAACTGGCTTGTTTATTGTTTGAGGCTCACTTAATTGTGATCTACAGCTCATTTCTTTTCCTCTATTTGTTTACTCTTTGCTTGCCGAATAAATGAAGGTATGTGTTGTATTTTTGCCTACTCCCACCTCCAACTTAGGAATACTGTGAAATGAGACTGGCGCGTGACTGTAAAATATGCATTTGCATTCCATTATTTGGACTCTCTGCTTGGTATCTCTTTCTCAGTCTTGGAGTATTTTTGCAGTATTGCAGATGGAACCCAGGGCCTCATGCATATTAAGTAAATGCTCTACCACTCTACAAGCCTTGATGTTTCCTCCTGGTCCAGAGACAATTAGTTCCTATCTGGGCCTGATCAAATCAACACTTGGGATGAGGACAGGGCCTCATTTTCTGAAATGTCAAGTTGCCTGATGTGGATGAATGCTTAGCAGGCTGATGCACTGTATCTGTCAGTGGTAGCTCAGGACTCACTCCGGACATGATGCCCTGTGAAGAAAAACTGGGCATGAAGTCCCCACCCCCCATTAAGTAGGAGTGTGCACTAGAACAGGTCCCTAAGCATCAGTGAGATCCAGAATGGTGTTTGGCTTTGAGACACACAGAGCCCAATCAAGTCTTTCATTAGCAAGGATGAAAGTGCCTGACCCCTGTCACAGCAGGCTGAATGAAAGGGCTAGGATTGTGATTTTTTTTTTCATTGTCTTGGGGGAGTGAATGGGAGTATTTGGTGAGAAAAGGCATTGTGAAGACGGATTCAGGGGAGTCTGAGCCCACTTCGTGTCTATGGTAGAGGTGGGTTTCATACCACTAAGCCGTATAGTCCTCTCCCCCTCTCTGTTTGACATTCCATATTTGAGTTTGAGTCACAGCCTTTGGGAAAAGGTTGGAGGAAGAAGCAGAATTGACATTTATCCACTGATCTGTATTTTAATTAATTAAAGTCTATTTGGGAGAGTGACTGTGCCTGTAGCCATTTTTCAATAAGGATGAGTTTCTTAATGAATAGCTATTCTTCAAGCTTGTTCTGAATCCAGAGGGGATATGAGGAGTAATTAGCTCTGAAGGCATAGTCAGAAGTATAAAATTTGCACTCAAGCCAGGAACTTTATTTGCATATCAAATAAATGGCAGGGTTATGCTCATGTCTCGGAGTCTCTAGTTATCCTAATCAGTAAAGAAAATGAAACCAGATGTTTTCATTTAAGTTTTGAGTTGCGTTACTATGAAAATAAAAATCAAGCTGAAGTATCTCTCTAAACCCAATCTAATCATTCCTCCAGACAGAATTCTCCGAAAGGCTCGTGGTGTTTTGGAGTGGAATCTGGTGTGTTGCTGGGTTTTACAGTTTGCTCTGAGCTGCGTACACATTTCATCTGTCAGTTCCTTTCCTGTCGGGTTTCCTCAAGCACTGTTTCTATTGTGGCTTTACTGATCCTCACTCAAAACACAGCAGCACTGAGTCATGGAAAACACTAGATAGGGCAGTTAAAAGAATCATTCTTATCTGTCATCATCCATGAACGCTGCGGGGAAACTCAGCCCTTTCTCTTGTCAGACTCTCCGAGTTGTTAGGAGACCATGTGCATTAAGGACTAGATGTGCGTTTGTCTCTAGAAACAGGATATCTTAAGCTTCAGGGCAACACGGCCTCGCAGTTAAAAGTGAATGTCTGTCTGGGAATGAAGCTTGACTAGCACAAGTGAGGCCCTGTGTTCAGTCTCTATCAGTGAAAAATAAAGAAGCCAGGAAAAAGTGGATGCCTGTGACAGAAACATTAAGAGCTAATAGCATTTGAAAAACAAATTCCATGAGTTAACTGAATGCACAATTTTTAAAAAAATATTTATTCATTACTTCAGGTTACAACTCCATCACAGTGCCCTCTTTCCACCCCTCCTAGTCCTGCCCTCCCACTCTCTACCCCCTATCCCTTCCATCCCACTCCTCTGGAGTGGAGTGTCCCTACATAACAGTCCCCCGCCCCAGTTCAGCAGTCATATGAGGGCCAAGAGCCTCCTCATACACTGGGGGCCTACAAGGCGGCACCACTAGGGCAAAGTTTCTCATTGACAGGAAACAAAGTCTGTGTTCCTTTTCCCTTTGGTGCATTGGCTGTAGTATAGTTATCCTGTACTATATGGCTAAAATATGATTATAAGTGAATAGAATGCCATGTGCATCCTTCTGAGTCTGGGTTAGCTCACTCAGGATGAGCTTCTCTATTTCCATCCATTTGGCTGCAAATTGCATGATTTTGTTTTTTCTGATGGCTGAGTAGTATTCCATTGTGTAGATGTACCACAGTTTTTTAATCCATTCTTCAGTTGAGGGACGTCTGGGTTGTTTCCAGTTTCTAGCTATTACAAATAAGGCTGCTATGAACATAGATGAGGAGATGTCCTTGTGGTTTGGTAAGGAATCATTTGGATGTATATCCAGAAGTGGTATGGCTGGGTCTTGAGGTAGAGCTATTCCAAGTTTTCTAAGATATCACCAGACTGATTTCCATAGTGGTTGCACAAGCTTGCACTCCCACCAGCAATGGAGGAGTGTTCCCCTTTCTCCACAACTTCGCTAGCATATGCTGTCATTTGAGCTTTTGATCTTAGCCTGAATGCAAAATTTTTAAAAATCCATGTGTCTTAAGGATAGTGTTTAATTCTCTTTTTCCTGTTACATAGTAATTCATGTTCATTCTAAAAAATTTACAAAATTCACAGAAAGAAAAAAAATCGATTTCAATTTGACTTAGAACAAACCACTAACATTTTTAATACATTTCAAGTCTCTGTGTTTCTCTTTTATTTTATGTCATATATGGTTTTTATGTTTTAGATGCGGGAATCATAGTACTTCTTCTACTTTGTTTGATTTCTCTCACTTTAGAAAACATTATGAATTGATTCCCAGATCCTTACTCTGAAATAGTTTAAAAAACTGGTAGTCCATTCTGATCTGTAGTTTCTGTGAATATCAGCTGGAGTATTCTGTCTCTTTCTTAGAAAAGAAAGCTTACTGATAGGTAATGTTTTGAGATAGACATGTAGCCCTCCACTATGCGTGTGCGTGTGCGTGTGCATGTGTGTGTGTGTGTGTGTGTGTGTGTGTGTGTGTGTGTGTGCCTGGGGGCATTCAGTTATGACAACAACGTACAGCCGTAAGTGGTCATAAAAGACCAGCAATCACGGCTGGGCAGAAGCAGCCCTGAGTTCGGAGGCTTGTGTTTGATCCCTGCCCTGCATTAACTGGTATTCAGAACTACCCTGGGCAGACAATTCAGGTCCCAACAGCACATGGACTGTAAATAGCAGTATAAGGAACAAACAGATCAGTATAAGGTTCCAACACTCCATGACTGCTTCCTCAGTTAGACAATCACAATTCAACCAGACAGAAAGAATGACCAATCCCTGTTTAATTTATGCTGATTGACAGGCCTTTTATTCCTGTCATCTGAATTTCTCCAGCTATAGAAGGATGTTGGTGCCAGTATGGTGTGCTTCAGAATCTATGCGCTTTTGGTTTTCTTCATGCAGCAGAGAGGACATGACTTTGTGTTGCTTTCGTTTACAGCTGAAGGAGCTGGAGGAGCCAGGCTGGGGTCCAGCACAAGGGGCCCACCCTTCACCCGGCACTCCTGGATCCTACATTGCAGGTCCCATCAGGACCTTTACTTTTGGTGCCACAGTGGGAGGCCAGGCCTATCTGTGCTATTGTTGCTGCTTGAACTATCTTTCCACCCATGAGAGTTGGACAGAGACAAAATCAAGATTTTGATTGTGACAGTATCCCTCTCTCTACCCATCTGGAGTTTTGAACTACATTATCCGCTCATACCTTTAGTCATTGACTTTACAGATAGCAACAATTTGTTCTTGATAATTAATTCAAAATACTCTCTCAATCAGTGGCTAAGGCCAGTATCTGAACAATACCATGATAAATTAAAGACATGTTCCATCTACATGCAACTTACAAATGTATGCGGGGACATGCATGTGCCTGTCACTAAATCACTCATTTGGGTCCTTAAGAATAGAGTTTGACCTATACTTGAGATATATAAAAGTAAACTGTTTACATGGGAAGACATGCCTTAAGGAAGGAAAGGCACGAGGCAAGACTGTATCTGAGAAACAAGGACTTGAAAACACTTCTCTTTACTATTGCATTTATTTATTTTTTTAATTTTTTTTTTTTTTTTTTTTGGTTTTTCGAGACAGGGTTTCTCTGTGTAACAGCCCTGGCTGTCGTGGACTTGCTTTGTAGACCAGGCTGGCCTCGAACTCACAGAGATCCGCCTGCCTCTGCCTCCCAAGTGCTGGGATTAAAGGCGTGCGCCACCACGCCCGGCTTATTTTTTTTAATTTTAATTTATGTGTAGGGGTGTTTTCCTTGCATGTGTATCTGCACATCATCTCCATGTACGGTGCCCTTGGGGGTCAGAAGTGGGGTTCAGATCCTCTAGAACTGGGGATCTGTGAGTTACAAATGGCTGTGAGCCACTCTGTGGATGCCAGAAATCAAACAGAAGCCCTCGTCAAGATCCGCTAGTGCTTTTAACTTCTGAGCCACCTCTCCATTCCCTATGATTCTTATTGAATAAATTTTGAAGAAAAAATGCTATCAGAGAAAACTGCTGTGTGGTACACATGCCTGTTCCCTTAAGGGATGGAACCCAGCTAGCTGTTCTTAAGCACGTTGGCATTTGGAGGACTTTCAGTTGCCTAGGATTTAAATCGAAACTGCCAGTTTGTGTCAGACCCTCTTTAGGACAAGGAATAACTACTACATGTTATGCTTGATGAACAATTGGGATAGAGCTGAACGTGAGTCTGGACTTGTGTCTGTAACATTTGCATTTGTCATTAGTTAGCTGATGAATTACTAGAGATTTGTGTTCTTCCAAGTCAGCCGGCGTGACCCACTGTTTCATCGCAGTTGATGGGCGCCTTGGGCAGCGTGCTTTCCAAATGTCAAGCAAGACAGACTTTCACAAAATTTACAGTTGAATGTGATGTCATCCAATGGCAGTCTTGAAAAGTATAATGAAGAGCAAGAAACTATGGAAAATTTAGAGTGAGATTTCTATTCCCAAGGCAATCTTGATTCCATGGACCGCTTCGGTGTAATGTTCGTAGCATTCACTCATCAGCTCCTTACACTCCTCGCTGCTGCTTCTCAGTTATCACTCCCAGCCCCAGTCTCCTGTGATGCCTGGGCTCAGAGTTCACTCCCATTGGGGAATTTTTCTCTATGACAATTTTTTTTACTATTTTATTATTATTTTTTAATTGTGTGTGACAATGCAAGTTATGATGGAAACTGAATTAGGTACAGAACTTTCAACTCATCAAGATAGATAATAGAATATTATTATCAGTTGCCAAATACATATGGACTGGATATTGGGAATGTATGTTATGCCATATAATTTTCATAATTGATCTTATTGTTTTGTGTTGTATTTATTGTTACAAGAAAAAGAGTCTTTTATTGGACTAAAAGGGGGAGCTGTTGGGGGGAAAATGCACCTTAAATTAAAAAAAAAAAGCAGATAGGAGGGAGAGGGGGAAGAGGGTAGGAGGGTGGGACCAGGAAGGGGAGGAGGGAGGAGACTGTGATTGAGATGTAACTTGAAGAAATAAATGTTGAAAAAAAAAAAAAGAAATTGAGAAAAAAATGTTTGAGGACTTCAGAAAAGAAAACCATAGTACTCTACATTTTATAGGACTCATCCATGTCAATGAAAATACCTTGAAGGAGGATGTATGAGTCTCTTGTGTGTGGCTATAGCACCATATAACCAGTAATTTACACTGCAGTCTTAGAACAATGGGCCTTGCATGCACTAGATTGTTACACATCTACTCTATGACTAAGCCACATGATATCACTTTTCTCACTGTATTTTAAGACAGGGTCTTGCTAAGTTGCCCAGGCTGGGCTTGAACCTGCAGTCCTTAGCCTCTTGGGTAGCTGGAAGTACAAACTTGGATTTCCAGGCCCAGCTAGGTGAGATCTCAAAGAGATCGGTTAGTTTAATGAAGTGAAGAAATTTTACTAGTGTTTTCAACAACCCCAAATTGTGGTGGCATAACAGTGACAAATATATTGATGTAAATGGTACTGCAAGAATATAAGTATAATTACTAGACTAAGACATCCCAGTATATAATGTACATCTTACTTTTTAAATTTTAGTTTATTTGTTTGTTTATTTATTTATTTTGCAGGGCAATGATGGCTCATGCCTTTAATCCCAGCACTCAGAAGGCAGAGGCTGTCGGATCTCTGAGTTTGAGGCCAGTCTGGACAATAGGGTGAGTTCCAGGACAGCCAAGGCTACACAGAGAAATCCTGTCTTGAAAAAAACAAACAAACAAAAAAAAGTTTAATGGGCCCCCAGTGCAAGAGGAAGCTCTTAGCCCTCATGTATCTGGTGAACTGATGGGGGCTGATATGTGGAGGCACCCCACACTGGAGGAGTAGGATAGGTAGGAGAGGGGAGAGGGTGAGGGGTGGGACCAGGAGGGGTAGAGGGAGGGGATTGTGATGAAGATGTAACTTTAATAAATAAATTAAAAATTTTTTATTCAACAAATATGTTCATGCTCTATAGTTCAGCAAGGATATTGGAAAAAATACTCTCTATCAGGTTAAAAAGTTTAGTTTATTTTCAGTATATAACTGAGGAGGACCCTACAGGTTGTCCCAGCAGGGAGCAACCTGTGAAGAGGTGAGAATGAAAACACAGTTCAGATTGACTTTATCAACTTGGATCAAACTTCAGGGAATCTGATGCTGGGTGGTTTATTGCTCATATATTTAAACACAATATAATTTGGGGGAAAAAGTTTCCTGGTGTAATACAATCCCTGGTGCACAAGAAAGCATAATTACATTGAAACTCAACTCAGGGTACATGGTATTTCTTTTCTTTTCTTTTTTGGTTTTTCAAGACAGGGTTTCTCTGTATATCCTGGACTCACTTTGTATACCAGGCTGGCCTTGAACTCACAGAGATCCACCTGCCTCTGCCTCCCAAGTGCTGGGATTAAAGGTGTGCACCACCACCGCCCAGCTTACATGCTGTTTCTTCGAAGAAGATGGGTTCTGGAGATAGGCTGCCTCAGCTTCAGGGCCTAAGGAAGGGTCTGGCCTGGTCCCAGTCACAGTCTATACAGACAGCTCAGAGGTCGTTTGGGCTATTGCTGCCTCCAGTCCTTGTTGTGGGAACTTGGGGAGCCCCTAGCTGTGAGGGTCATTTAGATTACTAGCCTCCCCCAGTCCTGGTTACAGGGGTGTGATATGGCCTGGCCTCCTCCAGTCCTGGTTACAGGGGTGTGATATGGCAGATAGATACTAAGGCTGGTAATCCCCTCCAATTCCTTTCTTTCTGGAGGGAAGAACAGATTATACATCCATTCCTCTGAGAGGACAGTCCTTCATGCTCGTCATTCTTGTTTCCCTGGAGATCTGTGGGCTCAAATACATCCACCCTCTCAACAATAACTTAAGAGATCCTGCCTTTAAGATTTTAAAGAAAGGTTCGTCTTTTAGAAATTGTAGAAGATGTGTTATTTAGTCATGACCTGTGACATTTCAACATTTTTTTCCTTTTTCTTTGTGGAGATGCTAGGAGGTGTTCTTTCTTTTTCTTTTGTGTGTGTTTTTAATGGTGAAAAAACCAAACCAAACCAAGACAACAACAACCACAACAGCACATCAAAATCCCAGGGGCTGGGGAGATAACAGCTGATCACTTGCTTTCCATACAGGCATAAAGAACTGAGTGTGGAGCCACAAAGCCCATAAGAGACACCAAGTACAGAGAGTTGCATCTGTCATCCCAACTGCGACTGGGGGTACAGTGAAGGGGCAGAGATTGGAAGATCTCTGGAGCTCACTTGTCAGCTAATCTATTCAAGTTGATGCACTCCAGTGTCTTGGTTATTTTTCTGTTTTTGTCAACTTGACACAAACTGGAGTCATCTAGGAAGAGGAACTGCAACAGACAATTCCTCTGTCAGATTGCCTGTAGACAAGTCTTTGTTTCTTTTTCTTTTTTTTTTTTTTTTTTTTTTTTTTGGGTTTTGGAGACAAGGTTTCTCTGTGTATACCTGGCTGTCCTGCACTCACTTTGTAGACCAGACTAGCCTTGAATTCACAGAGATCCACCTGCCTCTGCCTCCCTAGTGCTGGGATCAAAGGCGTGTGTCACCACACCAGGCAATTGCAGGCAGCTATGAACTGCCATGTGGGTGTTGGGATTTGAACCCGGGTCCTTTGGAAGAACAACTTAACCAGAAGAACAACTTAACTGCTGAGCCTTTTCTAAAGCCCCAAGCCTATTTCTTAATGTGGGAGGTCCCAGCCCACTGAGGGCAGAACCACCCCTGGGCAGGTGGTCTTGAGTGGTACTAGTAAGCATCACTCCTCCATGGCCTGTACATCAGTTCCTGCTCCAGGTTCCTGCCTTGAGTTCTTGTTCTAACTTCCCTTCATTATGGACTGTGATGTGGATATAAACCCAGGTTGCTTTCCGTTATGATGTTTAATTCAGCAATAGAAAGAAAACTAAGACATCCAGTTTTAGTGAGATTATATACACATGCACACACACAAACATGTATACACACAGCACATATTCATACAATACCTAGATGTTAATATTAAAATTACCTTGCTAACTGTGTAAGTGTACTCACATTTGCAACAGTCTTCTGGGCAGTAATTCCCTCTTTCCCTTCCTTAGTCTTTGGCAACCCCCTTCAACTTTCTGGTTTTATGATTTTTGGCCACTTCATGTACTTCATGTGAACAGAATCATGTGGTATTTGTCTTTTTGTGATTGGTTTATTTTACTTAGCATAATGTCTGCCAGCTTCATACATACTGTACAATCTGACAGGATTTTCTTTTCTCCCCCCCCAAAAGATGTTTAATATTCGGTTTGTATGAAAATACCACATTTTCTTTGTCTATCTGTCATTCATATGCATGTTTGAGCTGCCTCTACCTCGGGACTATTGCCAAATCATGCTGCAGTGAACATGGGAGGCCTGTTATCTCCTTGACATATTGATTTCATTTCCTGTGAATCTTGGTCCAGTGGTAGGATGGTTAGGACTTATGATGGTTCTGCTTTTCATTGTTTGAGGAACTTTCATACAGTTTTCCGTAGTGACCCCATCTGAATTTCAACGTCTCCCCTTCCTGGCTAGCTCTTCCTTTCTGGTCTTTGGGCATCGGCCATCCTAATGGGTGTGAGATGGTAGTATTGTGGTTTTGATATTTTTCTTTTTTTTTTTTTGAGACAGGGTTTCTCTGTGTATCATTGGCTGTTCTGGACTCACTTTGTAAATCAGGCTGACCTTGAACTCAGAGATCCACCTGCCTCTGCCTCCCTAGTGCTGGGATTAAAGGTGTGCGCCACCACGCCCGGCAATTAGACAGCTGTGAACTGCCATGAGGATGCTGGAATTTGAACCCAGGTCTTTCGGAAGAGCAGCCAGTGCTCTTAACTGCTGAGCCACCTCTCCAGCCTGACATTTTTCTTGATTAGTGACATCAAGCATATTTTTATTACTTGTTGCCTTTTGTAGACTTTCAGAAAAAAATGTTTAGCATGTGTTTGTGGGTATTTGTGTAAATATACGTGCTTATGCCACAGTGGCCTGTAAAGATCAGGGGACTACTTGCAGGGGTCAATTCTCTCCTTCTACCATGTGAGTTCTGAGAACCAACTCAGGTCATCAGCCTTGAAGTCAAATGTTTTCACCTGCTAAACTATCTTGCTGGTCCTCATTTATTTATCTTTTTTTTTTGAATGTCTATTCTTTGTCCACTTTAAAACTGGGTTGCATTTGTTGCTATCGTGTAATTATTCAAGCTCATCATACATCTCTAAATATGAACCCCTTAGTAGCTTAGTAGACATCTGATTTCCAAATAGTTTCTCTCATTTCATGTTTCTTTTTCCACTCTATTCCTTGTTTTCTTTGATTAAAATTTTTATTTTAATCATTTAACCTTTTAAATTATCATTCTGGTTTTAAGTACTGATAGTTTGAATAATGGCTAATAATATTCTTGGCTATCCAAACATATTTATGTAAAACTACAAAAAAGATTGACTCAGTGTCAGTCTTTGATCATGAAGACAGGAATAAAATGTACCTCAACCCAAATTTAAACTCTTGTTCCTGGATAGTTAAAATGAAGATTATATTGTGTGCGTGTGTGTGTGTGTGTGTGTGTGTGTGTGTGTGTGAGAGAGAGAGAGAGAGAGAGAGAGAGAGAGAGAGAGAGAAAGGAGAGAGAATCACTTTAATTTATAAGGAAGTGTTACTCTCACTGAACTTGGACATTACTATTTCAGCTGGACTGACTGGCTAGGAGCCCTCCCTCAGTCCTGCTTTTCAGGTTCTGTCATCATGCCAGGCTTTTGTGCGGGTACTGGGAATCTGAGCTCAAGGCCACATGCTTGTACAGCAAGTGCTTACCTACCGAGACGTCTCTCTAGTCCCCTACTGTAATTTTTATTCTAGAGATTGTTTTTAATTTTTATTTTAACTATTTACTAAAGGTTTGAGATTTATTATTTATTTATTTAAAATACCTAGGGAGGGGGCTTGAAGCCTTCAGCTAGTGTTGAACTCACTATGTAGTATGTAGTGTGTAGTGTGTAATATGTAGTATGTAGAATGACCTTGAATTTCTGACCCTCCTGCCTCCACCTCCCAACTGAAGTTCTAGGTCTGTATTGCCACATTCAGGGTACACATTGGGTATGAAACCCAGGGACATGCTGCTCAGGCACTTTGTGAATTGAGCTACATTCCCAGCTCTAAAACAATTACAAACTTTACTTCAGACATTATTTTACAAAAATATCATTAAATAAACTGAAAGTAGAGCTGTAGAAATGGCTTAGCAGTTATGGCTGCTCTTCTAGAGGACCCGGGTTCAATTCCCAGTGCCCACGTGGGAGCTCACAACTGTCTGTAACTCCAGTTCCAGGGGATCCAACATCCTCACACAGACATACATGCAGGCAAAACACCAATGAACATAAAAATAAATACTTAACAAAAAGATGTCTGATTAAAAAAAGAAATGAAAGTAGCCTTTTATGATGCAACATTATGCTAATGAATGTGACGTGTGTACTCTTTTTTTTCTCACTGAGACAGGGTTTCTCTGTCCTGGAACTCTCTGTAGACCAGGCTGGCCTCAAACTCACAGAGATCATCCTGCCTCTGCCTCCAGTGTTGGGATTAAAAGTGTGTGCCACCACAGCCCTGCACATGCACTTTATTTTTATTCTATTGGCCCTTTGTGAATTTCACATCCTGCACCCCAATCCCACTCATCTCCCCCTCTCCTGGTACTCACCCTGCACCTTTGTAACCTCCCCTAAAGAGAGAAAAAAAATTTTGCTGTGGAAGCAGTATACCCTTTTGTCCACACTTCTTTGCTTACAAATGTTCATTGCAATGACTCGTTGGTCTGGTGTGAGGCCTCTGGCTTTTGCTACTCTATCGATATTGGAACCTCACAGGGACTCCTCTCATATATCCTGTTGTTGCCCTGTGTCGTGGAGATCCTATAGTTTTGGATCTGTAGGACCAGCCCCTTCATTCACTCCAGCAGTTCATCGATGGGGTAGATGTTGGGGTGGGCCAATTCAAAGCCCTGAATTTAAGCCTGAGAGGTATCTGAACTGGTCAGCACACTGGCTCTTCTGCTCTCATGCCCTTGGCTGTCTCACCAGCAACAGCCCCTGTCCCCCAAACCAGGGACAGCTCTACACTGCTGCCCAGGTGAGGTGCAGGGCTTGCTGGTGTTCCAGCAGGTGAGGGGCATGACCAGTTCTCCCACTCTCATGACCCCTGGGGCCAGCTCTCCCCAGATCACACCATTCTGCTGGCTCACTCATGCCCTGCACTTTCTTTCTTTCTTTTTTTTTTTGAATTACTTCCTTTAGTGTTCCATTCAAATACTACTTTTTTTTTTTTTTCAAAGAAGTGGCTGCAGTGAGGATACACCTTGGAAGTCAAGGAGGGGCCTGGTGATCAGTTTCCTTTGGGTCAAGATTTGCCTTTTCTTTCCCTAGCAGAGGTAACTGAACTTACATTAAATTGGTGAACACGTGAGAAATGTAGTCTGATATTCTTGGGGCTTTCTGTATTCATTTAGTACCTCATTGACTTGTAGGTACCTCAGCAGTCTGCTGGGGTTGGATTTTTCATCTAAAGAACAACAAACCAGAGAGAGCCCAGAGCTTCTGGTACAGACAACACAGGCCCTTTGGCTTCGTTCAGGATGGCCACATAATGTGTGGTTTGGCCAACAGTCTTTGAATGCCCCTTCTCAAACTGGAAGATGCATGTGTTACAGAATATTTTTTTTCTTGGTTTTAAATGATCTTCTGGAAGGCTATCCTGATCCCTTAACACAAATTCAAAAGAACAAATGTAGAACACTTGATGAATCCTGCAGGTCCATGGGATGGCTAGGTTTTGTGTATAGGATGTTTGCTCAGAACTGCAATGTTGTCAAGAGAGTGTGTTCAGTACTCAGAACTAGCCTAATAGAAGATACCAGATTACAGCCTGTAGAAAAATGGCTAATTAAATTATTTAACAGTATTTAGATTATATTTAATTGGTTGGCAGTTGTTAATCCTTAACCTGCCATTGTAAATGAGTACACAGACACCTGATAGATTTTTAACAAGCCTTGGGCTGGATTGTGCAACATAAACTAGCTCATAATTCTATCCCTGAATAAAGCCCTGTATAGTATACATACATCCCCTTGGACTGTTATTCTCCACATTATGACAATGTTCCTGGCCACGTGGAATGAGGTTCTTTTTTCTAATCCATAGCATGTGTCCTCTTTCCTGCTCTTTGCTTCTTCTTCTTCTGGGTACTGGAGGCTTCTTCTACCCATCAACCTCTCTACTTTGGAAGTCCGAGCACCTTAGTCCTGCCTATCTCTGTCTTTGCCCAATCTCAGGCCTCAGCATTTATTTAACCAATCAGAGACAAGGAAGGCAACACAGCATTACTTGAGGTACAGCAAGCAAGCTTTTGGGAGCAGGTTAATTCATTTAGAACGCATAACATCACACCATCAACAGCCTTTGCTTTGTTCTGTTTGACTGAACCCGGTGTCATTGTCTCATTTTCCACTTTTATCCTAAAAAACTGTGACAGCAAAGTATTTGCTTACTTCTGGGTTTTGATCTGTCCTAAAGAGCCAGAGTAGCATTTTTATATGGGATTCTGAAAGCCACTGTCTAATGATACATACATAACATGAAGTAGGAAACTGGAAATAAATCACATTAGAATAAACAACAGTATAAAAGCTAAAAACCATTCTCCTCAAGACTTACTTTAGCTCCAACAACCGAAATCCCTATTTTAAAGTAATCGTTCTGCACATTTAACATCGGAAATCTGAGCATTCCTCCCTGGCAGCTGTGTCAGGTATGACAGACGGTAGGTTGATGTAGGTTCATGTTGATCAGGAACTCATGTGTTGGATCCACTGGGCTCATGGGGGAGTTTCTCCCAGGGTCCTGGCTCATGGCTGGTTTGTGGGTTCTATGTCTTTGGGGTACATGTCCTGTTGATTCTACTTGTAATGGCAGAATAATAAAGTAACTGCATATTACAACAGTGCTATTGAGATGTACTAGATACCTTGGCTAAGATGATAATAAATCAGGCAAAGCCAAGCATATTTTAGCTTTTATTTAAACAATGATATGTCTTTACTACCTGCAGTAATGAATACTGTCTTATGGGATTAAGAGGATAGGAGAATGCATGGGAAGTTATTTTTAAAGAAAAATAGAATGACTATAGAGTTAAAAAGCAGCCATAGAAAAATTTGAAGGACCAGCCTTTCAACACAAGCCCTATAAAAGCCTTGTGTATGATACATTGATTGTTATTAGTTTTTAGCCTCTGCAGTCTTTGGGGACTTTGCTGGCATGGATTTCTCATTTAGCAGAGTGCAGTCAGCTGCATTGTATGCTGGTCTATGGAATCATTGTGCTTCGTTCCTATTTACCTCATCCTTGTGGGCAAACATCTGCTTTTCTGTCTTGTTAGAACTGCAGCTGGATTTCTGGAATTCTGTGGCTGTCTGGTATTTTATTCTGCATATTAATATGGTTACATTGCATACAAGGCTCTCCTTTTCATTTCAAAATAAATATCTCCCTAATACTGAAGATCATGAAAACTATATAGGTTTATTGTGAAATATTTAAGCTATGAAAAAGAGAAATATTAGTAACAACGATGACAAAAACCCCAGAGAATTAACCCTGGTAATGAGATAACATATTGGCGATCATCCCTCTAGGTGTTTCTCTTGCATATGTATTTACATATAAATGTGAATATATTACATATGAATCTAAAATTAAATATAAGCATAATTTATGTAAATTATATCTTGTAACATTCTTCTATACTAATAACTGTGTGCCTAGATCATTATTTTAGTGGATGCATTGTGTGCATTATATTTAAAATGCATCCTTGCACCGGGCAGACCTTCAACCAGTAATGTTGAGCGAATGAGCAACAATAGCTTATTTACCTAACTTCTGGGGCTGAGATGTACCTCTGTGGTAGTTTTTGCCTTCCATGCCTGAGGCCCTAAGGACAATCCCAGAACCACAGAAAACCAGAACAAAGACACCCAACCCCAATCTCCTACTCGTGGACATGGGTGATCTCCAAGTTTTCACTATTAAAGAGGCCCTTTGCACCTTGTACTCAAGTAAAACTTGTGAAAGTTGACTCGAAAGTGGGAGACAGCAGAGTTTGCTAGTGAGTGCCCAAATATGCCCAAACCATCCATTCACCTTTATCACCAAAACACAAGAATGTTTCTATACACTCTCCCCAGTGGTCTCAGTGGTCTTGTTGTCACTCTTTTTAGAATTTACCATTCTGAAAAAAATTGCTTACTAGTTTTCCTCACATTCTTGGTGTTACAAGTAAGGTCAGAAGCTATTTGAAACCATACTTTTTAATTATTAAACACTTATTTATTAATAACTATATTCACTTATAACAAATACACTTACTTAATTACTATTCCTATAAATTCCTACAACCCCTATGAATGCCTACAACCCCTAAGATCTAACCACTTAACCTATTGATAACTATTACAACTATTTTCATAAGGATACAGTCTCTGGGGCAGGTCCTCAGTCACCAGGAACACAGTCTCTGGGGTAGACCCTTTAATGCACTTAGCAGTCTTTCTTCTGGAATGTCTCAGATGGACGTAGATCCCTCAGGGTAAATTGGCTATGGCGGTTTCACCTTAAATAAGGCTTGAGGCTTTCTTCTCTCTGGGAGACCCCAGCCATCTGTAGACCAACTTACTTCCTTTGTATCAGCAACTCTGCCGCTCTGCCTTAGTCTTTAAAGCTGGCCACAGTTCCATTCAGGCCACTGTTCGGACAGGTCAAACCCCTCTAGGCAAAAGCTGAGCCACAGGGTTTAGTCCTTGGCCTTTGCTGTATTGCTGAGGCTTTCTCTGCTCACCAGCTTCTTTCTGCCTCCGGGAGATCTGGCCATCAGTCCACCAGCACTTTCTCCATCAGAGGATACAAACTACTTGCTGTCCTTTCTTGCGTGAAGACTCGCTGGCAACCTAGCTATCTACCATTCGGCTCTCTAGCACGCAGCTCTCCCGGGCTCATCCACTTGTCCTTAAATAGGATCGCTCCTTGTTCCACCTGCTTCAGCTTAATTTGGGCTCCGCCCACTTAGCAGCTGAAAACAATGCCAGGTCATAAAGTCTTTCCTTGTTTCACCTGACTTCAACCTTGTTTTTAGTCCATAGGCTCCCCTCGTTTCATGTGATGTTCCTCTGACTTCATCCTTGTTTTTAGTCTACAAGCTGATAAGTGAATTGCTCACATCCAAGTTGATCATCATGCCCCGGATTAAGAGACTGTATCAGAAACCTAGATATTTACTAAATCTAATTTTTATTAATCTAACTCCCTACAGCTATTTCTGTATTTATCTAAATTTTAAAAATACATTTCTTGATCTTTGCCCAATGGTTTTTCTCTTGAAACTCTGGCGACCTGCTTTAATGAGGTCATTTAATTTTATAACTTTATTAAAATAGAGTACAAAATACTGCCCCCGCCCTCCCCCCAATTTCCATGTAGTAGTCTGAACTTGGGTGCTAGGCAAGCAATGTACCACTACCTACATCCCAAAATATTTCTTTGGGTTGGGTGGGCTGTCAAATGAGTACATTGATCCCCAGTTCTCATTTGTCAGAATAGCAGAAAGAAGAGAATTTGGAGATTTTTATATCTTGGTGCAGTGTCTTTTTGTCTGAAGGACTTCTGGTAAAATTAAGAGATTTCTTTAAAAAGGCAATAGTTATTTAGAGGCAAGAATGGAGTTGTCTGAAATCTGAATTCTAACAGTGTGTGGGGGAAATCAGTTCATTATTCATATGCATTTTCTACCTAGTAAATAAAATATAACATTTACATTTCTTCTATTTGTTTCAGTTTCATGATGCTATATAAATGTGTAGTTTGGAGGTCAGAGACCAATGTCAAGGACTTTTCCTCAGAAGCTATCCACCTTGTGTACCCCCCACCCCCTGATTTAATGAGAAGCTTGTAAGTGACAGTTGTCCTAGAATTCTTCTGCAAAAGCAAATGAACAAGAAGAAATGGAGTTCTCTGGTTAGCACCAGGGAGCTAGCTCCTTAGCAAAGCCCATCTAAAACCTGGGGATTGGTAGCCTTGACTCCTACACCACAGACATCAGGAGGCCAGGAAGTAGGGAAGGAAGTCCAGTACACGGTGCTGGGGAACATGGTTGGGGAGGCTGATGAGGTCAGGCAGCGATAGCCTGCCTGGAATGTCAGGAAACTCCTGAGAGGAGCCAGGACCCCAGAGCTTGGGGGTTAAGTGCCAGGGCTGGATAAGAGAGCAGCTCTAAGTCTTTCAGAGCCAAATGAAGCAGAAGTTCCCAAGTTTGAGGCTGCCTTGGTGAGTCTCAGTATCCCTCACCTCTATGACACTTAGGACTACAGCCAGGGCTGGCCCCTAAACAACATTCATGCCCCCTTAGTCATGATCGGTCTACACACAAATGACTGTCATAGCTGTGGACCTGCACCCTGATGGAATGCCCCTGGTTTGGTATCTAGCTGTTTGTGGTTGTGGTAGAGGCGGAATCTGGACTGAGGCGTGGGGAGTTGGGGGCTGCCGAGAGGGTGAGTCATCAACATTCGCTGAGTCCACAGGCGTCTGTCCCAGTCGCTGTACATCCCCAGTGGTTCTGACAATAGGTGATGGGTGTTTGGAATTCCTCTAGGGACACCTACAGGAGAAGATTCCCTGCTGCTGCTGCACAAATCCAGTTGTCAGCTTTCATGGCGCCAATCTTCTCAGGGTTGCGGCCGCCAGGTGCCTGTCATCTTCTTAGGGGGTGTCTTCCCCTTGACTTTCTTATAGCTGGGAGGGCACTGAGGGTCAGAGGATGAACTGGTCAGCGGCTCTCAGACGTCCTAACGCTGTGACCCTTTAATTCAGTTCCTCATGTTGTGGTGACCCCCAACCATAAAGTTATTTTCTCTGCTGCATCATCACTAATTTTGCAACTGTTATGAATCATAATGTAAATATCTGATATTTCCAGTGGTCTTAGATGACCCCTGTGAAAAGGTCTTTCGATCCCCCCCACGGGTTCCAAACTGCTGCTCTACATCATGGTGATGACTCCCACCAGTACCTGGGAAACACAGACCCCATGTTATTTTATTTATTTTTTTTTTGAGACAGGGTCTCTCACTGGGACCAGGAGCTTGCCAATTAGGCTAGGCTTGCTGGCCAAAGAGCCCCAGGGGTCCTTCTGTGTCCCTGCCTTTCCAGTGCTGGGATTACAAGTATGTGCCACTAAGCCCAGCTTTATGCCTGTTCTGGGTTCAAATTCAGGTTCTCACATTCACAGAGTAAGTGCTTTGCAAACTGAGTCATCTCTAAAGCCTTCTCCCCTACACTGTAATTCCCCCATTACATCTCTAATTACCTCTTCCCCTTACTCCCATCCCCTTCCTCAGTTTAAATTCTGAATGAAATTCAGTTTCTGGGTGGTAGTGAGGAGCTGGCATTCACTAGAGAGGCTTGGTGATCACTGTATCACAGCTGGACCCCTCCCTTCCTGAGGCCCCTTTGTGCTTGGCAGTTAGCCTTACTTTGACAAGTGTTTGTAGGGTTAGTATACCAAGGTATCTGTAGAAACCAGGACCTTATTTCTACTCAGATAGCTTCGACATCAGGTAGTTTGATCCATTGCGGTTTTCCAGCCAGCTGCTTTATTTTCACAAACTCATTTAAGGCAAAAAGTGAACAGACAACGTCAAACCATGTGGGAACTGTTTTATAGACTTCTAAATTTCCTGATTCTAAATAGTACAAACCTTTTATAAAATTACCTTAAAATATGTCTAAAACAATGTCCAAGTTACTGTTTTAACTAGTGGTAAGTGCCCATTTGGTGGCACCAAGCACATTGGGTCTGTTGTGCACCCACTGTTCCCCATAGAACTGTCTTCATCTGCAAACATGAGATGGCGCCCCTTTAAGTCTGCCTCCCAACCTCCCCTCCCACTGACAACCACCATTCTATTTTCCACACAGAGGATTTTTTTTTTCTTTTCAAAATAAGACAAAGATCGATCTATCAGGAATAGATTTGGGAACAGTCCTGCCTGGGCACACAGTCTGGTAGTCTTACAATTATGCATCTTCTTGAAATATGTTTTGAATCATTTCTACTTAAAAAAAAAAGAAAAAGAAACAACACCCACATATATGATTCTGGAGGTTCTTGCTAACGTTTGAGGCCATATGAATATCTTATTAAGGATTATGCAAAACACCCTCCTACAAACCCCGACATTATTACATGGCCCTCCCAAACTTCAAAGCATCAGAAAAAAATTTTTAAAAAACTAAACCAGATTCAGCTGGCTATCCCACTTGGCTCCAGAGCACTACAGAGTCTGAACTTGACCCTGCAGCCTCTACATAGACAGCACTGCCATTGACTCTGACGGAGATTTAGACATGAAAGGATTCCAGGGTCAGAAGGTCAGCTCTACGGGGTGGCTGTGTCTGGTTTAAGCAATCCAGCTTTTTTTTTTTTTTCCTATTGATAGTAAAAACATTTTATAATTCTTTTTTTCAAAAAATTTCCAAACTTTTACAAAAACAGGCTCCTTGTGAAGTGTGAAAGGCATCCAGTTGAACTGCATAACAGAGGAGTCCCCAGCAGAGAGCAGCAGGAGGGAACACGGTCCCAAACTATGGCGATTTTGGTCAAGTCAATTGTAGTTGAAAAAAGACACATCAGCAGACGGAAGAATTTATTGGGAATGGTTTGACTATAAAGTGAATGCAGAATAAAGCAAAACAAAAACCCATGAGTTTTCATTGTTGTCACCTAGTGATTGATGCTGGCAGGATTTATACAATGTTTGTATTCCATGAAATTCATAAGCTAGAAAACATGCAACAGTGTCTAATAAATTGGATAGATGTACAAGTACTATTTATTTATATATTGATGATTTATTATTATTGTTATTATTTTTAGATTTATTGATTATAATGCAATTATATAATTTCCCCTTCCCTTTTCTAACTCTCCCATGAGCTCCTTGCTCTCAAATTTATGGCCTCCTTTTCTTTTAATGTTGTTGCCTATATGCATATATAGATTCCTAAATTTATAAATTCAACCTACACAGTCCATATAGTGTTACTTGTGTGTATGATTTCAGCTGACCACTTGGTACTGGATAACTGATTGGTGTACTCTCTCCTGGGGAAAACTATTTCTCCCACTCTAAGCAACTCCTCAGTTGCCTGTAGTTCTTTGTTCAGGCTTGAGGGCTTGTGAGCTTCCCCCCTTCCAAGTTAGCTTTCTATTGATGTCATCTGCGTTCACTTTTTGTTTAGGCAACCATGTTGGTGGGACTTCATGGGGGTGAGAGCTTCTCTGACTATATATTTTTTTTTCTTGTTTTTTCGAGACAGGGTTTCTCTGTTTAACAGCTCTGGCTGTCCTGGACTCGCTTTGTAGACCAGGCTGGCCTTGAACTCGCAAAGATCCGCCTGCCTCTGCCTCCCAAGTGCTGGGATTAAAGGCATGCGCCACCACCGCCCGGCTCTCTGACTATATTTTTAATTAAAATTTTTATTTATTTTATGTGTACGGGTTGTTGGTCTGCATGTAAGTCTGTGCACCATGTGCATGAAGTACCAGAAGAGGGTGCTGGACCTCATTCTGACTGGAGTTACAGAGCGTAACTGTATGAACTGCCCTGTGGGTACTCGGAATAGAACCTGGGTCCTTTGGAAGAGTTGCCAGTACTTTTAATCTCTGAGTTATCTCTCTAGCCCTTAACTGCTATTCATTAACTGATGTGAAGGTAAGTATCTTAAAACATTCTGAAACTAGAAATGAATGGTATTTTTTTTTATCTTTATTTTTAATTTTGTGTGTGTTGTGTTCTGCCTGCATGAATGCCTGTGCACCATGTGCATGCAATGCCTGCAAAGGCCAGAAGAGGGCGTCAGACCCATTTGATGGAACCATTATGAGGAACCATGTGGGTGATGAGAATCAAATCTCAGTCCTGTGGAAGAACAACCAGTGCTCTTAACCAGTAAGCCATGTCTTCAGCCTCCAGGCATGGTATTTTTAAGGAAAGTCAGTTACGACTCTTTACGTGAACGTTTGGAAATAGAACTCCTCAGTGTTTTTGTGTTGGTATTCATTTACTAGCTCAGCAAACATTTCTTGGGCACTTACTCTATGCTCACAGTTCGTCTACTAGTTTTCTACAGTCTCAATTAAGGGAGTGCCTAAGGAGGTGATGGTACAGGTCAGGATGAGGCAGTGGGGCTGGAAGATTTCGTAGTCTCAAAGGAACTCTCAGGAGTAAAATTTCCTCAAGAATTTCCCCTAGCTTTACCTGGAGTGTACAAATTTTGATTGGCACGTGGTTTCTGTGACTGGCCCCCTAGGAATAGCTTTTGTAATATTATCCTAATATATGTATGGGAACAGAGAGTATTTTGTTGAACTAACTTAAACAAATCAGAAAACTGACTCAGTGTTATTAGAGACTTGATCTTGTGCCCTCATTGTATGAGCAAGGGAAATGTAGATATAGAGATTGCCCAAACTGTTTTCTTGCATTTTCATGCAATTGGGTTTGGCAGTCTTCTGCCATGGGACAGGATTGTAGTCAATGGTACTCTTGGCTTTGCTTAAGAGCCAGAGAATTATAATAGACATTTTATCCCGCACTCTTATAATCCCGTGAGCCACTTCTTGTTCCATTATTGAAAGTGAATAATAGTGTGCCACAAACAAGAATAACCCCAACATTTAAAGTTTTTCTTGTGTGCAGTTTAGGAAACAACTAGTCCACAGAGAACAGGGCTCAGGGGAAAAAAGATGAAAGCGTTCATCCCCACCCTTTCCTTGTTGTCTGTGTCTACTCAGATCTGGCAGGAATGTGAAGCTACCCACCCCAGCGGTATTGCATAGCCACCAGCGGTATTGCATAGCCACTTACCCAGGTCCTGGAAGGTACCAGGTTAATGGTTGTAGAGGAAATTTTTCTTCTTTTTCTTTTTGGGTGGTGGTGTATGTGCATGTACTTTCTTTCTTACTTACTTTGGTTTGTTTCAAGGTGGGTTCTGGGGATTGAACTCAGGTCCTCATGTTTACCTGGCAAACCATTTCCTTACTGAGATTCCCCAGCCCCAATATTTTGATGTAGTGGTCAAACTGGTTTGCTGAAGAGATCTAGAAAAGCCGCTGGGAAATGGTAGACTGAAGGAGAAGTGTGAAGTGGGCAGGACTGGCAGTAGCCACTCTGACTCCTGAATCCCTTTTCTAGCCACTTAGCTTCAAGCTCTGAAATTTCTTCCTTGGTATGATCCTGGCCACTGCCCTCATGAGTAGGAAGAACCCCAGGAAACACTGTTTCCAGGACTTGTTCAACGCTGGTATGTTCCTGTAGAGCTCAGCTCATTTGCCAGGCTTGCTAAGCAGTTCTCTGTGACACCATCTCATGCATGTGTTATCATCAGTGAAGTCAGGAGGAGAAAGAATGGTCCTGGGAATATGTCTGCAGCCACATAGCATCGAATTTTGGCAGTGTGACCCAGCATAAATATCCTAAAGTCTTTTATTGGGAATGAAGTGATGGAAACTATGGGAATGACTCCTGTAAAGAGGTCTCAAGGATCACTGAAGGAACCTTTTTCATAGCCTGAGTTGGAGTTTGGTCTTCACAGTAGCTTTTTCTGGGTGATTAAAAGGGCTCAGCAAGAGAAGGGAGAAGCTTTAGAGAAAGCCTTCATTCTTCTTGCTGGAGACCACCTAAGGGACTTGAGGGCCGAGAGTTGGAAAGCCAAGCTCAGATTCAGTCTTATATCTGTAAGAAGTTCTCAGGAGTCCAGTGAGTGAATAGCCCATAGTCTGGGTGGCCTTGATGGGCTTCCGGTCTTTTCCTTAGCTGATGTCTTTGCATCAGCTAGGAAATTTATGTCTTGAAAAGGAAGTGATATTTTTAGAACTGGATCAGTATTTCCAGCACATTTATTGAAGTGCTGGCTCTGTAGTGTTTACATGGCAACGAGATGAACTATTTTCACATCAGGGGATAGCAGCTTTTTAATTTTTTTAGTATGTGGATTAGCTTTTCTGATAAAGAAGTAGAAGTCATTGGCCTATTGAGATCGCTTTTGACATCTTAGCTGTGGTTCATCCTCAGCTTCTCTCATGAAAGACTATCTTCACATGTCCTTGACAGAAGAGTTTTGGGAGGGGTAATAAAGATGATCTTATTTTATTTTTAATGTTGGAGATTGAGTCCACAGCTTTGTATATACATACCAGGTGGGTTCTTTACACTGAGCTATATCCCCAGCCCAATAAAGATAAATTTAAGTTGGCAAGCTAGGAGCACATCTGATCATTTTGGAGTAGTGAATCTTTCTTGAGTCTTTGCTTCTGAGGTTATGCTTATGATGATAGGGGTACAAACTGGTAGTTGCCCCCCATTGCCGTGAGTTCTGTGTCCCTGGGTTTAACCAACTGCAGAGTACAAATATTTGAAAAGAAGAGGTGTATGTACACAGACCCTACATGGACTCTTTTTTTGAATTGTTACCTAACAATGCAATATAACCACTACTGTATATGGTGTGGAGTGATTTAAAGTGTGTAGGATTATGCACAGAGGTTCTATGCAAATGCTATATTATTGTGTAGAAGGCTCTGAGAATTATGGTGTCTACAGAGCTCCTGGGACCTATCTTCCACCTAAGGGATGATTGTTCATGGATTCTATTCTCAAGAAACTTAAAATTTTAGTGGAGAAGACAGTGCACTCGTGGATCTGTTAAATAATGAAGACAGTAGTATGTAATATGTATGCTTTAGAAATTTGGAGGAAAGGAAGAACAGTGAAACATTTTAGAATTTCTGTAGTCTGTTGCTTTTTCTTTGGTAGTAGATGACTCCAAAACCCCACAATAGTGGTTGGAGAGGACAAGGGAGGGTGATTTGTCTCTTACTCTCTTGCTTGTATAATGTTGTCTTGTACACTCAGTATCCATGGAAATTTGGACACAGACAGGAAAGCTGTTTTTGGAAGTAAAGGGCTTGTACACTCAGTATCCATGGAAATTTGGACACAGACAGGAAAGTTGTTTTTGGAAGTGAAGGTGAACAAAGCCCACAGTGATGGAATATTGTCCACCACAGTACTTACTTTAAGTTCACCTGTCCATCCAAAGTCCCTGGTGCCGAAAGGAAGTCTTCTGGCCAAGGCCCAGAGGTTCATCTTTTTAAGTTTACTATAATGATTAACTTTTAATTGTGTGTGTGTGTGTGTGTGTGTGTGTGTGTGTGTGTGTGTGTGTGTGCTTGCTAAAGCACACCAAAGCATGCATGCACATTTGAGGGCAGAACCTGCAGAGGCCAGAAGAGGGTGTTGGATTCTCTAGAGCTGAAGTTACAAGTGATCATAGCTGCCTGATGTGGGTGGCTGGAACTCAAAGTTGGGTCCTCAGAAAGAGTGGTTTGTCCTCTTCACCACTGAGCCATCTCTCCCACCCTCCAAAGACTCATCTTCATTTCCATGTTTTCCCAATGAAATTCAATTAAGACGCTGAACCAGGAGGGGAGTAAGCAAGGCCAGACATGGATGCCATGTTCCCTTGTTACTTCTTTCCTTCACTGTGTTCCTGACCCATCCCTTATATTCCTTCCTCTGATTCCTCTCTTCCCTTCTTCTAGAAGTATATCTATGTTGTCCTGCCACCTACCATTCCTACATTCTTTCTTACAGTTCTTTGCACAACACTTATTCCTTCATTTTGAACAAGCAAAGCCAGAATGGGTTAAGAAACAAGTTGAGAACACTTATTCTCTTGCAGAGGATCTGAGTTGAGTTCCCAGCACCCACATAGCGGCTCATAATTATCTGTAGCTCCAGTCTCAGGAAATCTGACACTATCCTTTGGCTCTGTGAGCCCAGGTATGCACACAGTATAAATTTACACATGCACACAAGCCCTTGTACACATAAAAGTAAAAATAAACAAATTAATCTTTTTTTTTAATAATTTATTTTTTATTTCTTCAAGTTACATCTCAATCACAATCCCCTCCCTACTCCCCCCTCCAGTCCCACCCTTCCACCCTCCTCCCCCTCAGCCCCACCATCCTCTTCCCTTCTTTTTTTTTTTTTTTTTTAGTTTAAGGTATTTATTTTTCCCCCCAACAGCTCTCCCTTTCAGTCCAAATAATGGTTCTTTTTCTTATAACTATAAATACAATACAAAACAACAGAAATAAATAGGCCACGATTATAAGAGTTATATGGCTTAGCATACATTCCCAATGTCCAGTCCATATGTATTTGGCACCTGACTTTAACATTCTACTATCTAACCATCTCCATGAGTTTAAAGTTCTATATCTAACTCAGCTTTCATACTAACTTGCCTCATAATTTTAAAAATATCTTCTTAGATCCAGAACACCCTCTTGATTCCTAAACAACTCAAAATTTAACTATGAGACTCTAGCTATCTATTCTTCAACCACCTCAGAGACCTGAGAGGGATAAATATATCTGATTATATAGGAAGTGCAGGGCCTGCAGCTTCCAAAACTAAAAAATGACATACCAGTGGCTGCCTGGACAGTTCCCATTTTCTCTCCATACATTAGAGCATCAAGGGTTTGTATTTTCAATGGAGACATCTTAAAGGAAAGATCAGAGAATGAAGCGGAAATGCTTGGATTGAAGGCGGCATAGGAGCAAAGAAAGACCTGCACAAAGCATATTCAGGAACCTGGCCATTTGTAGGACTCTGATATTTTAGTTAACCCTTTTTTTTCATGTTTAGATAATCAGAGTCTTTTTTTAATAATTTATTTTTTATTTCTTCAAGTTACATCTCAATCTCATTCCCCTCCCTACTCCCCCCTCCAGTCCCACCCTCCCACCTTCAACCCCCCATTCTCTTCCCTTTTTTTTTAACTTTAAGGTATATCTTATTTCCCCCAACAGTTCCCCTTTTCAGTCCAACAAATGGTTCTTTCTCTTATAATAATAGATACAATACAAAACAACAGAGGTAATTAGGCCACAGTTATGAGGGTTATATGGCTTAACGTACATTCCCAATGTCCAGTCCATATGTATTTGGTACCTGACTTTAACTTTCTACTATCTAACCATCTCCATGAGTTTAAAGTTCTATATCTAACTCAACATTCATACTAACTTGCAACACAACTTTAAAAGCATCATCCTAGATCTGTAACACTCTCTTGAATCCTAAACAACTCAAAATTTAATTATGAGACTCTAGCTATCTATTCTTCAACCACCTCAGACCTGAGAGGGATAAATATATCTGATTTTATACGAGGTACAGGGCCTGTAGCTTCCAAAACTAAGAAATGACATACCAGTGGCTGCCTGGGCAGTTCCCATTTTTTTTTTTTTTTTTTGGTTTTTCGAGACAGGGTTTCTCTGTATAACAGCTCTGGCTGTCCTGGACTCGCTTTTGTAGACCAGGCTGGCCTCGAACTCACAGAGATCTGCCTGCCTCTGCCTCCCAAGTGCTGGGATTAAAGGCGTGCGCCACCACCGCCCGGCTAGGCAGTTCCCATTTTCTCTCCATACATTACAGCATCAATCTTCAGTTGTTTGGCCCCATTTCTCTGACAGACATTGATTGTAGAGCAGGGGTTATGAAGGACTTACCTACCCTGTCTTGGCAGAGCCAGGCTGTCGACTTACCTGCTTCCAAGTTTTGTCCTTTTTGGACAGCATTCTGTCTACAGTTGGAGCAAGGGGTTTTTCATGCCAAGAGATAGGCTTGCAACTAATTCAATCATCTCCCACTGGAGATTCTTCGATGCTCATCTTCTATTTGCAGTAGAATAGGGGGTGCTGTCAGGAGTTGATATGTCTTGATATAAAAATATCTAAAGTTAAGAAAACATCTTTGAATGCCATATTCTGCAGATCTCTTGAGGTTTTTGAAGAAGCCCTATCTATTTCTTATATTAGGATAAGCAGATGTTGCTTGTCTCTTAGCAGGTTTATTTCTGATTAGCTTAGAAAATAACTATAATAGACTGTCATAGTACCTAACACAATGACTGGCTTGCATGACTATTAGTTTGCATTTCTTAATTATCCTAAACAGTTTATGACAATTAGTAGCAAAAGGCCGAAACCTCACATTTCATTTTTTTTCTTTACACCCTACCCTTCCATCCCATTTCTCTGGGGTGGGGTGTCCTTATATAACAGTACCTCATCTCAGTTGAGAGGTCGTATGAGGGCCAAGAGCCTCCTCATTCATTGGGGGTCTACGAGGCAGTACCACCAGTGAAAAGTGTCTCATTGCCTGGGAGAGAGAACTGAAAAACAAACAAACAAATAAGCAGACAAACAAATAAAAAAGAATAAAAATAAATAAAAAATAAAAAGTCTATGTCCATATTCCCTTTGGTGTGTTAGTTGTAGTATCAATATCCCCTACTATATAGCTAAAATCCTACTATAAGTGAATAGATGCCATGTGCATCCTTCTGAGTCTGGGTTAGCTCACCCAGGATGAGCTTTTCTAGTTCCATCAATTTGGCTGCAAATTGCATAATTTCATTGTTCCTGATAGCTGAATAATATTCCATTGTGTAGATGTACCACAGTTTTTTTAACCCATTCTTCCGTTGAGGGACATCTGGGTTGTTTCCAGTTTCTAGCTATTACAAATAAGGCTGCTATGAACATAGATGAGGAAACTTCCTTATGATTCTGTGAGGAGACATTTGGGTGTATACCCAGAAGTGGTATGGCTGGGTCCTGAGGCAAAGTTATTCCAAGTTTTCTAAGGTATCACCAGACTGACCTCCATAGTGGTTGAACAAGCCTGCACTCCCACCAGCAATGGTGGAGGGTTCCCCTTTCTCCACAACCTCGCCAGCATGTGCTGTCATTTGAGTTTTTGATCTTAGCCATTCTGACAGGTGTGAGATGGAATATCAGAGTCTTCTTGAGTTGCATTTCTCTGATGATTAAGGATGTTGAGCATTTCTTCAAGTGTCTCTCAGCCATTAGAGATTCCTCTTTTGTGAATTCTCTATTTAGTTCTGTCCCCCATTTTTTTATTGGATTATTTGGTTTCTTGGCATTTAATTTCTTGAGTTCTTTGTAGATTTTGGATATTAGCCCTCTGTCAGATGTGGGGTTGGTGAAGATTTTCTCCCAGTCTGTAGGCTGCCGTTTTGTTCGAATGACAGTGTCTCTTGCCTTACAGAAGCTTTTCAGTTTCATGAGGTCCCATTTATTGATTGTTGACTAAACCTTCTTAATGCAGGTACTAGCCAGTTGTTTACAATGGAATTCCGTAGTGCTTCTAATAATGAAATCAAATGGTTTGTAATTCAGGATCAATGTGCAGACAAGTCTTACTATTTCAAGTACTCTTTAAAGTAATAGTTAAATTCTCTTCTCTGTACTAACTAATGCTGTCCTGCTGTAGCAATTGAGACTATTTGGTTCATATTCCAGTGCTTCTCTTTTTCATATCTGTTATCACTTGTGGAAAATGCATGGTGGATAAAGATTTTTGTCTTTTAATTTTCATGCCTAGTGCTCTTTAAAATAATAGTGCTTAGTGGGAGATTATAAATGAATCTTGATCTCCTCAGCTGTAAATGGCATTGAAAAATAAAAGGTGATAAATACACTCAAGTACAAAGACTCATAAAGTGTACAGCAATGAAGCATGAGTCCAAGAGCCTTCGACAAAGTGAAAAGAAGAATGATGTGAACCCCTGGTTGTAGCTACACTCCTTTAATGGCTTCAGGGCACTTTGTAAATTACTTTTACTGTCCTGTGAGAAGAGTGTTCTGTGGAGCAGTTAAGTGAGTGGGGCCACAACTCACACCAAGTCAGCCCAGAAAGCAAGTGCAATCCGCCGCTCAAACCTCAGGTCCTGCATGCAGGAGCCTGCTGTGGCTTTTTTAGAGCGTCTTCTGGCATGTTCTACAAGCCAAAGCTGAGTCAGAAACAGAGTAAGAAGTCATTTAAAAGTTGAGTTAACAATACGGCAACCCCATCAGCCTTGGGCCCGAAAATGATGGTAGTTTTTATAAGGAGTCAGGGAAAGGGAAGTCACTGGACACCTGCTTCACACTCATCATTTCACTGGGCATGTGCAGGCACTCACAGTAAAGGATGGAAAGTTGTTCTCTTGGCATTTTGTAGTTACTTGCTATAAACAAATACCTCCTGCAGGGTCACTCACATCCCAACCATCCTCAGGACCCTGGAGATTCCCAAGAAAAAGCCGGAGCCACTTCCTTCACAGAACCACATTCTAGTAGGAGAAGGCAAAATAAACAAGCCAGCTAATGAACACACAAGGGAAGTAAGCGCCAGCCAGACAAGGGAGATTTTGTGATGTACCAGAATCTGGCAAGAGGGAAAGTGGGCTGGGCACAGTGCCATCTGGGGTGGGAAGGGGAGGTCTCCTCCAGGAGGACGAGCCCTAGAGAACCAGGCATGTGCACACACATAAGAGGACATAAGAAGATGGCCCAGCCCTTGTTGTTAAGCGTGTGTGTGACTACATACAGACCGATGTCTGCCTGTCCACATAACTCCAACAGCAGCAGGAGACACCAGTAAGGACCTGTTCTAAAGAGTTGGCTTTTACTAGGCTGAGATGCCTACTGTGGAATGATATTTGCCCTGTGGCCTGCTTTCCTTCCTTCCTCTGGACTCTAATAGGCAGTTGCCACCCTACTCCTTTCTCCTTTCTGTATTACCCACTTATGTTAACTAAACACAACTGCTCAAAATCACAGAATGAAGCAAACATGATGGAAACCATTGAGGCCCCTGCAGTAATCAAAGGTACTTCCTGAACCATGACAATGCAAGAGAGAGTAGTGGGGTCATGGTAATGACCGTAAACAGACTGGACCTATAGTGACCACGGCATCATCAGGAACTCTATGGGAGAAGCTAGCAGTAGGGTGTTGGAATTGATTTGAGGTCTCTGACAATTGACAGAGTTGGAAGCAACACAGAACTCAAAAAAGTCAATCTGCTTTGGGAGTGTTAAAAGGAAACACTTGTTTGGAAACAATTTTCAAGTGTGAAAAGAATAGCTGTTTCAGTGGAATCTCTGAGCAGCCTGACCACACAGTGGAGGGTGAGAGATGTGTCACATGGGGGACCTGGGTCTAGATCTCAGCACCTCCAATGCCCAGCACCCAATTAAGAAATTCTGAGCTCCAATTAATGTCAGCAGTAGATCAATGACACCACCCAGAGTAAAGCAGACTCCTAAATCCCATCCTGGACTTGTTCCTGTTCTCCTTTGCCTTGCCCCAGCATCCCATGCTTCAAGAACCCTATGCTTTCAGTTTGTTTCCATGTCACTTCCTCATTCTCCACTGGTAAGTTCAAGTTCACAGAAAATGTGAAGTGATCCGGATCATACCCCCTCTAACTGGTCCCCAGGTTAGGTTAGAATCGACAGACAAAAGGCTCCTGAGCAGATCTTACCCACCGTATGTTTGATAGTGTTGATGTGAACACTTAGCTTTATTGGCCTCTTCTGTGTGGTTTAGCAAAATTAGGCTCCTTCGTGGGCCGAGTCATATACCGCTATAGCTTGTCTTCCAGGCACTTCTTTCTACTGCTGCCTACAGCACCAGAAATAAACCCTTCAAAAGTGCCTCCTCAGAGAACACACAGTCACCCCCACATTCCACCATCCTGCTTGCACCCATGCAGATGAGGTGACAATGACACACAGACACACTGTGCGACACTGGGCTATAAAAGGCAGCGTCCCAAGACAGGAAGGAGAAATACATGTGGGAACCCCCCTCTGCAGAGAATTGAGGTGGTTTCCGGTCCTCAAACCTCTATCTGCCTACCCTTGTTTTGCTAATCTGAAAGGACAGATTTGTCCTCTGCTCTCACCGGGCACTCTTCAGAATGTATTTTGCAGGATCGCTGCCCACGGACTGACTGTGTTTTCACGCAAAGCTAAGGCAACTTTGTCTTCAGAGCATTTTGTTTATTTGGGGTGGGGCGTGGTCAAAACAGGGTTTCTCTGTGTAGCAGTTGTGGCTGTCCTGGAACTTGTATTGTAGACCAGCCTGGCCTGGAACTCACAGAGATCCACCTGCCTCTGACTCTGCCTCCTGAGTGCTAGGATTAAAGGTGTGTATCACATGGCCTACCTTCAGGGCATTTTTTTTAAACGTTTATTTATTACTTCGTTATGTCTCCATTGCCACACCTTCCCTCCACTCCCTCCCACCCTCTCCCACCTCCCCATGCCTTCAGTGTGGGGTGTCTCTGTGTATCAGCCCCCCTCAGGTCGCTAGTCATATGAGGTATAAGAGCTTCCTCTTGCACAGGAGGCATACATGGCAGTTCCACTAGGGTGTGTCCCACTAACAGGTAACCAAGTCCCTGTTCTTACTCTTTTGGGTCTATTGATTGTAGGATGGTTATCCTGTACTATAATGGCTAAAATCCAGTTATAAGTGAGTATATGCCTTCAGGGCATTTTAAATGGTAAACTTCTTTGTACTTTGGAAAGGATACATACAGACATGAATTTGGAAATTGTACTTATGATGAGATAATAACAGTAGACATTTCCTTCTTAGGCATCTTTACTAAGGTTAATAATTAATAACAACAACACTGTCATAAAATTATTTTAGGTCAGATTTACAGTGTTTAACATTTCATGTGCTTTTAGTTAGATATAAACATGGTATCTCAAGCAATCTTCAAAAATTCAACTTTTCTACTGCAGTGAATAATATATGCTTATACATATGACATAATACATGCAAAAGATGTATGTACAACTAGATAAGCTGTAGAAATGTTTAAAGCGTAAGTCATCAAGCATTTTAATCTAAATTTCCATCTCCTAGCTGAGGGTGACAGTGGTCCTGTCATGTAAGAAAACATTGTTTTCCCATAGTCTTCCCAACCTCTGACTCTTACAACTTTTCCACCTCCTCTTCAGTATTAGTTCATGGGCCTTGAGGAAGAAGTGCAATATAGATGTCCCATTTGTGGGTGAGCACTCCACTGACACTCTCTGCATTAACCATGATCCCCGCTGGGCAACTTCTCTGATGAGGTAGGTCTTCACTAATCTATGGGTGTAGATACGTAAATGAGG
>CAJQZJ010032201.1:9328435-9358617 GCA_907164525.1 Lophiomys imhausi | reverse complement strand
GTAAATGAGGTAGGTCTTCACTAATCTATGGGTGTAGATACGTAAATTTAGAGAACATTTTGAAATTGTCCATTTAGCAGAGTGAGAGTAATAGGTTCACCCCGAAGTCTGTGAGAGCCCCACTCACTGGTTCCTTTACAGTACCAGACAAGTGTTTTGTCCATTGGAACAGGCCTTAAATGCAATCCTAAAGCAGCTGGTTACTCCTACAACCCTCATGCCACTGTTGCACCCGTAGGATGTCCTGCCACCTTCTAGTATTATGAAAACTAGCCAGCAGAGAGGAAGCTTCCTGGTCAGTACTAACTTTGCTTTTCCACGTCCTGTGATCAACGTGTGTGGCAGCTTCTGGTTAACCCACATTCATAACTGTGCTCCTCCCACCTCTATATCACACTTCTCTATATTAAGAACCCAAAACTACTTTTGAACTTCAGCACAAACAGTTTACCTGTAACATACAGTGATATTTTTCAAAACCAAGTTCTCCAGTTTTTTATCATCTCAGTCTACATTTCACATTTCATGAAAAATCTGAGTTAGTTTCTCCCCAAAGCCTTGGGATTATTCACATTTTGATTAGTCATCTCCTTCCATCTGTGGCTTAATGCTGTAGTAAACTGACACATGTGAAGGTTTCAATAATGGTGTTATGGTATTTAAAGAGACAAAGCAAAAAAACAAAAAACCTAAACCCAGAGTAAATAGCATACTTATAAAAATAGATAATAATATAGATCCCATTTCAATTAGTAAACTGCCAAGTGTCTACCAGGCCTGGTGTCACACCTATGTAATCCTAGCAGTTAAGAAATGGGGCAGGAGGATGGGAAGTTCAAGGTCATCCTCAGCTACATGGTGAGTTTGAATCCACCCTGTGCTATGAGACCCTGCCTCAAAAAAAAGCCAAACGATTAAGATTAATGATCAAATGTTGATGAGTAGAGAATGTGACACATGGGACACATTCCATGGCTATGATTCTATTAATTAATTTTAAAGTCATGTGTCAATAAATAGAATTTTCTCTTTTTAAAAGAAATCCTGCCTCAAGTTTAGTTGTAAAAACAACACATATCACCAGCCATCTTCAAATAGTCTGGGGGTGAAGAGGGTCATACCAGCCCCTCTGCCCTCACACTGGCAGATAGAGGCCTTTACTCTGAGGCCTTCATGGGGGTCTCCTGAACTGGAGCTGTGGCCTTGATGCTGATTGGGCCTCAGCCTTGGCTGGTACAGCCTGTGACCCTTGGCCATGTAGCCACAACTCCACTTCCCAAGCTTGGGGTAGACAATAAAAGCAATTCCACAGATCTTGCTGTTGTCACCCTTTGGCATTTGGGGCTTCATAGGAGCCTTGATGGCCTGGGTACATGCACTCATTGCCTTGCATGTGTTCCTGGGGAACTTGAGGTTAATGCCATTGAGAGATTCCTAGATTTGTGATTGGCATTTCTTGATGCTTTTTCTGTCCCATTTTCAGGACTAATTGTGTTCAGTCTTGCTCTTCAACTGGGAACCCACAGCTTCCAAAACACCTGGGACTAGAAGAAAAGCAGAAATCTCCCTTTGACAAGTAATGAATGCTGAGATCCCACAATGGCAAACTATGTTATTTGAAAGGTGTAGTCGTTTGAAATGTTTCTGTGCACAACAAAATCCCCCTTAACATTCTGTCAGTCAGGTGCACATAAGAAAGGCCCCCCTGTCTCTCTTCACAGCCTGTAGAAGTTAGTGTGTTGTGATCATTTGTCCACATGCCTTCCATTGCCCACTCTGTGACAGACAGAACCTCCAGGCCCTTAGTCACCACTGTACCTTCAGTGCGTAGCACAGTGTCCAAGAATTATAAGAAAATTTCACCAAAGTAAGTGAACTGGTGGGACGGACATTATGCTATAAAACAGGACAAAAAGAATGATACCTAACTCAGTCTGCTGTCTTACTCCATCCAGGAGGAAGCTCAGTGCTTACATTCAAGGCTCAGTAGTTTTCACCTGCTGTTCTTTCATCTTCTTTCTTCTTTGTAGCCTTTGTTTTGAGATCATATATTTTGGTGTCACTGCATCTGTGTAAACCATCTCAATTCTGCTTTGAATAAAACCAGAGAGCTAGACAAGTATGCTGTTGCATGCCTATCATCTGAGCTTTTAAGATGCTGAGTTCAGGAGGATCAAGATTTTGATTGTACCAGCCTTGAGTACACAGTAAGACTGTCTCAAAATGAATAATATTAATAACAACAACAATAATGATGATGATGATACTGTCCTAGTTCAGTTTTATGATTTCATCTTATAGGTTACAGTTCCTCACCAAGAAGACAAAACACTCAAAGCACAAATGTTAAGCAGGAACCATGGAAGAAAGTTGCCTGATCTCAGGACCATGTTCAGCTAACATTTTTACACAACCCAGAACCACCTGGCCTGGGATGGTGCTCACCACAGAGGCCTGGCCCTCTGATATCCATTAGCAATAAGACCATACCCCATAGACATGCCATTGGCCAATCCGATGCAGACAATTCTCCCTTTTCTTCTTCTCCTTCTTCTTCATAATTTTACTTTATTTTTAATTGAAAATAAAATTATTTTCATACACTATATTCTGATCACAGCTTCCCCTCCCTCACCTCATCCTAGGTCCTCCCTTCCTCCTCTCCCACCCTTCCAATTCCACACATTCTTTCTGTAACTTCAGAAAACAGTCAAAATAAAAAAGGTAAACAACAAGGATAAGACAAAATGACTAAACTAGCAAACAGAAAGAAAAAAGAGAGAAACTAAGAAAGAACATGAGAACTGCATACACATATATGAACATGTGCATACACACACATCATAAAAACTCAAAATCAGAAACCATAACATACAAGCAAAACACAAAACAAAACAAAAAAAGTAAGAGTCAGGCATAGTGGCATACACCTTTAATCCCAGCACTTGGGAGGCAGAGGCAGGTGGATCTCTGAGTTCAAGGCCATCCTGATCTATAGAGTGAGTTCCAGGATAGTCAGGGCTACATGAAGAAACCCTATCTTTGTTCACCACCAGCCCCCAAAAGCCAAACAAATCAGTATGAGACAAAAATATATATCTTCAAAGATATTTTTGAGTTTGTTTAGTGTTAGCTATCTACTGTTCTCCAAAGCTCTGCCCTGAACTGTGGTTAATATACTCAGTGAAACTCCACTGGAGAAAACTATTTTTTCCTTTGCAAGTGGGTGTCAATTGTAGATTGCTTCTTTTTTTTTTTAATAATTTATTTTTTATTTCTTCAAGTTCCATCTCAATCACAATCCCCTCCCTACTCCCCCCTCCAGTCCCACCCTTCCACCCTCCTCCCCCTCAACCCCCCCATCCTCTTGTAGATTGCTTCTTAATTAGACCATCCACTTCTCATCTCAGCAATGGAACCCTGTCTGGCTTCTACCTGCACAGGCCCTATGCATGCTGCCACAGTCTCTGTGAGTTCATATGTGAGTCAGCCCTGTTATGTATGGAAGATACTGTTTCCGTGGTGCCCTCCATCCCCTCTGGCTCTTAAAACCTTCCTGCCTCCTCTTCTGCATAGCTCCCGAGCCCTGAGGGGAGAAAGGTGTTGGAGACGTCCTATTTAGGATTGTGTATTCCAAGGTCTCTCGTTTTCTGTATATTGTTTAGTTGTGGGTCTCTGAACTAGTTCCCATCTACTGAAGGTGGACACTTCTCTAACGATGTCTGAGTGAGACACAAATCTATGATAAAGCAGAATGTTGTTAGGAGTCAATTTTAGCAGAACCACAGTATTTGGTGTTTCCCTAGGTCCATGGCCTGCCAGTTCAGGCTCAGGTTCTTAGCCATATGGACGGTGTCAGGCATGGATTCCATCTCATGGAGTTGGCCTTAAATCCAATCTGATAATGGTTAGTTACTCCCACAATGTTTGTGCCACTACTGCAGTAGCATATCATACAGGCGGGTCAACAATATAGATTGCCATAGGGTGATAGCTGAGTTGGTGTTTATCTTTCTTCTCTAGTAGCATGCAGAGTACCTTCTAGTACTATAAACACTAGTCAGCAGGGGGAAGCTCCCATTTAGATACCAGCTCAACTTACCTGTGTTCAATGAGATATCTAAGTGTTGTCTTCAACAATATGGCCCTATCATCAAGTTGTGGAGAGTAACCAATAGCCTTGGAAATATTCTGAGTTGTTTGAGAGTTTCTATGGGGCTGCTTTGACCAACAACTCAATTAAAGGTGACCTATTCCTGGCACTGGAGGTTTCACTTGGTTGTGGGATGTCTAGTTGGGGCTTTGGGAGACAACTCTTCAATTGATGTTTCCTTTTCCCAGGTGACTATAGGTTGTGTCGAGTGGACAATAAGAACTACCCAGAATAAATGTGGAGCTAAATTAAAGAATATATACTCGTCTTAGGGTTATCATTGTTGTGATGACAACCATAACCAAAGCAACTTGGGGAGAAAAGAATTTGTCTTACACTTCCACATCACCATTCATCATCGAAGGAAGTCAGGACGGGGACTCAAATGGGGCAGGAACCTGGAGGCAGAAGTGCTGCTTACTGGCTTGCTCTCCATGACTTGCTCAGCCTGCTTTCTTATAGAACCCAGGACCACTAGCCCAGGGCTGGCACCACCCACAATGGATTGTATTCTCTCCCATAGATCACCAGTTAAGAAAGTGCTCTACAGGGTTACCTACAGCCCAATCTTAAGGAGGCATTTTCTCTAAGGAAGTTCCTCCTCTTAGATGGCTAAATATAACTTGTGTCTGGTTGACACAAAACCAGCCAGCACAGTACTCCATGTGAACTAAAAATGACTAACATGAATCCAAATTTGCCTACTAGAGAATTCTGAATATACATATACATATATATAATGTGTGTGTGTGTGTGTGTGTGTGTGTGTGTGTGTGTGTGTTTTAAATTCCTATTTATGGCCCAAACCTATACATTATTTTTACTGTCCCAAAAAATTGCCTTTACCTTGCTGGCTTTTTCCCATAGAGTTAGATGATTTGCACACTGGTGGTTTGTGAATTGCACTGTCCCTGCATTAACACTTTTCTGCCAAAAGTTAAATTGCATAACTCCCCCAAAACATCAAGAAGTCCAGTATTTCTGAGAGCCTTGCAGCTAAAATCCTAACAAGACATTTAACTGATAGTCTCTGCTCTTCTGGTATTACTTGTATCAACAGAAAAAATAAGAGAAAGAGGTAAGGGAAGACAAGAGAAAGTTGCCCCAGTCTCCCAGCATTTCTGGACTTTGCTGGTGGCTCCTTTTCCTTGGTGTCTACTGATTAGGGTCTGACACATAACACAAAGATGGAAAGGACTCTGATTTATGCACAGTGGCTTCCCCTGACCTGGGTTCAACAAGAAACTTCCATGCGTGGCAATGGCATAAAAGTTCATCTGAGCCTGCTGCTGTAACTGGGACATCTCCAGGAACCAACCCTACTGCAGACAGCCCAGCAGGGGCAAAGATATGTTAAAGGGACATTCAAGATGGGGCCAATGATAAGTAGGACTACACCTTGACTGGGGCCTGTTTAGATGCATAGCTCTGGCCTCTATTTAAACCTCAGCCCCATGTCAGTACTCTAAAGATGAGCTGGGAGAGATTCACTGCGTCTTTTTGTCCCTCTTCCCAATGTGGTATCATTGAATAAATCTCCACGTTTGCTTGTTCTCTGTTAATTTGGCTCTTTCAATTGCCTACTGGAGATGGGTGGCAGAACTTAGCTCATTGGGGCACAGTCTGTGACCCCAGGCTTGAGAGTCCACACTCCTCTCACCCTTATTGTTTGCAGTGTGGCCATGGCGGGCTCAAAACCCAAAGTCTGAACAGACCTGTGGCTGTGGTCATCTCACCTCAGCACATCACAGAAGAGCAGAAGAGATGTGCCTGAGTCTGACACTCGGCTCCTAATTCCATTCAGACCACCGCTTGTGTTGTCACAAACAGTAAGTCCCTTCACCTGGCACCACCCCTCTTTCTCACTTGGCCACTTTACCTATCTTCACTCTGACCTCAGAACCCCAAATCAAGCAGATGACTTGGTGCTTTGAAAAGCCTTTTAAGTTTGTGGTCTCTCCATCACATCTGACTCTATCTTATTTTGGGCTTCTCTCATTGACCCCTGTGAGGAGTATTCTTATTATGCCAAGAACTTAGCTTGCTTTTTTTTTTTTTTTTTTTTTTATGCACACAAAGCCTTGTTTTGCCAGGGAAGGCACTAAAAACAAGTTGAGCCACAGGCCTCTCTAGAGTACCCCTGCCGGTTTTCAAACTTCAGTGTTAAGAAGCAAGAAAGGTCTCTTGTCAGAATTTTAGGCATGGTAGTAGCTAGTTAGAGAATTCTGTGAAAGGATTGAGAGGCTCCTGAGTTATCCTTCTAATTTTCCCTAGAAATAAGCCAGTTCCTGACTTCTCATCATTTGCTCTCAAATCAGAGAGCAATGGGTTCCGAAAGAAAATACGCAATGTGCTTTCAAAAGAAAGACATGCCAACGAGCACGTCCAAACATGCGCAAACGAGTTTATACGCCGCCATCGAGACTATTTTCAAGTGGCTGCTTAACTTGTTATCTTATCACCCAGTGTGTGTCAAAAAAATGTCAGCAGCTTTCAGTGTTGAAAAACATGCCTCCTCCTGAAAGAAAAGCTGTAGAGAGGCCTGCTCTTTACACCCACACAGCACTTACACTTTAAGAGCACCCCGAAAATTCCCCGAAGCGCTTTTATCGTTTCCTATCGCTCACATCACTCCACGGTTTAGTCAGCCAAACCATATCCTTTTCCAGCGTAGACAAATCGCCTTCCGACAAAATGCACACGGACAAAATATCACCAAGTCCCCAAGTTGTCATCTCTACCATATTTTTCTCCTGAGATGAGTAATATTTTCCTATCTAGTTTTCTTTTTGAGTACAGAAGCAAGGAGTGTATAATCATATACATATTTCATCATTGGTAGGCTTATTCAATTTTTCTTGAATATGTCTGGCTTGAACATTGGAATAAAGAAAGTAACTTCAAAAGGTTGTATTGATTTAGTCAAAAGAGAAGGCCATTTGTCCTTTCTAATTTTCAGTATATTTAAAACTTTAGCCACACTTTGGAGAGGATAAGAGGGTGGAAGGGCAGGACTGGGAGGGGTTGAAAGAGGGTACTGTGATGGAGACATAACCTGAAAAAATAAATAAACATAAAAATAAAAAATAAAAAAGTAAACAAAGCCGGGCAATGGTGGCGCACGCCTTTAATCCCAGCACTTGGGAGGCAGAGGCAGGTGGATCTTTGCGAGTTCGAGGCCAGCCTGGTCTACAAAGTGAGTCCAGGACAGCCAGGGCTACACAGAGAAACCCTGTCTCGAAAAACCAAAAAAAAAAAAAAAAAAGTAAACAAAGTGAAACAGTGCAAGGTGCTTTGTTGATTTTTCCAAACTTGTAGTCAACACTTGGGTCTTTCCATGTACAGAGATGACAGACTCCCAAGCCACTGGGCAGCGTTTAAACCAGCAGGCAGGCAGAGGTCAGCTCTGGTAGTTCTATGCTGTGGCAAGATCAGGCTTCTTTTGAAAAGAATAAAAGGAATAGTTTCCCATCCAGCTAATGTTAAGCAGGAGAGTGGTGTCTATTTAAAAACATGCTTAGTGTGGCAGATGCCACAGTGGTGAAGGTGCCTGATGACCAAGTTGGATCACACTAAACAAACGTTTAAAATAAAAAGAATGACACTAAGCTGAGCATGCCTACAACCCCAGTGTTCAGGAAGCTGAGACAGGAAAATCAAGAGTGTAGGGCCAGTGTAGGCTACACAGCAAGTATAGGTCTAGCCTAGACTACACCCCAAGACCTTGTCTGGGCTCCCAAACATCTGAGAAAAAAAAAGGAAAGAGAGAACATACTTAAAACTAGGATTCAAGAATCTGGGTACAGAGTTCCTGATGGCTGTGCGTGTAACAGTTAACAGATCCCATCCCAAATATTGGTCATTTAAGTGTTTACAGTTTTTGTTGAGCAATTAAATTTGTGATAAGTGCATTTGTCTCTCTCTCTCTCTCTCTCTCTCTCTCTCTCTCTCTCTCACACACACACACACACACACACACACACACACACACACACCACTGGTAAAATAAACCAGGGGAAACCCATGTGTGTGTCCCTAACAACACCTGGTTGGCAGACAGTGAGAGGCTTTACCATAGCATTGATATGAATTTCTCAGGGGAAACATTGAAAACACAGGACATCAGATGGCCAGGGCCATTACGGACAATCTCACTCATCTTTGCTGTGTTTGTTTTTGACATTTCCCGCTTGACATTCGTGCACTACTTACTGAAATGAATGTAACTCAGATTGCTGAGTTTATTTTCATATCTCAGGAATCTGAGTTGTACTTTCAGTTTTCATGAACAGAGATGTGTGTCATGATGAATCCGCCCTCATTCGGGTGAGTGCTTTCAAAATGATTGCTCTCTACTTTTGTACAGCACGGTGAAGTCTTCTATAACTTTGGGTCTGGCGTTTCCTTTAAGGTAAACAAAGCCATGTTTGGTTTTATATATAACAGAATCTGGCACAGGTGGGGATGTGTGGGACAGACTGCTGAGTGACTGGAGGTGGAAAAGAAATAGCTTCCGGGTGTGTAAATGGTTTGTCAAAACAAAACAAAACAAAACCAAGAAGGCCTGAATCTCGGTTTTGTCACTGCTTGAGTTCCCCAGAACTCCTTTCACACGTGTGGATGGGCACAGGAAAGCTTTGCATGCACAGCTTTGGAGAGGATAAGAGGGTGGAAGGGCGGGACTGGGAGGGGTTGAAAGAGGGTACTGTGATGGAGACATAACCTGAAACTCTCTTTCCTTTTTTTTTCTCAGATGTTTGGGAGCCCAGACAAGGTCTTGGGGTGTAGTCTAGGCTGGACCTATACTTGCTGTGTAGCCTACACTGGCCCTACACTCTTGATTTTCCTGTCTCAGCTTCCTGAACACTGGGGTTGTAGGCATGCTCAGCTTAGTGTCATTCTTTTTATTTTAAACGTTTGTTTAGTGTGATCCAACTTGGTCATTAGGCACCTTCACCACTGTGGCATCTGCCACACTAAGCATGTTTTTAAATAGACACCACTCTCCTGCTTAACATTAGCTGGATGGGAAACTATTCCTTTTATTCTTTTCAAAAGAAGCCTGATCTTGCCACAGCATAGAACTACCAGGGCTGACTTCTGCCTGCCTGCTGGTTTAAACGCTGCCCAGTGGCTTGGGAGTCTGTCATCTCTGTACATGGAAAGACCCAAGTGTTGACTACAAGTTTGGAAAAATCAACAAAGCACCTTGCACTGTTTCACTTTGTTTACTTTTTTTTATTTTTTATTTTTATGTTTATTTATTTTTTCAGGTTATGTCTCCATCACAGTACCCTCTTTCAACCCCTCCCAGTCCCGCCCTTCCACCCTCTTATCCTCTCCAAAGCTGTGCATGCAAAGCTTTCCTGTGCCCATCCACACATGTGAAAGGAGTTCTGGGGAACTCAAGCAGTGACAAAACCGACATTCAGGCCTTCTTGGTTTTGTTTTGTTTTGTTTTGACAAACCATTTACACACCCGGAAGCTATTTCTTTTCCACCTCCAGTCACTCAGCAGTCTGTCCCACACATCCCCACCTGTGCCAGATTCTGTTATATATAAAAACACAGTAACCCCACATATTTTTTTCAGAGCTTTGTCTGACTCTCTTATCCTCATTTTCAGGCGTAGTCTGAGCTTTCTCGTTTAAATTGTCCAAAATAAGCATAATATCGACATCATTAAGTCAGCATACAGCCAGAAGTGCTGCACCACAAGCTTCGGAAAAACCATTTAGGGGAAAGTTTCAGCACCTGGCTTGGAAGACTTTGTGTGCTGGATACTCTGTGAAATGGGGGCCACAACTCTGCTTTGCTCAACATGATAATTCAGTGGCACGGGGGTTGGGGGTGACATACTTAATATTACACTAGTTGGTCTAGGTGGCTACACCACAAATGTGGCTTGTCACCCTCCTCTACTGTACCTGTGTGAGTCCATGAGAATCACTGCATCCCATCAGCTCTGAGCACCTCAGCAGAGCAGCATTGCTCAGTGCCTCCCCAAGAACTGACAATGAAGATCTTATCCACAGTGTCTGACGTATCAGTAATAAAATAAAACTTACTATTTTATATTAAATAGATGTTCTCCTGATTCAGTTTGTCTTAAAAATATGAATGTTGTTAGAAGGCACAGCCTGTGAAATTTCTATCATTTTAATGTGTCACTACAGGCTTTCTAAGAGGGTCCTGAGACTGGAGCGTGGAAACCTCCGATAACAAGTGAAGGAGGCTCAGATCAGTTTCCCTTACTACATGCATTTTCTGAAAGGGTTCAAAATTAGGCATACTCTTTCTCTATAAGATATAATGCCCACTTTTCTCCCTTAGCCTTTTACGTATTACTCTTTTAATAAAAATATCCAAACGACTGAAGAGCGATGCTGTAATGTATGGAGAGAAAATGGGAACTGTCCAGGCAGCAACTGGTATGTCATTTCTTAGTTTCGGAAGCTGCAGACCCTGTACTTCCTATAAAATCAGATATATTTATCCCTCTCAGGTCTCTGAGGTGATTGAAGAACAGATAGATAAAGTCTCATAATTAAATTTTGAGTTGTTTAGGAGTCAAGAGAGTGTTATACATCTAAGAAGATACTTTTAAAATTGTGTTGCAATTAGTATGAATGTTGAGTCAGATATAGAACTTTAAACTCATGGAGATGTTTAGATAGTAGAATGTTAAAGTCAGGTACCAAATACATATGGACTGGTCATTGGGAATGTATGCTAAGCCATATAACCCTCATAACTGTGGCCTAATTACCTCTCTTGTACTGTATTGTATTTATTATTGTAAGAGAAAGAGCCATTTGTTGGACTGAAAGGAGAAACTGTAGGGGGAAATAAGATATACCTTAAACTTAAAAGAAAAAAAAAGGGAAGAGGATGGGGAGTTGAGGGTGGGAGGGTGGGACTGGAGGGGGAATAGGGAGGGGACTGCGATTGAGATGTAACTTGAAGAAATAAAAAATAAAGGAAAAAAATAAAAAAATAAAAATATTCAAATCAAATTATCTTTGTGCCCCCAAAGACATTACTGCATCCCTGTTCACTAAAGCATTTTCTACACTTGCCAACATTTGTCAAAATCTGAGCGTCAACCAGGATTTTGTATATATATACTGGACTACTATCCAGCCATAAAATGAAAGCAATTCTGTCATTTGTGACATGGAGGACATTATATCAAGACACAGAAAGACAGACATAATACGATGTCACTCATATCTAGAATCTAAAGGGTTCAAGGAGTTAGGGAGTGAAACAGTCCTGGCATTGGGGAGTGAGTGAAGCATGGAGATAGGATCAACAGTGACAAACTTCTAGTCACAAGATGAATAACTGCGAGTTATGAGGTACAGATAGCAGTTCAGAAACATGTATCTTACCATGTACTCACCTTTACATGATTTCCTTGTTTCTGGTGGCTGAGACATCAGTTCATTATGCTGTAGACCTTAAACGGGTAAACTCTTGTCAGATAAATAAACTTGGAATAGCTCTACCTCAAGACCCAGCCATACCACTCCTGGGCATACATCCAAAGGATTCCTCACCAAACCACAAGGACATCTCCTCAACTATGTTCATAGCAGCCTTATTTGTAATAGCTAGAAACTGGAAAAAACCCAGATGTCCTTCAACCGAGGAATGGACAAAAAAAAGCTGTGGTACATTTACACAATGGAATACTACTCAGCCATCAGAAACAAGGAAATCATGCAATTTGCTGCCAAATGGATGGAACTAGAAAAGCTCATCCTGAGTGAGCTAACCCAGACCCAGAAAGATGCACATGGCATCTATTCACTTATAACTGGATTTTAGCTATATAGTACAGGATAACTATTCTACAACCAACAGACTGAAAGGAACAGGAACATAGACTCTGTTACTTGTTAGTGGAACACTTTGCCCTAGTGGAGCTGCCATGTAGGCCCCTAGTGCAAGAGGAAGTTCTGAGACCTCATATGGCTGCTGAACTGAAGGGGGTTGATATGTAGGGCACCTCACACGAGAGGAGTAGGATAGGTGGGAAAAGGGGGAGAGGGTGGGAGGGTGAGCCCAGGAGGGGTGGAGGGAAGGGACTGTGATGAAAATGTAAATTGAAGTAATAAATAAATATAAAAAAATAAAATAAATGGTGTCTTTGTTTCCTTTCTCTCTCCTATGACCAAATACCTGGACAAAAGCAATTGAATGGAAGAAGGGTTCATTTGGCTCACAATGCCATCTGCAGAGAAGTCAAGGTGGCAGCAACTTGACATAACTGATGACATCACATCCACCCATGCCAAGAGCCGGAAGCAATGGGTTGAGGACGCTGAGCTTGATGTCTCATCTCCTGTACCATCTAGGGTCCCTTCCTCAGAGAATGGTGCTGCCTACAATAGCACAGGGACCCACCTGGTCTAGTCAATCCTCATGAACCTCCTTCTCTATGTGATTCTAGCTACATTGTGTCAAATTAACAAAACTAAAGTTAATACGTGATCATAAGGACCCTTTCCAAAGTTTTAAAATATTGTAACATTTGATATTTTTGTAAACTGAATTTATAATGGTTAAAAAATAATCACAAGGTTATACTGTAAAAAATAAAATAAATAAAATTTAAAACTAACAAAATAAATGTTTTTTGTTTTCATTTATTGTTTTTTATTGTGGAAGTGAATGTGTGTGTATGTGTGTGTGTGTGAGAGAGAGAGAGAGAGAGTAGAGGTGAGTGTGTGTATGTATGCATTTGTGTTTTATGTTTGTGTGTGTGCATTTGTGTGTTATTTTGTGTGTGTTATGTTTATGTGAGTGTGCATTTGTGTGTTGTGTTTGTGTGTGTGTGCATTTGTGTGTTATGTTTGTGTGTATGTGTGTGCACAGAACAGACTTTGGGAGTCAGTTCTTTCCATCAACTTGGGATCAAAAAATGAAACTGAGGAGATTAGATTCATGCAATAAGCACATTTACCTCTTCATTCTTCTGTCCTAAATGTTTTCTTTTTAAGGCATAGTAGAGCTTGGACTCCTATGGAAGAAGTGCATGGATAATTTTTAATATGCAGATCTCCAGCTGCCTATAATCAATGTTTAACTAAGCTCATCATCATCAAATCAAATAAATTTTCACATCAGACGCCTCTCCAGACACATCTCCTGTAGTTCACAGTGTGTGACTTGCCAGGAAACAAGTCCTTCTTTTCCATACTAACCCCTCACTGATGCCGCTTCCTCCCTTCAGACCATTGGCCTGTGGTATCCCCCCATTATTCAGTTCTTTCCATAGCACTTTAAGATTGTACAACCTGCCTCTGGTCTACTGGTTTCCCACACACACCTGATTTAACATGGAGAAATTGAAAAAATACACATGTCCACACAGAGATTTGAATTTAATTGCTCGGTGCTTTAACCTGGGAATTTGAGTTTGGATTCTCTTTAATTGTAGTGAATCATGTATTCACTAAAGTTGACCATTTTAGCCTTCTCAAGTGTACAACTCTGTCATGTTACACAGCTTCCCGCTGTACTGACTGACCTGCAGAACTTGTTCATCTTGCAAAATTGAAGTTCTACTCCCCATAAACAACGCCCAATTCTTTCCTCCCCTGGTCCCTGTCAGACATGATCTGCTTCCCCTCTCTATGATGTAGACTACCCTAAGGACCTCATGGAAGTTAAGGCACAGACATTTTTTTTCCTTTTATGCCTGGTTTACTCACTTAGCCTATCTCCTCAAGGTTCATTTGTGCCATGAGCGTGGCTACATCTTCTTCTTCAAGGTGATGCACACACAACACCTGTCTATACCATGTTTTGTTTAGCACTTAGTGGACGTCCAGGTTGCTTTCAGTTCTCACTTATTGTGAATAATGTTGCTGTGGATGTGGATGTACAAATATCTCTTCAAAACCCTGGTTCTTGTTCATTGGGGGTGTGTTATCAGAATGGATCCCTGCCTTTGGCCTTCTAAGTGCTTGCATTAGTAGTGGTGATTTACTGTGCTCTGCAGAAAGGGCATGTCAAGTAAAACTTCGGTGCACCCCCCATGGCCTCACTTTATTCAAATAAAAAGAGACAAATCCTCCTTTCCCAGGGCACCTGTAGTCTGATGCCATCCTTTCTTAAGCATATACAACAGTGCTGCCTTATCCACAGGGCTGCCTTATCCACAGGGTACACTTTCCAACTGCATTAGTGGATGCCTGATACTGTGAATGATGCCTAACCCTCTACATTCACTACTTTCTCTATAAATACATATCCCTATGGAAATGTCAATTTATATAAAACAGAGGCAGTAATAAATTAGCAGCAATGAATAGTAATAGACACAAAAACATTTACATTTTTTTTTTTTTAGTGTAGCAATCTACTGTATTGAAATTGCCAGATCACTGTCCTTGTGCTTTGGGGCCATTTTTAAGTAACCTAAGCACTGAAATTCCACAACAGTTGATCTGCTAACTGAAATCGACGTTAAACAACTCAGAGAAGAGAAAGAGGTGCATAGGCCAGGACAAATATGTCTCACCAGGACACACCACTGTGGAGCAGGCAAAGGGAAGAAACTGATGACTGCCACAATTCAGGGTTGAGGGAGGCTTTATGTTTCCTTTTAGAGCAGTGGTTCTCAAACTATGTGTCATGACCCTTTTGGGGTCAAATGACCTTTTCACAGGTGTCATATATCCTGCACCTCAGATATTTACATTATGATTGGTAACAGTAGCAAAACTACAGTTATGAAGTAGCAACCAAATAATTTTATGGTTGGGGGTCCCTACAACATGGGTTAATACAACATGAGTATTAAAGGGTCACAGCATTAGGAAGGTTGAGAACCACTGTACTAAAGGAGTCTGAAGGAGGTGGCTCTACACACAAGCATCATGGGTCTGTTTCTTTATGAGCCCAAGATCTGTCCTCACTTTCCCCTCAGTGTTTCTGAGGATGGCCTCTAGTGAGCTCAAAATGTAAACAGATCCTTTAGTATAGAAAATAATATGGTCCTGGGGCTGGAGAGATGGCTCAGTGGATAAAATGTCTGATACACAAGCATGAAGACCTGACTTTGATCACCAGCAACCCCTACAAGGCAGGTATGGCGGCCCCCACACATTCGGTAACTTCAGCACTGATAGGGATGCAGAGGCAAGAGTGAAGAAACAGGCCAATCACTGAAGCTCTTTGGCTCGCTAGCCTAGCTAATCTGTGAGTTCCAGATTCAGTAAGGAACCCTATCTCAAAAAATAAAGGATAAAGGAATCATGGAAGGCATGTGACATTCACCTTTTGCCTCTACGTAGATACACACACATGTATTCACACCCACATGCATATGTACATACATACATACATACACCACATAATACATACACACAATAATCATGCAAGCAACACAACAGGATAATGATAGAAAGGGTCTAAAAGGCACCAGAGCAGCTTCATATAAAAGACATTTAAAATATAATTAGCTCAGGCATTTAAACAGGTCACCTTGAAGGCGTGGTTCCCTAGCTCTTTACTTTCCAGCAGTGTTCAGACCAACAACAGCACCATGACAGTGAACAAAAGGCAAATTCTATTCCGGCCTGACTTACCAATTCACAAGTTTACACTCTCTCTGATAAGCCTTAAATTTATCAGTATTTAAGGTGAGCATTTTCCAAAGAAAAGAGCTGTTGGAAGCTGAGAGGAGGCATGGCCAAGACAGGAGAGAGCCAGAGGCCCTGCTGCAGCCCCCACTATAAATCTCTCTCCCCAGTACAGTTTCAAGGGAAACCCTGGGAGACCTAAATTGGCAGGACCCAAAGAGGAAAGAATTGAATAGGAATTGGAAGAACTGATTCAGTGTTCCTGCTACCCTAACTGTGATGCCCCATGACTTCACTGTGGCTCAGACTCCTCAATCTGGAAAGCAACTGGGTGAGTATCAAAGTTTTCTCCTGATCTCACAGCTTGTTTTCTTTTCAGAGCCAAACTTTGCTATGTCTGAGCCCTGACAGCCACAAAGGAGACTCAGGTCTATTTATTGCCAATATTTCCCTGGTCTCCTGAGCTTAGGTCTGCATGTTTTCTTAGTGGTGTGGACGAGAGATGGAATTAGCCCAAGCCATAATAGTCCACCAGAAGAAAGTGTACAGACCCTGAGGAGGGAAGATTCTGGGTGTCTGAATGCACTGCACCAAGGGGATTTATCTGGCTGTGTTTGTGTTTTAACATCTGTCAGCTAAATTGAGACCCAAATGTGATATATGTATATATTAGGGGCTCAGAAGCATTGTGTGGCTTTTGATACTCCCTGGATGATGCAGGATGGAGAAAGCAGTAAATGAAGTGCGAAGAGACCTGATCTAACATCCTCATTGGCAATACAGTTCTTATTTCAAGAAATCTTTGCTTCAAAACAAAGAATATGTACCCATCTTCTTCACAACCATATTCAGAAATTTTAAAAATTCAGACCATAGAAACTAGAAGCATCTGGAATGAACAAACATCTTCCTATTTAAAGAGCATCATGCCTATAGACATCACAAAACCAATATTGTCTATTAGCCCCTACTCCAGGTCTGAGCAAGGGTGACTCTGAAGGAAAACATGCTTGCTTCTGTATCTGCCATGGTGGACCAGCTCAAACAGCCTGATTTAGATTAATCCCAGGATCAGAAATTATAGAATTCTCAAGGTCTCATATAAAACTTGAGTTGCTAAAATTTTCCCTAACACAGAGCTAAGTGTGATGTCTGTGTCTGTGTGGAACCCACAAAACAAGCTGGACCCTAACAAGATACAAATTTGTTTGCAGCCCACTAATGCCCTGCAGAGTCCCTCTAGCAGGATCCATCTAGCTCTATAGTGCGTTCTAGCATTTGCTTGAACATGAGCTTCTGGGACTTGGTCTTTCCTAAGTTCTTAATCTATCCCATTAAGTAGCTGGCTTTGGTTAAGCCATTGCTGTGGAAGGACCTAATGTGTCATCATTTGCATTGATTTTCCCTGGACAGCAGCTAAGTCCCTGTTCTTGCTCCTGTGTGCAACACTAGTATTTGGTTCTTATCATCAAATGCTTGCTGCTGTAACCTATAAAGATGTCTGACAGGACCTATACCCTCACTATACTTGACAGGGCCACTGTATGGGTTAAACACAATTTTCATCCTAGGCTACAAATACTGAAAACTCTGACATAGAATGGTTACCCGCTACCATGAAACAACACATCATTAACTGTAGTTTAGAAGTGTTTTTTTACCCCTTGAATTCACACACAAGAGTTTGATTTTAAGAGGTATGAAAAAAAATTTCTTTACTATTTTTAAAATCATACAAAGGAGCTGGAGAGATAGCTCATCAGTTAAGAACACTTGTTGCTCTTCTAGAAGACCCAGGTTTGGTTCCAAGTACCCACATGGTAGCTCACAATCATCTGTGACTCAAGTTCCAGGGGATCCATGCCTTCTTCTGACCTCCTCAGGCACCAGAGACACATGTGATATACAGACATACATGTAAAACATCCACACACATCAAATAAATAGAACAAAACAAGCTAAATAATCACACAAATAGGTTTCATTATAGCACTTTCTCCACACGTGTCATTTTATTCTGCTCTTATTCAACCCCTTCCTCCACCACCCTCCCCAACTCCGCGCTCCACTCTGGCTGGTCTCCTATCTCCCCACAAGTCTTCTCCTTGCTTTCATGTTACATGTATTTCCTTCACATTACATGTATTCTATTACTCTCTTGCTTTTCCCTCACTCACCTCTCCTTAGCCTTTCTTCCTTTTTCTTAAAGTCCCCTTTCTAGTTTCATGATATGTGTGACTATACATACACACACACACACACACACACACACACAATTTCTAGAGTTCACATATGAAAAAAAAATGTGTTATTTATCTTTCTGACTGAAGCCTGTTTTGCTTAATGTCATGATCTTTAGTTGGCATCCACTGTTCTAAAAGAGTTAAATATCTAAAGTGTTCTTGGTATTAATAAGGTGGAGAGGTAAACCATTCTGGTATTTAGAAGTGAGGCCTTTGGAAAGAATTGTTTTTAATCAAGATCACTAGCATTCAGGCCCCCATAATTAAATCCTGGTTGCTCTATAGGAAGACAGACATTAACCAGACATATATATCACAGATATACTCCATATCTCTTTCTAATGCCACCTCAGGACTCTGCCAACAAAGGCCACCAAACAAAGAAGTGGCCCCTTGATCTTTCACTTTCAGAACTTTTAGTTAAACAAAACTATTGTCTTTAGAGATTTAGCCTGTCTCAAGTGTTTAGTTATAGGTTTTGGTTTTTTATGTTGGTTTTTAAGCAGACTAATACAGTATGTTAGAAATCAGTAGGGTCAGATTTATGTTCAAGCTTTTTCCCTCTGAAAAGAAAATCCCACAAGGGCAGAGACTTTTATCAGCTACTGGATCCATAGCCATATGATTATCTGAGATAACATTTGCCTGATAAATACATAATAAGTTCTTTTCAAACCAAAGGAATGGCCAGAATTATATACATGAGCATCACTCAGAGGATCATTCCAAGAGAGACTTCTTGTGAGCAACAGGCTTGGCATGAAGAACATTGTCTTCTGACGTGCCTCTGAGGAGGAGGGAGTTTTTTGGCCTTTCTCTTCAGCCATCCTGGCTTAGGTTACTCCTGGAGCTGAGTCAGGATTTAAACATAGCGGTCAGCCTCTGATGACTTAATCATTAAAGATTACTCTATCACCTGCACATGTAGGCAACTCTGACATCAAATCACAGTACCCAGCATCCCCTCCAGTTGTGTTAAGGTAGATTTCCTATTGCCTTCAAATTACCACAGTTACTATTCCCAAACTGGACTGACTCTTGAGAAGCCTCATCCCTCCATCCTGGCTTCATCAAAGGACTATCTCATCATCCGCCATTGTCTCAGCATCTTCTTAAATTAAAAATTTTGGATTACCCTAAATGGCTGGCTTAGGTCTGGGCAAGCCAGCACTCTCTCTGGCACTTCTCATTTCTGGGTGAGATTTGCACAAACCCACCAGGCACAAGTGGAAAGCTGGTCTTGCACCATACACTGTGCTGAGGTCACCACAATTGGAAGTCTAAGTTGATTCTCCCACAGAGTCAAATTTAGCTCAACCCCAGAGGACAACCCTGTGCACTCTGACATTCAAAATAATGTTTGCTAAAAGGCGTGGGGGGTTGCAGGCAACTCAAGCTGCAACAGGAGGCACATTATTACTGAGTCCACTCCTACGTGGGCTCTATCTTAGTCAGCAGAGAAGCAGCCACACCCTCTTTCACAACTCCCCCCTTTTTCCAGTCCAGACAGCCAGGACACAGGTAGGTCTCTCATAGTTGATGTGCTTTCGGGAACACCAACTAGTAATCAAGAAGGTTCCAGAGTTTTAGTTTTAGGATAGCCCGCCTCAAGATGAAAAAACATTACACTCTTGCAGATATGCCTTCATTCCACAATGGACCCAGCATTTGTAGCCCAACCATTACCAGTACCGAACACGCAAAAAACGGCAGCTAGAAATTTCATTATGACATTTTAAAACCAGATTTCATGACTAGACTGCCTGTTGGATTGGTTTAACCATTGCCTTTCTCATAGGCAGATGGCATTGATAAGGGTCATTGCTCATTGGCTGTACTGATTGAGCCTCATTCAGTTGACTACAAAAAAAAATGTATTATTTGTTAAGAAGAACAAGCTAGACTTGGCTTGGAGATCATCAGGACTCCAGGCAGTCTGTCTATCTGCCTGCCTCCCCGCCCCCAGTCTCCCTTCTTTCCTCTTCCCTCCATTCTCATCTGATCTCTCCACATTTCAGTTGTATTTTTTCCCTTCACCAACTGGCTTCCTTATCACTTATTGTTAGACCTGGCAAAGATGGTGACTTGGCTTTCAGTTCCCCCATGATCTTACCTAGCTGGCTGAGGTTTCCATTTCATCTTTTCATCCAAACAGTAAAGAAAACCTTTGTGTGTCAGAGCACACAAAGTAACGGGTTAAACAGGGTGAAGGCTGGAAGGATTCCTGAGTGTGAAGGCAGGAAACCACCCAGGACTAGCAGCTGAGGTAGGTCAGGAAGGAAGCGGGTGGAAGAGGTAAGCAGGGTGGGATTATGTCATTAAAAACGTAATTGTTAAGGATAACGGGGATTGTGAATGGGCACATAACACCTGCCATCTCCAGGGCAAATGATTGAAACATTTTTCATTAAAGCAAATTTGCTGAGAACCACCATTTAAAAGTAAAATTTCATATTAGCCCTTCTCTCATTATTAAAAAAAACAAAATTAGATAAACCAGACAAGAAGTTTTAAATGACAAATGTCATAGTTTTAAAAGGTATGGAAGCCTCCAGCCCATCTCTGTGAGCTCTCTGCTCTTTCAAAAAACTGTTTACCAGAGAACATCAGTGTGCTTCCTCCAAATTATCCCACCACTGAGAACCTAGCCCATTAGATGCACAGTCTGAAATAAAGTCAATAAACATTGGTTAATGTCTCTCAGCCCCTTTGTTTACAACCTACACTTACCTCCTGCAGCTCATAGGTGGTCAGAGGATAATGACCAGGGAAACTGGGCCTAGTTTTCCACCCCAGTTCTTGACACATCCCCCAATTTTCATTCTGATATTAAAAATAATGTTTACAATGTGATAATAACACAGTCCCAATGTGAATGTGGCTGAGAGCCGTAAAAGCAAAGCATCTAGGGCCATCTCTGCCGAATATGCCTTGCAGAATTGGTCCCCATGGGATAAAGTAGCCCAGGGCTCCCTGAGAGAACTGTAGTGTAAGTATCCAGTGGCCCACAGCTGAACTTACCCCTTGCTGATTTTCTCTTATAATCTAAATCTGGAAATGTGCTGCCTGCCAATTGAGCGCTACCAAGTCATTCAGAAAAATGCTCTGATGCCATAAAAACATGCCCGTACATCAAAAAACGAACTTGTAAAAAAAATATACAGTCTAAGGACTTTGTAAAAGCTGCACTACAGAAAACTAAAATGCTTCTGCTGAGAAATCTCTGTTGTGCAGCCAGGCAGCCACTGCTTGCTTTGTGGCTATGACTCTGTCTACAGAGTCACAGCCATCCTGCATCTGACCTTTGTCTTCACTGAGCTGGGCTATGTCTTGACTGTCTCACTGGCCATGGGCGTCCCAGCCAGGCTGGCTGGGGTGCTTCATTCTGACACTCCCTTTACAACACATGTGCCACCCTGTAACCATGAACAAAGTGAAAAATACACACAAAATATAAGGGACACAGCTTGTATAACTTGACAAAAGAGCAAAGCAACTTTCTGAGAAACTTCACTGGAAACACTCAAGAAATAGTGATCCTTAGGAAGTAGTGAGGGACAGAAAGGTGGATAAAGGGTGGGTAAAAGGTGCTTGCCCTGCAAGCCTAATTCTTTTTTTTTTCTTAATGTTTATTTATTACTTCAGGTTACATCTCCATCACAGTGCCCTCTTTCCACTTCTCTTAGTTCCACCCTCCCACCCTCTACCCACTAACTCTTCCATCCCACTCCTCTGGAATGGAGTGTCCCTACATATCAGTCCTCTGCCCCAATTCAGCAGCCATATGAGGGCCAAGAGCCTCCTCATACACTGTGGTGTAAGGGAAGATAGATTAATATAAATTAGATTTAGTAAATATCTAGGGGTTTCTGATACAGTCTCTTAATCTGGGACATGAATATCAACTTGGCTGTGGGCAATTAGCTTATCAGCTTATGGACTAAAAACAAGGATGAAGTCAGGTGAAACGAGGGGAGTTTCTATGGACTAAAAACAAGGAAGAAGTCAGGTGAAACAAGGAGAGACTCTATGGACTAAAAACAAGATTTATGGCCTGGCATTGTTTTCAGCTGCTATGTGGGCAGAACCCAGATTAAGCTGAAGCAGGTGGAACAAGGAGAGATCCTATTTAAGGACAAGTGAATGGAGCCAAGGGGCCCCCATTCTAGAGAGCTCTGATGCTAGCAAGTCCTCACACTAGAAAGGACAAGGAGTAGTTTGTATCCTCTGATGGAGAAAGTGCTGGTGGACTGATGGCCAGATGTCCCTGAGACAGAAAGAAGCTGATGAGCAGAGAAAGCCTCAGCAAGACAGCAAAAGGCCAAGAACTAAATCCTGCAGCTCAGCTTTTGCCTTGAGGGGTTTGACCTGTCTAAACAGTGGCCTGAACAGAACTGTGGCCATCTTTAAAGACTGAGGCAAAGCAGCAGAGTTGCTGATACAAAGAAAATACACAGGCTTACAGACAGCTGAGGTCTCCCTGAGAGAAGAAAGCCTCAAGCCTTATTTAAGGTGAAACCACCATAGCCAATTTACCCTAACGGATCTACGTCTGAGATATTCCAGAAAAAAACATAACTAAATGCATTAAAGGGTCTACCCCAGAGACTGTGTTCCTGGCGACTGGGACTTGCCCCAGAGATTGTATCCTTATGAAAATAGTTGTAATAGTTATCAATAGGTTTAGTGGTTAGGGAATAGGGATTGTAGGCATTTGTAGGGCTAGTAGTTAAGTAAATGTTTATATTTATTATAAGTGAATATAGTTACCAATAAATAAGTGTTTAATAATTAAAAAGGTTAGGTTTCACTGGGGACCTACAAGGCAGCACCACTAGGGCAAAGTGTCTCATTGATAGGAAACAAAGTCTATGTCCCTGTTCCCTTTGGTGCATTGACTGTAGTATAGTTATCCTGTACTACATGGCTAAGATCCGATTATAAGTGAATAGATGCCATGTGCATCCTTCTAAGTCTGGGTTAGCTCACTCAGGATGAGCTTCTCTAGTTCCATGCATTTGGCTGAAAATTGCTTGACTTCGTTGTTTCTGATGGCTGAGTAGTATTCTGTTGTGTTAAGTCTGTCCCCTGATCCCATGTAAAAAGCCAGAGGCCTCTGAATGTATCTGCAATCCCAGCACCACTGCAGAAGATAGGAGGCAGGAACAAGGGAACCACCCTGAAGCTTGGAGACTAGCTAGCCTGGGGTACATGGAGAAGCAGCAGAAAAAAGAACCAATCCCCCAGTGTTGTCCTCTGTCCCCAACCTGGCCCAGCAGCACACACACACACCAGTACACACATGCACATGCATAATCTCAGGTTGGTTATGTAGTTGTTTTGTCTTTTGTTCTTTTACATTTTAATACTTTGGGTGACTATTTTTTTTTTTTTTACTGTATCTGTGTTTGTGTGGTATCTGCATTTATAAATTATATTATTTGACTTCCATAGCTTTCTTGCTGACTCAATCTCTTAATATTCTTCTCTTCCCAGATTACTTGACCCTCTGGCCTTCTTGTATCCAGGGCCTTCAGGGCCCTAACTGGTCCCTGGTTCAATTACTGCTTCCTAAATCCCATCCTATCCCCATGTGCTCAGGCCATGGATCGTCATATGTAACTTCCCATACATCTTACCTTGTGCTTCTCCTGTTACTGGCATAGAGTTAATGAGCCAATTAATCAATATTGATATGCTATTAACTAAAGTCCAAACATTATTCAGATTTCTTCCATTTTTGCCTTAATGGCCTTTTGCTAATACAGGATTTCATCCAGCAAACCATATTTCATTTTGTAGTCAGTTTTCTTTTTTTCCCTTCCCATTTGTATTCATTTCTATAGCACTTACTAATTGTAAAAAATGATGAGTTTCATTATGACATTTCATACATGTGTATATTTGATCATCTTCAGTTTCTAGTACTCTACCCTATTCCCCACTCTCCGCCTCAAACAGTTGCCCTTTCTCTTACCTCCAAGCCTTCCTTCCACTTTCATGTATTGTCTCTATTGTTTTTCTTTGCCGTGTGTGTATACACATGAATATGTAAACAACTGCTGAGTTCATTTAGTGCTGCACATATGTATATGTTCTTAAGGATGATGACTTAGGATTGGATAACGAATTGGGGGCTCATCCCTAAGGAAAACTGATCCCCCCCTCTCTCAGCAGTCACTAATTGTCTTCAGTTCTTCCTTTGGGTGTGAGATTTCCTCCAATCTTATCAGCATGTCAACTGGATTTTGTGTTGTTCAGGTCTTGCTTAAGCAACCATATGGTTGAGATTTCATAGGTGCAATTTCCCTGTTCTGTATCTAGGACACAATCTCACAGGAGATGCCCTGGTTCTCTGGCTCTTACAAACTTTCCATTCCTCTTCTGCAAATGTTCCCCAAGTCTTATGTGGACCATTTGGAGCTGGACACACACAGTCAGCAGTTTTCTGCTTTTTGACCAGTTGTGGATTGTTGTAATAGTCTCCATCTGCTACAGAAAGAAGCTTCCTTGATGAAGAATGAGAGCTACACTCATCTGTGGGTATAAGGACAGGTAGTTAGAACACCATTAGGAATCATACTCGTTTGGGAGAGTGGCAATAGTAGATTCTCCTTTAGCTTCGATGGCTTTACCAGCCATGAGTAGGTGGCTAAGTTTGTGGTCCCAGGCATGAATGCCCTCCCAGAAGGTGGCCCTTAAGTCCAGTTTGAGAACTGTTGGCTACCTCCAAGATATAAATGCCTCTATTGCATCTTTACAGGTATCTTGCCTTGCTGCCCATTGTTATGATTATAGCAGGATAGGACTATTGATTGTTTTCTCCCTTGGCAGCTTACACAGCACCTTCGGGTACTTAGTCTTCAGGGAGGAAGATTCGGGTCAGATCAATTCAACTCCTCTAAGTCCTCTGTCCAAAGTTTATGGTGTCTTCATCAATGGTGATTTACTTTAACATTCTCGGAGGCAACTCCTGAACCTAGCAACTTAAAAGGAAGTTTCTTATGCCTGGAACTAGAGATTTTGTTAGATAACCTATGGCTGGGGGGGGGGGTATTGCCTCTGTCTTAGTTAGAGTCACTATTGCTGTCATAAAACCCCATGACTTGAGAAACTTGGAGAGGAAAGGATTAATTTGGCTTACACTGTTCATGATTAAGGAAGTCAGGACAAGAAGTCACACAAGGCTGGAACCTAGAGGCAGGAGCAGATGCAGAGGGTGCTGCTTACTGGCTTGCTCCCCATGGCTTGCTCAACCTGCTTCTTATAGAACAAAGGACCACCAGCCCAGGTGTGACCCCAACTCACAATGAGCTGGGCCCTCCCACATCCGTCACTAGTTAAGAATATGCTCTACAAACTTACCTACAGCCTAATCTTATGGAGATATTTCCTTAATTGAGGTTCCCTCCTCTCAGATGATTTTATCTTGCGTCAAATTGACATAAAATTATCCAGCACAACCCCTAACTTCATTTAGTGTATATGTGTGTATACATATATAAAACATATATACATATATAAAATATACATAAAATATATATTACATAAATATATATATAATGTATGCATATATGCATAAAGTGAATATATATAATACAAAAAACATGAATTTTGTATTTATTCCAGTTTAGTTGTACTTATGGTATCCTTTTTATGTCTTAAATTTTATTTCTATCATTTTTTAAATTGTGCATGTGCATGTATGTGTGTATAATGTATGTGTATGTACATGTGTGTGGTATACACATGTATAAGTACATGCATACATGTGTGTTCATGTATGAGGAGGTTTCTGGCCTATCAAGTTTCACTTTATTTTTATAGATAGGATTGAACCTGGAGCTCACCAATTTTGACAAGACCATATGGAAGAAGCTCTAGGGATTGTCATGTCTGGTTTCCTGGCACTAAGATTACTGGTTTGCCACACCAACAAAGCTGAGATTTTGATAATTATTGCACTGAAATTATAAAACAACCTTTACAATAATATGAACCTAGGACACCTTCCCTGCCTTTTATTTAGGCTTCCCTTAATTTCTTACAGCAATGTTTTGTGGGCTTCAGGGTATAAGTTTTAGACTTTCTTTGTGAAATTCATCCCAAAGTAAGTTATTCTACTTGATCCTCCTTAAGTGAAGTGACTATGTTAAATTATTCTAGACAGTTCATTGCTACTACATAGAAATAGAAATGATTTTCATATCCATCTTGTGGCTTATAAATTTAATTATCTGCATTATTAGGTCTCTATATTAGTTTGCTTCTCTACTGCTATGATAAAACATCATGACAAAAAACAGCTTAAGAAACAGAGTTCATTTTGGCTGATGGTTCCAGAGGAGTGAGCGTCCATCATGGTGGGTGCAAGGAGTCTGGGAGGGCATGACAGCAGGAGTGGGAAGCTGAGAGACTTCATCTTAACTGTAAACACAAAGCAGAGAATGCAAACTAGGAGTCAGGTAAAGGAAGCTATGAACCCTCAAGGCCCACCCCAAATGATGTACTTCCTCTGGCAAGGTAAGCCACCTTTGCAAACAGCACCACCAACTGGGGAACAAGTGTTCAAAAACCCGAGCCTATGGGAGACATTTCTCTCTCAAACTACCACACTTAAATCATATTTTACAGATTCCTCAGGGTTTCTAAACACAAAATCATACATCTACAAAATTACATCTTTTTAATTCTTTACAACTAGATACCAATTTCTTCCCTGTCCAATTGCTCTATAATTAGAACCTTCAGGATTATATCAAATAAAAGCAGTGAAAAGAAATTTGTCTTATTTCTGATCTTAGAGGGCAAGATTTCAACTTTTCACTGTAATGTTACCAATGGAATTTTTATGGAGGTTCTTCATCAGTCTGAGGAAGTTTCCTTATATTTCTAGTTTATTTCTTAATGAAAGGGTGTTGAAATTTATCAGATGATTTTTCTGCCTGTACTGAGATGAAACATTGCTTCTTTTTTCACTTTATTCTATTAATATGATTCATTATGTTGATTAATTTTTGTATTTCATCATATCATTTCCACGATGTATCCCTCAGATACATCACACCTGTCAATGGTGTGTAACTGTTGTTCACTTTGGTTTGCTTATATTATGTTAAGAAAGAATGCAATTGTGCTCCTAAGGCACACTGAACTAACCATCAACAGCCTGATTTCCATAGTGGTTTTACAAGTTTGCACTCCCACCAGCAAGGGAGGAGTGTTCCCTTTTCTCCACAACGTCATCAGCATGTGCTGTCTTTTGAGTTTTTGATGTTAGCTTTTCTGGCAGGTATGAGATAGAATCTCAGAGTCATCTTGAGTTGCATTTCTCTGATGATTAAGGATGTTGAGCATTTCTTCAAGTGTCTCTCAGCCATTAGAGAGTCTTCTTTTGTGATTTCTCGGTTTAGCTCTGTACTCCATTTTTTGATTGAGTAATTTGGTTTCTTGGTGTTTAATTTCTTGAGTTCTTAATAAATTTTGGATATTAGCCCTCCGTCAGATATGGGGTTGGTAAAGATATTTTCCCAATCTGTAGGTTGCCATTTTGTTCTAATGACAGTGTCCTTTGCCTTACAGAAGCTTTTCAGTTTCATGAGGTCCCATTTATTGATCGTTGGTCTTAGAGCCTGATCTATTGGTGTTCTGTTCACCAAGTTGTCACCTGTGCCAATGAGTTCGAGACTTTTCCCCACTTTCTCTTCTATTAGATTTAGTGTGTCCAGTTTTATGTTAAGGTCTTTGATCCACTTGGACTTAAGTTTTGTGCAAGGTGATAAATATGGGTCTATTTGCATTCTTTCACATGTTGACATCCAGTTAGATCAGCACCATTTGTTGAAGATGCTTTCCTTTTTCCATTGTATGATTTTGACTTCTTTGTCAAAAATTAAGTGACCATAGATGTGTGGGTTTATTTCTGGGTCTTCAATTCAATTCCATTGATCAACTGGTCTGTTTCTATACCAGTAACATGTTGTTTTTATTACTATTGCTCTATATTGCTTTTGGTAGGATGGCCATTTTTATAATGTTGATCCTTCCTATCCATGACCATGGGAGATCTGTATAGAATCTTACACCAAGTTAGCATCCTCATGTGCTCCTACATGTCCTGAGTATATTTAACTGACTCGAAGTAGTTCTCTAGGAAGCCCAAACTCTGGGCTTCTTGGACTTTCCCCCTGTACTTGGCATCTACTTTCCCACCTCCATTCATGCCTCATAAGCTTCTGTTGAAAATAGAGACTTTACTTAATATAACAAGGAAACTGTGAAATACAGTCTCTCCCATTTTCCTACAGTTTGTGGTTATTTATATTTGTTATTTCTGGTCCCAGTTCAGTGACTTTTGAAGCTGATTCCATGAGGTCTGTATTCATTATGGGCTTCTTTGAATGTTTGGATTTAATGTTTTCTAGGCTCTGCTGAAGAACTGTGTGTGTTTGGCATGATTTTACTACTCAGTGGAGGAGTTCACAATGCTGCCTTACCCTTCACTTCCTGATTGTACAAACCCTCATGATTAAGAAGAAGACCTAAGAATCAGTATTAAGAGTTCTGAGGCTTTCTTTGTTATGTGAGATCATCATGCACACAATCCTAAGAACAATATGCAATTGCTTTTAGACTCCCAGAGATATGTTGGATATAGAGATAGGCATAGAGCTCTTCGAAAGGCCTCTATGGATATATCTATCAGTCCACAGATTTTTTTTCAGGCTTGTGGTTAGGCCATTGTTTATTACCATTATTATTTACCAATCTAAGAATCTGAAGTTTCAATGTTTGACTCTCTCCATGTTTTTGACAAAATTTCCAAGGACAAGGCTGTTCACAGCAGGTGACACAAGTCACATAAAGACTGGCTTTCTGGGCTGGAGAGATGGCTCAGAGGTTAAGAGCACTGGCTGTTCTTCCAAAGGTCCTGAGTTCAATTCCCAGCAACCACATGGTGGCTCACAACCATCTACATTGAGATCTGGTGCCCGGGCATATATGTAGAGCAAATACTGTATACATAATAAATAAACAAACAAACAAACAAATAAATAAATAAATGTTTAAAAAAAAGAAAAGACTGTAGAGCAAATATTGTATACATAATAAATAAATAAATGTTTAAAAAAAAGAAAAGAAAAGACTGGCTTTCCAAGAAAGCACCAGAAAAATGAAATGATCACATCCCCAGGACTGAGGAAGTACAGCCCCATTCGGACCTTTCTAGTCGCTAGAATCCTGCTGATTCCACTGTGTTATGGACTGTTAATTCTCAGCACCATCCTGACAAGGAGGAATTGGATAAGACAAATTTAAACATCATAGAGCTCTCTGTTCTTACTGGAATTCAACCATTTTCCTAGAAGTTTTTATATCCACAAACTTCAATGAGTCACAAATAAATTAAATATGCATACATGTGGGCACCAATCAAGTTGATGAAACCCATTAATAGAAAGAAAATCTAAATCATCCAAAGAAAATGGCTGTGTCACAAAAGGTACCTCACAAAAAGTGAGGTACAAAAAGCATCATTTGTCAAGAAATAATGACACCTACAATCCCAACATTTGGAAAGGTTGTGCACAGCCAGCTGCTACAAAGCAAGCTCACTGATTTCTAAGCAGAAATCATGGAGTACATTAAAGTGTTGAAGGGAAAATCTACAACCTAATTTCTATATCTGGTAAAAAGTATAACTCAACAATAAAAATGATGCAAATACAGGTTCAGACAAAGCAAATCCAAGATAATTCACTACGGCAGACCATCAGGTGGAAGAGAGAAATACGAGCAGCATAATGACCCTCTGGTAACTTATGACTCCATTGAAAACTAACGGAGTGTTTAAAAGAAAAGTAACCACCCGGCATGGTGTGATTCATACATTGCTGAGCTTCCCTCTTTGTGGATCATTTAATACCCCATGCTGTGATAAATAGATGTACACTCTCAGGTGAAAACATGGCAAAACAGAATTTGAGCCAAAACAAACTCAGGACAAATTCATGGGAAGGATGTGGATTCTGCACACACTGTAAAATGCCTAAGCACTCAATACAGGCCTCCTGTCTGTCTGTGGCAACAGTTACCCTACACCTCTTTGCTTCTCCAAAATCTCTCTTTCACAGTCAATTAACACACACACACACACACACACACACACACACACACACACACACACAC
>CAJQZJ010032201.1:9301630-9328425 GCA_907164525.1 Lophiomys imhausi | reverse complement strand
CACACACACACACACACACACACACACACACACACACACACACACACCATGTAACTGCCCAGGCTTACCCAAGGTCATGCTAGGCAATGCCAGAATTAGAATTTATTCCTCTTGTACCCTGTGTGAGTAGATATAGCTAGCCATGGGTTATTAAATGAAAGTCTATGCCAGAGGTTGGCTATTTCCCTCATATTGTTGATGGGGAGGCCTCTGAGATCCCAAAAACAATAAGAGCAAGTTCACTGCTAGTGGTGACCTACCAGAACTCTATGGCGAGATCCTGTTGCTGGAGACACCACATGCTGCTGTCATTAACCATGGGGAAAAAAAATATGATACTGGGCTGGAAGCTTCTTTCTCCATACTGGCTGGCCATCATATTGCTAAAAGATGCTATGCCGATAGCTGGCATAGCATTTTCATCAACTATTTTACTCAGCTGTGGATCTTATATGCAACACTACTGACTGGCCAGGCCAGATGTGCCCACTGGTGCAATAGTGGTGAGTCTGTTACAGGGATAACCAACACTTTGTGCGTGAACTTTGGGCCCATTTCACGGGAGGGAATTCACTTTTGCTCCTATTCAAAACCCATGATTGGGGAGGTCATGGGTGCTAGTGGGGAATCTACTGCTGTTGTTTGGCTTAATAGATGTGATATGGGGATACACACACTCTGACACTAGTTCAGTGTTACTTATAAAATATCTCAATGGTTCTCAAAGTTGTTCATGTGGTGAGTTTCATAAAAAGTAATGGTAGTTTTACAAAACATGAAATATTAATATATTTAGATTTTTGAAAGTTAATATGCTGTGTCTAGTCAGCTACTGAAGTCTAGAATTCTGTTTACACTAGATTAAAATTTTAAACTAAAACACACATAACTAAAATTCTAGGCAAAAATATTCTTACCATCAAGAAAGGCTCCATTCTCTCAACACTTCTGTTCATAGTATCTTGCTCTTGTCAGACCATCAGCATCTTCAGATGCTTGTACCAGGAAACACCCTGAAATTCCACTTTATTATAAGGAAAGTATCTGGACAATACTTGTTTGAGGCTGAACTGAATCCTGATCCTTAAGGAGATTTGGGGGAGGGGGAGACCTTTCCCAGTGTTATATTTGCCCTAGACTAGAAAGACGTTTGTTATTGGCCAGTGCTACATTTTAGAACAAAATGTTTACATACAACTCATCCCATGATTTTAGGTAAACACTGTCACTGGCTGGCTAGACTCCAGGTCAGCTTCCTTTCTATGATAGAGCTCTATAATTCTTTATTCATGTTAAAGTGGAAATGGCCTTGGAGGAAAGACCGTGATGTCCTCAGACATCACACTGTGGCTGTGGTGAGGGTCCACTGCCGAAGCCGCTCTGCCTGGAGTACTCAGGGTCTCTGTGGCTGAGGATGCACTCCCTCTGCATGCTTCATACCACGAGAAGGGCCCAAATACTTACTACCTAACCTTCAGGAAATGTCCGCCTTTCTCACACTCAGCCTGATGAGTCACGAATCACCCCACTTAGAGACAAGTTTCTGCCTCAGAGATACAAGGTGTCTGAAGGTTATAGGACAGGTGGCTTCAGTTACGTCGAGGGCTGGACAAGCACTGAACCTCATCAAGAGATCTTTTAAACAAAGAGGACATGCAAAGATGCCACACCTGAGAGTTTGCTGAGCATTTTTAAATCAGCAAACTGTCCTCCCTAAAGGCTTTGACAATTAAAAATCGTATCACTGTATCCAGAACAGGTGGTGGAAATATCATGTTCTTTAGATACACACATGCAGCATATTCTCCAATACATATAACCACGTTACTATGCCTTAATGAATATGTTACTTCAACCTCAGAACATTACCACATCTGGAAAGCTGATAGAACTCTTGTTAAACCCCAACAGATTTGTCGAGATATTTCTACACAACATGAGATTTTGGGAATTTACTTTTCAGTGACTACTAAACTAAATCTCTTGAGGCAGGTAAGCTCGTGAAAATAAATAAATCGCAGGGTATTTTTTTTTAATGTATGTTTGTTCAGAATGAAGGGAAAGACACATGATTCACAATATATGCATCTTGAACTTAGAAATGTTTCTCACCATCATCTAACAGTATGTGGTTTTATACAAACTCCTAAACAGTAATAGGACAGCTTTTAACTCAAAAGTGCATATGGTTCCTTGGCTAAAAATAGTACAAAAGATGGAGCTTCCAAAGACACAGTAATCTCCTGGGGACAGCATTTGTTATGCTCCCTACCCTTGCACACTGAAAAGCTGTAAGACTTTTTATAAGAATCAAACGAAAACTTAAAAGAGAAAAACCCTCTTGAAGAGGTTTTACAATATTTTGAGAACTGCATTATATATTCTAGACATAATTGGACCAGTTTGTATTTGTGCAATGCCTTCCCATACCTACCCACTTTCAAATGCTTTCTAAGGGCCCGGAAGAACGTGCTCAGCGGGAGTGTACATGCTCATGAACACGTGGCATGCCCGCTCCCAGCTCTCACTTTCTCCACGTCCCATCAAAGAAGGGTCCCTGGGGACCTCTGTGCTCCAGTCTGGCGACTTGGCACAGCCTCTCCCAGGGTGGGAGGGGAGAGCTGCTGACTCACAACCAAGGCAGGCTGGCTGCTCTCCCTCCCTAACCCTGTGGACAGAGAACACTGTGGGAAGGAACACCCCCAGACCCCAATGTTCACATCACAGCCGGCAGGCACAGAAGAGGATGGAAACCAGAACGAATCAAAGAGAGAGGAAATAGGGAGAAGAAGGAAGCCAAGTGTGAACCCCTCCATCCCTGACTGAGCTTGGACTGAAAAATTCCCCGCCCCACCCTCACTGGGGACTCAGCTGCCCCAGATGGCAGCCTGCCTAGCAGGTCTATGTACTTTCAGTGACTAAAATCTTCAGCCAGACCACTACCAAAAAAAAAAAAAAGCTTTTTTTTAAACCAGTTTCTCTTCCAAAACCTCTTCACTTTTTCCGCACCTGCCTTGTCATAAGAATACATTTAAGCCTTCTCTTGTCAACTGTACACTGAACCAGCCGCTACTCTGCCCTGGATGAAAATCCTTAATTCTGAGCACCCAAGGACCTGGAGGTCATATTTTATCCAGCCAAAAATTCGGCATTAACAATAAAATAAAAGGTCTTTTTTTTATTCCCCAAAGCAGTTTCAGGCTTCTAGTTGTAAATTCTGGAAAAGCAAAATTACTCCCTGGTAGGCAAGATGTCAGGAAAGTTGCCCCAGAGTCGAAGGCAGAGTGTGGAGATGTGAGGGAAGGAGCACGAAGGGAATGTCCTGGAATGGGGAAGTTCTGTGCCAATCCTGACCACGGTTTACAGCTGCGTGCGTTTATCATAACTCCTTCAGTCCCCTGTGTATATATGCATTTCATTGCACACAGATTTTTTTTTTTTTACCTCAAGGGAAAACTCGAAATATTTAGCTGGAGTTAGACAGTGCATGTTGAAATGGCTTAGGATAAAGTGTTTTGAAGTCCACAACTTACTTTGAAATATATCCAAAAATAAGGTGTGTTGATAAATGGAAGGAGTGGGTTGAGGAATCTGTTTGTGATAAAGGGTATTAAAGCTTCAATTATGGAGTAAACACCGTGTTCCAGGAAGGCTGTTCAATGTAGAATCCTTCCAACTTCCCTGCAAATTCAAATATTATAATAAAAGATTGGTTTAAAGAACTTCAGAATTGACACAGAATTTGAGATTCCATTTTTAATGTCTCTTTATGGAGTATACAGATGTTAAACGTGACATATCTATTCAAGACTCATGCACAGATACATACACATATATGCATAGGCCACAGATACATTTAATTCATATATTACAGTACTGGAGTGATTTAAAAGGCATGGTGTGGGATAAAATGAGCAAACATTTTATTTTCTCTCACACACAGACATCTGACAACATGAAATGAGAACTGATTTGCTCTCTGCATGAAAAAGCTCTATAGATATTTTGGGAACCTGCTACACAATGTCACAATAAGGTGGTAGAAACACCTTCCTTGTTTGCCTCTTGTCTGTTCATGAATGGCACATCCGCATTGTAGCTCTTATAGATTAAATTACAAAGGAAAGCAATTATAACTTTGACTTGACATGGAAAAAAATGTATGACAGAGATACAAACAACCTTGTCTTCATTTGTGGCTTACTGCTCCTAAAAGATAGTGCTTCCAATAAGAAGTGAATCATGAAACAGGTATTTGTAAAGGATTTGAACTGTGAAGGCACGGCTACCTGACATTACACTACACTGACTACGCTCGCAGTGGGATGAAGAATTGCTTCAACTTATAAAATAAAGCACTCCAAAGCTTTAATAAATGAATTGCTGTTTAAAAACTCAGGCAACAACTGATTAAATACAATGAGAGAGCACCAGGACCAGGGAAAACATAAATGCATGGCAATACTAGGCTGAGGGAGACACACTTGAAGACACAGCCCTGGAGTCAAGAGTGACAGCTTCACATGAGCTTTCAGCATCGGAAAAACAAAACAACAACCCACTGACTTTCCCAACTGAGTACCTAACACGATGTTGTAAAATACACTGCTCCATAAAGCCGGTTGAGATTGTTGATTTATGTTTCCATGGTGATGGGAATCAAACCAGAGCCTCGTAGAGAGGTAAGCAAGCACATGGCCTAAAGCTGTGGAGGGTATTCGGCAACATGACTGGCAGGACTCTCAATACAATCACAGCAAAAAACAAAGCCTGTTTGTTTGTTTGTTTGTTTTGTTTTTTGATTCTGCTCTGGGTCCTGGTCACTTCACTATAAGCATCCAGACAGAGGATGGGGAGGTGGCACAGTGGTTCAAGCACCAGTCCTGCAAACATGAGGACCAGAGTTTGGGTCTGCAGAGCTATGTAAATGCCTGCCCCTGATGCCATAATTGCAGTGTTCAGAAGGCAGAGACCAGGGGTCTCTTGAGCAACCTGGTTAGGTAGGTTAGGTGGACAAGGCAGAATTATCATGTTCTATCTAGAATCAATTGAGATTCCTGATACCAGTCACAGGTCTCTCTCCCTCTCTCCCTCCCTCCTTCCCTCCCTCCCTCCCCTCCTCCTTCTCCTCCTCCTCCTCCTCCTTCTTTCTTTCTTTCTCTCTCTCTCTCTCTCTCTCTCTCTCTCTCTCTCTCTGTCTCACTCAAATTCACTCCTACTGGTACACACACACACACACACACACACACACACACACACACACACACAAGGAAAACACATCCAAGACATAACAAATAGTTATCCTAGGGGTAAGAGTTCTGGTGTTTTAAAATTCAGGCTTCAAATTCAGAGAGATCTGCCTGCTTCTAACTCCCAAGTGCTGGGATTAAAAGTGTGTGCCACCACCCTCTGGCATTTTGGAGGGAGCAGACAAGCTCTTTTTTTAAAAACACCAGAAATAGTTATCTCAGTGGGTAAGAGTGCTTGCTGTACAGGTGTAAGAACCTGGCATTCACAACTCCAACAGACACATTTTTAAAAGCTTTATGTGGCCACATGGTATCTATAACCCCAGTGCTGGGAGTGGAAGCAGCAAGACCCAGGAGCTCTCTGGCCTGGGCAGCCTACTCTGAAAAGCTGAGCTCTGGGGTCAATCACAGACCCCACTCCTCCACCCCTCCCCCTTCTCAAGAGAATAGGGCAGGAAGTGGTAGAGCAGGACAGCCAACTTATTCCTGTAGCCTACCATGCTGGAGCATGCACACGCATGCACACACACAAATTGTTATCTCAGACAAGAAAAAAGGAATTTTAGACAATAAAATTACAAACTACTTCCAAGGGTTGTAGTAGACAGAAAGCAAAGAATATAAGGTTTTATCTTAGCCTGTTCTCTATAAATGAAAAAAAAATATGTAACATCATTTTTGGAGGGGGGAGGTGTTGAGACAGGGTTTCTCTGTGTGGCCCTGGCTGTCCTGGAACTCAGTTTGTGGCTTCAAATTCAGAGAGATCTGCCTGCCTCTACCCCTCAAGTGCTGGGATTAAAAGTGTGTGCCACCACCCTCTGGCATTTTGAGGGGAGCAGGCAAGCTCTTTTTTAAAAACACCAAAAAGCAATACCTTTGTCTAAACATTACCCAGTACCCTAATTTGTTCCCCACCTTTTAGCCTGGCCATTCTGGAGGAGAGGAAAATTCTGTCTAACTTGTTCAGCTACTTATCAGCATGTAGAAACACTTATTGGTCCTAAGGCCTCTAGAAGCTGACTGTTTGATACAGACGTCCTCAGCCTTCTGGCTCACATCGTGAGCCAGACAATTCTTTGGGTTGTGGTGTAGGATATTGGGCAACATCCCTGGCGTCCACCCCTAAATGTCAGCAGCACTCCTCTGCCCCATGGGTAGCATCCAAACCATCTACAGACATTGTCAGATGTTCCAGGCTGGGAAGACTGCATCATGCTACAAAAATTCAGCCCTTTGCCAATCATTGCAAGGGGCCAGTTACTTAGACTTACTTGTAGTTTTGAAAATTTCATTTGAAGATGCCCTGAAGGAATTTCTAGTCTACTCCTATGAACAGGTTCTGGAAGTCAGAGGAAAGTTGCTAGCAGTCTACATGTTAGTATGTGTATGGAAGATGGAGCCTTCAAACCTTCAAGTCAAAGGAAGAGGAATGAACTCCTGGCACTCCTTCCATTAAAAGAATTTATTAAGACCATGAAAACTTAAGGGGTTAATAATATGAATTGTTGAAATCTTAGATACTCTTTTAAAGGCATAGAGAATTAGACTAGAGATTGTTTGGAAATAAGTGCCCTAATACTTCAGGCTTCTACAAGGTCCCCTTCCAACTCTCAAGATGTTGGTCCAGAGTGTTATGTCAGACACCATTGTGACATATTTGCAAACTGTTGCTTTCCTTGAACAATACTAAAATGAAACCAATGAGTATAATTTCAGGAGCAACTTGACATACATTCCAAAAATGGAAACATCCGTTGGTAGGGTTTGATTCAAGTACAGAAATCATAGCATCAAGAGGATAGATTCTAAACTATCTCCCATCAATACTGTTTGTTTTGTCTTGTTTTGTTTTCAGACAGGCTCTGATAGAGGTGATGAAGTGCAGACTGGTGGTGGCCAGTCGGAGGTGGCCTGGAATACAGGTGCTCTGAACTGGTCTGTATGCTTCTATATGCATCACAAGTAGATGGTGAGGTGTGGATGATCATTTTGAAATAGGGGGCAGACAGCTTTAGACTCATCCAGATGGGCTCAGCCCCAACATGTCAATCAGGGTCAGAAGATGAGGGGAATTCTCCTCCATAACTAAGGAAAGCTGCTGAGGCCAGGCACACGGTTGGGGTGTCCCTCCATGGAGTCCCAAAGATGCCATTTGTGTGATGCTGTGAAGGTGAAGCCTGGATTGCCTTAGAGAGCCCAAGATGTTGGAGAAGCCAGAACTGTGGGCTACGTGCTAAGAGAGCTGCTAGCCCAAGAGAAAGATGTGTGTTGCAGTCAGCAAAGCTGAAAGGAATTGGAGATCTGAAGAATGCTTTGACATCAGACATGGAGTTGCAGAGTTTGGAGTTTGCCAACTGGTTTGGGGACTTGCTTTGAATAGGTATGGCCCCCTAGACTCATGTGTTTGAATGCTTTGCCATAGGGAGTGGCACTATTAGGAGGTATGGCCTTGTCAGAGTAGATGTGGCCTTGTTGGAGGAAATGTGTCACTGTGGAGGTGGGCTTTGAGGTCTCCTATGCTCAAGTTAGGCTCAGTGAGGCTCACAGTCTCTGTTTCTGCTGCCTTTGGATCTAGGTGTAGAATTCTCAGCTCCTTCTCCAGCACCATGTCTGTCTACACGCTGCCATGCTTCCCACCATGATGATAATGGACTAAGCTTCTGAACCTGTAAGCCAGCCCCAGTAAAATGTTTTCCTTTATAAGAGTTGCCTTGGTCATGGTGTCTCTTCATAGCAATAGAAACTCTTACTAAGACAGATAATTTTTAAAAACACAAGGGCTAGGCATGGATCTCAGTGTTCAAGTACTTTCCTAACACATGAGTCCTAGGTTCAACCCTGGGGATGGGATCTGAAATAAGTATTGCTATATGTAAATTATATTTATTCATCCAATCATCTCCTGTGGGTAAATTTTCAGTATAACTTTTTTTAATTGTACTACTTTTATTTATTTATTTATTTATGATGTTTATTTATTACTTCAGGTTACATCTCCATCACAGTGCCCTCTTTCCACCCCTCCCAGTCCCACCCTCCCACTCTCTACCCCCTATCCCTTCCATTCCATTCTTCTGGAGTCCCCCACCCCAGTTCATCAGTCATATGAGGGCCAAGAGCCTCCTCATACACTGGGGGCCTACAAGGCAGCACCACTAGGGCAAAGTGTCTCATTGATAGGAAATAAAGTCTATGTTCCTGTTCCCTTTGGTACATTAGTTGTAATATAGTTGTCCTGTACTATATGGCTAAAATCTGATTATAAGTGAATAGATGCCATGTACATCCTTCTGAGTCTGGGTTAGCTGACTCGGGATGAGCTTCTCTAGTTCCATTCATTTGGCTGCAAAGAGAACTCTTACAGCTGATAAACACCTTCAGCAAGGTGGCTGAATACAAAATTAATTCAAAAAAATCAGAAGCCCTTCTTTATACAAAAAAATAAATGGGCTGAGAAAGAAATTAGGGAAACAACACCTTTCACAACAGCCACAAACAACATAAAATACCTGGGAGTAATTCAGTATAACTTTTTAATCAAAGGAATTTTTAAAGGTTTTTACATTTTGTTGTCTTCTAGTGTTTAGACTGTAGCAGTTCAGTTATAGGACACTTATATATGCAAGGCCCTGAGTTAAACTACCATGCTCTAGTCAGGCATGATGATGCACACCTGTAATCTCAGCTCTTGGAAATATGTTCTGATTAGTTTTCATGACAACTTGAGACAAGCTAGAGTCATCTGAGGGGAAGAAACGTCATTTGAGAAAATGTCCTCCATAAGATCACTCTGTAGACAAGTCTATAGGACATTTTCTTAATTGATGATTGATGGGGGAGAGCACAGACCACTGTGGGTGATGCCCCCCATGGATTAGTGGTCCTGGGTTCTCTAAGAAAGCAGGCAGAGCGAGCCATGAGGAGCAAGCCAGTAAGCAGCACCCCTCCATGGCCTCTGCATCAGCTCCTGCTTCAAAGTTCCTGCCCTGTCTGAGTTCCTGTGTTGACACATTTGGTGATGGACTGGGATGTGGGCGTGTGAGTGAAACAAACCCTCTCCTCCCCAAACTGCTTTTGATCTTGATGTTTCATCTCAGCTATAGAAACCCTGACTTAAACAGAAGCAGAGCCAGGAATACCACAAGTCCAAGGTCAGTCTAACCTATACAGTAAGTCCTGGGCCAAGCTGAACTAACCCAGCAAGACCACCTCAAAACAAACAAGAAACCATTGTGGTTTCCTAACTAGGAGTTTCTTAAATATAAGGAGTTAGCAAGAAAATTAAAGTAGAAATTTTTCCTGGTAGTTTTCCCATGGTCTCTTAACAGTGTTTTCAAGAGGTTCTGGGTTCTTGAGGGCACCACACATCCTTTTCAAATGAGGAGTTTGATCATGAGAGCCAAGTTTCCCCAAGTAAGATACCCTCTGCCTGAGAGCAGTCAGGCTTTTCAACAAACGAGTGCATGTGAGGAGCAACTAGGTCAAAATATAAATCAGAAAAACATAGCTGCTTTTGGAACCAAAGGACTATACTGTGATGGGGAGATCTGTTATATATTCTAAATGTTAATTAATTTACTCCCGAGGTCTGCTTGCTGTAGGAGGCAATACATCACTGGTACACCAAGTGATGCTTGACAACCATTGTCTCTGACTGGCTTTAATAAAATCCTCAGGCCTGTGATTGGGCAAAGAGAGAGGTAAGCGGGGCTAAGGTGCACAGGCTTTGGGGGAGAAGTGGTAGCAAGGAAGAGAAGTGAAGAGGAGAGGAAGAAGAAAACACACCACGGGTTAATTGAAAGACAATATCTCCACGTGGCCTGGAACATCGACATACCATAGAGGATAACAGCCCAGGGGACATATGTATATGTTATGGGGTTTTATTTAGGAAATAGAATTATAATTTAGATTGGCTAAAATTGTTCTATACAAGCTGAGGCTTGTTAAAATCCATCAGGTATCTGTGTGTGTTTCTTTATAATGCCAGGTTTAGGGTTAACACTGCCAACCAAATAACCGTAATATAAATTTGATAATTATCTAAATTGTAATTCTACAATACTGGTTAGTTTTTGTTGTCAACTTAACATAGACTAGAGTCACCTGGGAAGAAGAAATCTCCATTGAAGAATTGCTTCCATCAGATTGGCCTGTGAGCACGTCTAAGGGAAAATTGTCTTAATTGAAGATTGATGGTACTACTATTGATGGTGGGTGGTTCCATTCCTGGGCAGCTGGGCCTAGGCTGTATAAGAAAAGTAGTTGAGCAAGCCTGGGGAAGAAAGCCATTGATCAGCACCTCTCCATGCTTTAAGGTCCCACCTTGAGTTTCTACCTAGGCCTCCCTCAATGATGGACTACAACCTTTTCCTCTCCCAAGTTACTTTTAGTCATGGTGTCTATCCCAGCAACAGAAAGCAAACTGCTACAACAGAAGGGCACCAGACTCAATCAATATAGTCTACCATACCAACCACATGATAGCAATTTCTGTTAAAAAAAAAAAATTCCAGAATTTATCCTATCATCTGAAAGTTACAGAGACACTAAAACTTACTTATAAATTAGGTAGATAAATTAAGAGTGACCCACAAGAAAACATCCAGAAAGCCATTATGACTACTGCACACTCAAACTAAACCCATGAAGCCAGACCCACACATAGAGAGGAGACAAAGGCACCCATGTCGTCAGACATGTTTCCACTGAAGATGAAACAGGATCTGGGGAAGACTGGCCTTTGTTGTGTTGTGGGGGGTGTAAACAGAGATGATCCTCCCATCTCTGATCAGAAAAAGCAACAAAGTGCCCTGAAACTGAGTCAGAGGCAAGCAGACCTCTGTGAGTTCAAGGCCTGCCTGGTAAACAAAGCAAGTTCAGGACAGTCAGGGCTGTTACACGGACACAGAGAAACCCTGTCTCGAAAAGCCAAAACCAAAACAAAACAGAAAATAATTCAGAGCCTGTAACCCAGAGGAGGGACCTTTCCCTCCCCCACCCCCCCGGGAGAGTGGCTTGCTTGCAGAGAGCTATTCAGTCTGAGAGGAGTTGGTTCAGAAATCCACTCCATGGGCTCCTTGCAGGGCCTTCCACTCCCCTCCCACCCCTTCTCCATTTCCAGTCTTCCACTCCCAGGCAAGGCCACTATAGCATCCTACCCAAGTTAGCCTGTCCCCAGGAAACATCATATTCCAAAACCCAGCTCCCAGACTCCCGGAGACCCACCAGTTGGTTCCCAAAACAAAAGTGTGGGCCTTCAGAACTAGGGCTCTGATAACTTTGCAGAACAAAGTAACCTGTGGGTCTAAAGCAACCATCCAAGGAATTCCTAGGAGACCTACGAATGTCAGTCAGTAACTACGTGGCTCCACTGTAGGCCCTTGCCCAGGGGCAGCAGGCCAACACAAAACCAATTCAATTGTGTTTCTGTGGATTTTTTTTGTTTCATTTTGCATTTTGTTTTGGCTTTTTTTTTTTTTGTCTTATTGTCCTTTTGTCTGTTTGTTTTGATTTTCATTTTTGTGAGTTATTTTTGTTGCTTGATAGTTTTGTTTGGTTGATTTTGTTTCTTTTCTTTTTTTCTTGTTTATTTATTTACTTATTTTGAAATAAAGACACAGAGAAAGAACTTAAAGTTGGGTGGTTAGAGAAATTCACAGCTGAGGGCAATTAGTCTCCTCTGGCAGTGACTGGGAGAGACACCGTGGAAGTGTGTGATGACATAAGGTTCAAGGGCTAAGGTATGTGAGGCCTAGCACCACAGAAATTAATTAAATTTTAAAAAGGAAGGAATCCAAGGTCACATTAACCTATCACATCGTGTCCCCAGCACAGATGTAAGAACTTTACAAGAATGTTGTCTCCCGAATGCCCTGAGCTGTCACAGCTCAACAGAGCACTTTCAGTGACTCAGCACTTCTAAGTATGACCTCATTTCAAGTCTCCAACAACTCTAAAAGGTGGTTCTGTTATTACCCTCCTTCTGTAAATGGAAAGGCAGAGGCTACAAAGAGCTGTGTACTCTGCCTCAGATGAGGTGAAGCCACAGTCCACACCCAATAAGGAAGCCTCATATGGGACACGGATATAATTGTCTCAGCAAAAATGGACTATGATACGTAGAAGTAGCTTCCAGCCCATGTAAGATACAGAAATCTCCACCCAGAAGCTCAAAGCAGGCCTCAGTAGCTTTGGCTGACCAGCCCCTCCTTGGGATCCCTAGAGCCCCACTTGAATGACAGCTGATTTGCATAACTAAGAAACACCACCTTAGTCTGAAAAACAGGCTATTCCTTGTGAGTCAGATCCAACTGGACCTTTTTACTGTACAACACAGAAAGAGGAGACACACAGAGAGAGAGAGAGAGAGAGAGAGAGAGAGAGATTTACAAATGCTGAAATTCCCACCTTAGCATGATTTAGTTAGAGCCTATACACCCTCTTCTACATCTTAAATAATCTCTAGATGATTTATAATGAATGACTCCCCAAATGAATTCAAATAGCTGTTACTGTATTGTTTAGGATTGGTGACAAGAAAAGTCTATTATACATTTTTAGCACAGGCACAGTTGCCCCCAGCCCCAAAGTATTTCCTATTTGTGTTGAATCTGCCAATGTAGAACTTGCAGATGGGGAGCCAGGTGGATGATGGGTGGGCCAAGCATCCCCTTAGTCTTAGAAGCCAGAGGCCTCCTCCCTGGGGCCCCACAAGCATTAGGGTGGCCATTCAAAGGGATTCTCTGAAGGAACTGAATTTCAAACAGGATCCAAAAACTGTCTATTCTCCTTCCAAGATTTATAAGTGGTGTACTTCACTGCTGCTCAGCAAGGCCCATTCCAAACACAGGGGTCATGGAGGCTACTTAGCTGGCCTGCTATCCTCTCTTCCATAAAGCTGCCATGTTTAGCCCATGCCCAAGTCCACACTCTGCATAAACATCAATTGAATCATACATCTGTGCTCACTAAGGGCCAAATCACTATCTGCCACCTTCACCGAAAAGGTCGAGGTGAAGCTACTGCATGTCCATGTACAGATAATGATGACATCGGGGGCTGGAATTAATTGTCCTGCTCATATTCCCATGTTTCTACTTGCCTCTCAACAAGGCCTCAGAATACATCTAAAACATAAACCTGAAACTCTAGCTGTTGGACTACTCACACCCGGTCAAGCCCAGCCCCAGCCTCCTTTGCCTTTACTCTCACTTTATCAAACCTTCCAGATGCTTCTTCCTTCCATACCTGCGGCAAGCCAGAGGAAATGCCAGGAAAATCCCTCATTGAGTTTCTTTGGCTGGACGCCCACATAATGAACTCTCCCTTCTTTGATCACCAGACTACTGATTTAAATTAGTAAAAATCCTCTAGTCTGAAAATTGCAAGCAATGTCATAATGCTGATGTAAGTGCTGGTTTGAACTTTTAATAAGTGTATTAGATTGGGTGGAACCAGGTCAAGCAAAAACAGCTGATGACATGCGGCACCAGATAAGAGCCAGTTGATTTCCAGTTATCGTCTCAAAAGCCAGATCCTGGGCTTCTCTGTGAGACTATTGGGTCCAACAGGATCATACTCTCCAGCCATGATGCCACTGCTGACAGCCACTGAAAAACACATTGTCTCCTCCATCTTAGAGACCATGACTAGCACTCTTGGGTTCCACAAATGGCTGACAAAAAAGAAAGAAAGAAAGAAACCTCATTCCAGTCACATAGCTTCCAATCAGACACACGCCACCACCAAAGAATAAGTAGGATGGTAAAATGTGCCCTAAAAGTAAGGACCTTTCTTCCCTAGAGCAAAGTTTGCAGAGGGAGTTAGAAGATGGAGTGAAGGGGACTCTTGTGTATAAAATTATGTGGATATGTAACTTAACAAAAATGTGGAAGACTCCCAGCACTCAGGAAGCAGAGGCAGCCAGATCTCTGTAAGTTCAAGGCCAGCCTGGTCTACAAAGTGAGTCCAGGATGGTCAAGGATACACAGAGAAGCCCTGTCTTGAAAAATCTAAAAAAAAAAGTGGAAGACTATGAGCCAGATCTGTAGATAACATTGGGCACCAGTAGTCCTAAGTCTGTCAGTCTCTCAAGACTCAAGACTCTCTTCTGAATCTCCACTCTCTGGTGCTGTTACCCCATCCTGCTGCCCATTCTTCTCAACTCAGTAACGGTAGCTTTTTGTTTCCTCCAATTCTGAATGTTCTTTCCCTATTAAAGTCACAAAACCCTGTTGATTTAATCTAACTCAAAAATTTACCACCACCACCTCAGCTCTGCCAAAATACCACTTGATTATGTTTCTCTGGAGCAGCACCTCCCAGTCTGTCCCATGATCTCAAACTATTAACACTCTGACACACCAACACAGAATATATTAGCATTGATAGTATAACATTCCTAGGGTTATGAAACAATATCATATACAAATAAGACATTGTTTTTGAGACAGAATCAGCAGCTCAGACTGACCTTGAACTCACAATTCTCTTACCTCCTCCTCCTGAATCCTTGGATCATAGGCATGTGCCACCATCCCCAATGATAAATAAAACACTTTCAAAGAAAGGAATATTTTCAGACAACTAGAAAGATGTGTAGGAAGACTTACAGAAAAATACTGACTGTGATTAACACAGGGGATTAGTTATTAATGACATATTAAAACTGTTTTACCCTGTTTTCTAAGTTGGGAATGTATTTTAAAGCAAAATCTCATGATGTGAGGCTATCTAATCTCAGATTCAACATTCCCCTCATTCCTCTACCTTATCTCAAACTGTTGGGATTATAATCACCATTTTCTGAGTGTTTTGTGGTAAGTATCCCTGCACTCAGAAGACAGAGGCAGGAGAATCTCTATTAGTCTGAGGCCAGCCTGATCTCCATAGAGTTCCAGTCCACCTAGGGCTATGTAATAACACCTTGTATCTAGTAAGAAGAAAAAAAATGTAAAAGCAAAGGTTGTTGTTATTTAAAAAGAAGTAAAAATAACATGGCGTGGTTTTTTTGTTGCTCTGTCTTGTTATTGATAATGATGATTCTTTTTGAAATCATAGTCCCACTCTGTAGCCTGGCCTGGCCTGAAACTCGCGGTCCTCCTGCCTCAGCCTCCCAACTGCTGCAATTACAGAAGTGTGCTACAACATCTGGCTCCTGAAATGTTACTTGTGACAAGAAAGAACCAAGAAACATGTAAAGTCTTGCATGTCTCTTAAGCCTCTGGTGATGACAGCAAAGGAAAGTTGAATAAGACTGGAGACACAGCAGACAGTTGTGGCGGGGGGCCTGAGAGAGCAGCGGGCGCAGTGTGTGTGCAGCAGCGCACTCTATTTCAGTTACTGCTCTCTTGCTGTGCTATTGCTGTTGTTAGTACATGATCATCATCGTGGTAAACAGACAGGCCCGGTGCTGAAGCAAGAGCTGAGAGCTTTACATAGCGATCTGCAGGCAGCAGGCAGAAAGAGACTGGGTCTGACCTGGCCTAGAGTAGCCTGGCCTGGCTTTTGAAGCCCCAAAGTCCACCCACAGCAACACACTTCCTCCAACAAGGCCACATTTCTGTGGGTACAAAAAGGGTGGGTGGGGGGGGTCCCAATGGCTAATCCAGGGACCAACCGGGCAGACTTAGACCCATGCCCGAGCAGAAAAGGGGTGGCCATGTGAGTGGCTGGCGAGGCATGAGATCTGCTCCCAGAGCCAGGCGGCCAGGCAGGGGTTGGTGCTGAGGAGAAATGGTGGGGGCCTGGCGGAAGCCTGGAGGCCTAATTGAGAAGCAAGCCCGGCTAGGCTGCTGGTGGCAGCAGCTGGGCTGCCAGGTAGGAGACCTAGCTAGGCGACCATGGAGGAGTCTAGGGCCCATTAGCGCCTGGCTGGCCAGCAAGCCAAACAGCAGTGGCCCATCCTTCATGGAAGGAGAGCAATTCCACCCCACATACACACCCTATTCCCCCACCCCCCCCCCCTTCAAAATAAACAGGCTCAGACACTCATCTCAGAGGCTGAGAAAAAAAGTTTACTCTGTGAATCAGTATTATGTACCTTTGGGTAGTGGGGAGGAGTTTGGGAAGAGGACGTATTTGATTCAGTATTGTCCAATCAGAAGAAAGAAATTGGAATGCCTAATTAATTATATGGGTGGTGAGGGTGGGGAAAACTCCAGGGAGGCTAGAAGCCTAGACTGAATGTCATTGGCTGAAAACCAAAGCACCAACAGACCTCATTAGCATAGGAAAGTCAGAGCAGGGTTAGGCACATGATGCATCTCCAGGGATCAGGATCCCCAAAATCAGAGGAAAGAGGGGGTTCAGCTGAACAAGGGGAGTCCATCGTCTTAGTGCTGGGCTCAGGGGCCTTTCAGCGACACCACACTTCCACACACCTCCTAATTTTTCCAAATAGTTCCTCAACTGGAGACTAAGCATGCAGATGTATGAGTTCACAGGAGACATCTCATTCAAACCACCACAAACTAGTTTACATGGTGTGTGTGCAGCAGTATCCTTTAACTAGTGAAAGTCCATATCAGCTTGCCATTCTTTCACTTCTGTCACCTAAAGGAATTCAAGATTTTATTTATTTATTTATTTATTTATTTATTTATTTATTTATTTGTTGGGGGGTTGAGACATGGTTTCTCATTGGCTATCCTGGACTCACTTTGTAGATCAGGCTATCCTTGAGCTAACAGAGATCCACCTGCCTCTGCCTCCCGAGTGGCAATTAACAACTGGTGGGTACTGGGATTTGAACCCAGGTCCTTTGGAAGAACAGCCAGTGCTCTTAACCGCTGAGCCATCTCTCCGGCCCCAAGTTTTGTTTTGTTTTTGTTTTTGTTTTAATTGCAAAATTTCCAGTCTGAGTGCTCATGTATGAAGAGTGGAAAGCCTAATAGAAGGGATGCTTTTCCAGTTGACTTCATGGTGCCCACATCACTTACAGTCTTCCTACTTAGGGTACAATGGGCACAGAGAACTTCAATTCCATTCTGATAGTGAAGTGCAGTCAGATAGGTGGGAAGCAGAGAGTTCTGGGTGTTGTAGGCTTCCGTCACTGTATTGTAATGATGAAGTGTTAAGTTGAGCAACTGACCTACAAAATTCCCCAATTAGCAATGAGCTCTGACAAGTGTGAGCCATTTAGATGATGTCACTGCCTATGGACCCATTCATTCCCCCCAAATCATCATCTTAGCCATGTACTCAAAATAAGTTTAATGACCATTAATTGGTAGATGAAGGTATCAGCTACTGTGGTTACACACATACCTCTTACATTGTAAGAGACTGAAACTTCTGCTGGACCTCACAGCCAGAGTTAATGATAAACCTTGAGGCCACTTAAGACTTAAGATTGACATCCTACTGTGCACTCAGCCTGTTTAACTTGCCTTTGAGAGAACAATATAATGATCAAACTCATTTGCCTTGGACTTCCCACACAATCAACTTTTACAACCTAAACTAATGCGTAGCTGTAATCTGAAGCTATGCACCCTTTCATGGCCCTGACCCAGGACAATGCATGTGCGCCATTTGCCACAGAACCAAATGCAGATGTTGAACACAATCTTCTAAAAGGAAGATCTACCATAGATGTTGAATATGACACTTATATTTATATTGGTTGGTAAACAATGATGTTTGTAATGCTGTTTATTATCGTGGTCAGCTAGGGTCAGTTGGAGTCAGTGACTCAATCCTTTGTAAAACTCTGTTAAAGATTTCCATGAAATACCCCTCATTCCTTCCCCCATGTGATATTTTCTATGCTGTTCAGAAAACATAGAGCAAATCCCTTTGTGAGGGACAGACAGACACACACAGACATACAGAGACAGACACAGTTACACACAGACAGATATGAATACAGACACAGGGACGGATTCACAAGTCTTTAGGCAGGTATAGATTCAGACTCATAGGACAGACAGACAGAGGGCAGAAGACACAGGGATCAATCCACTCTTGGTTAAATGGCTCCAAGGAGAAGTGCTTTTATTGCTTTCCTTAATGCAACACTGATCATTCTTGGTGACTCAGAGTTCATCACTAATGTGTTTAATCCATGCCGATTACAGTCTTTACCACCGCTTCCCACGTCAAAGATTTGGGAAAGAAATATAAAATAGATTACAAAAAAAACCTTTAAAATATTTTCTTTGCATATCTGAATTTTAATATCTGTCGATTAAGACTGTTAAGCCAAACAATAGAATCCCACAACGGTGGTGGCTCATGTAGGTGGAAGGTTATTACCTTCACATCACAAATGGCTGACCGGGCTCCAAGTAATACCTTGCAATGAAGCCAAGATGAAAGATCAAGAACACAGTGGTTTCTGCACCCTTTCATCCAGAGCACAAAAGCTTTCCTGGAGATCTGCCTTCTCCTGCTCCTCCCCTCTCCCTTCTTCCCAGCAGACTTCTGTTCAAGTCTCACTGATCAGAACTGGGCTCCTCAGAAACCATGAGCCGCAAAGGCACAGTACTTATCTTCGATGACAAATCCCAGTTGGCCTAAACCAAGCAGTAGTCACTGTCTGAGCTGGATGTGTCACTGCCGAGCTATGAACAAAACCTGAGTGTTCTCAGTAAGGAAAAGCAGGCAATGAGGAATGAGAAAGCTGGCAGCAGAGTCTAGCCCTGCTCTGGTCAATAGTATTAGCCACGGTTCATACAGCAAAGGGTTGTTAAAGGCACAAGGGTCAAGAAGGATGTTTGGCAGCGAGAAGATAGAGTAGCAGAAAGGGCCTCGAATACCCACCCTCTCCTCTCTCTCAGGCAGATTGCTGCTGGGTGTGCAAACTCAAACGTGGAGGTTTCGGCTGCCTCTGCACCTCCAGAGCCTGCTGGCCACACTGCTGCCCGTACGGCTTCTGTCCTTGCAGGCTCTTACTGCTGGTCACACTTAACAATGGCTTGACTTACAATTTTTCAACAGTATATTGGGGAGAAAGTGATGTACATTCAACAGAAACCATATCTTGATTTTTGAATGTGAGTTTTATTCCTGGCCTGGCAATATGAAGTCTAACCTCTATCAGGAAGCTGGGCCATATCAGCCAATGCAGCTCCCATTCAGTGGGGCAATGGCAAGAGGACACACCAGTCCTCGTCCACAGCCTGCATTTGTAGTTCCTATGTGGATCAAAGCTCCACCCTATTGTAGGCTGGAGCGCTTCCCAGTTAGGTTGCTCAGTGCTTTCCCCAAGCAGGCTGTCCCAGGACCTGAGACTCACTTGTTCTTTTTTGGGTGCACAGTTTAGATTTAATTCACAGATCTACAGTAGCTTCCTTCCCTCCTTCATTCCAACCTCTGGACTACCTGAACTAATGAGTAAGGGGCTGGTCAGGTCAGGGCTTCTTCCTTGGCAAGGATGACACAGTGCTCTCCCACACTGAGTCAGACCATCATCAACCCAGGAGCCTGCCAGCGTGACCAGACTTGTGAATGCTGCCTACCCAAGAACAAAAGTCAGAGTTGTGCTAGATCCTGGGGAAGAGAGAGAGAGAGAGAGAGAGAGAGAGAGAGAGAGAGAGAGAGAGATCCTCAGGGAGCCCCTCAGGACGTGGGCTGGGATCTGTTAAACAAGACTTAAACTGAAATTAAAGCTCCACAGTTGCACTTCTGGGATACAATACAGCCCTTTAATTAAGGGCATTTATAAAGCAGGAAGTTCAATTTGCCTATCGAGCTACAAAAACAGAAACTGTTCCTTGCATGCTCTGGAGGAGCCTGAACAGTTCTAACTTGTGTGAAGAAAGCTTGCACGGGGGCATTTAAATCTGTTCATTTTTCATTCTTCTCAACTAAATTCCTTTCCTTGGAGTCTTTACTTTGGTTGGTCGGGAAAGGGGGGGAGGTGTGCTACCTCTTTAAACAAGTGCCTAGACTTTAAAATGCTCAACTAATTTCATGTTCTTGATAAAATTTATCTGTGATCAGAACTGAGTCATACCAAAAATACTTCTATAAGATTTGACCTTTTACTGAAATCCCACATTAAGATAATACACTTAAAATGGTTATCTGGTAAGGCTTTTGTTTTTCAAAAGTACATTTAAAATAAATCACTTTTTAAAGTCAGAAAACTGTTTTCAATTAAGTCCTTTACAGACGATCAGTCTGAAAGTTCTTCTTGCTCTTTTATTTCCTTTACATGCAAATTACACCCAGAAGTGCTGCGCCCACAGCACCGTACAAATCACGCTTAGCTTTTGCTTTTTTCTTCATGTCCAGTTAAGTCTCACAATCCACTTGCCTCTAGACTCTAGGAGAATTGTGTTATATTATTCCTAGGACAACAACAATGTAAGCAAAAGCCTTTTTTGTTGTTATTAGTGAAAAAAAAAAGCTATTCCAATTATATGAGGATAATTAATTCTTTCTTTGCACTTTTTCTCTCAATAATAAAAATACTTATTTTATACTTGTGTGTTTCCTTTTTTATCGACTAAATGTGCTTTTTGACAGTTTCATACACATAACAAGTTCTTGTTGCTCTCACATCACCCCTTACTTCCTTCCTATGATCCTCACCAGAGCTCTGTCACGTCACTTTCCTGCATTCAGGTCTTTTTGTTTTGTGTCCCATAGATTTTAACCAGAATTGTCTATGTGACCATGAGTTTGAAACTCTCTGTTGGAGCTGAGTGGGTTCACCATTGGCTCTACAAATGGAAAGCAATGATTAGCATAACCAACTGTAAATTCCTTCTGATGAAGTGTTTTCATGCAATTTTTAAATTTTTTTAATCATGCCAACAATGTCTTAAAAGTCTTTATCATATAAAGAGCCCTAAAGACTTTTCATTTGAAGCACTGTCTAAATAGACTTATTCCAATACCTGCTGAAACCCAACTGCTAGGTGGGGCCACCTGGAGTTTAATCACCTGATTTCTCAGTGAACTCAGTTTGCTCTTGAAATGGTGGAAGCATACTAATGACAGATTATCTAAAACAAAATCAACTCCAAAATTGCTGTTAGAAGCTATTTGTGTTATTGGCAGATTTTGCGTTTTCCTTAGACACTTGCTCTGAACACTTGAGGATAACAAAGTTTTGAGCTGAACAAGAAGTCTAGAAAGAAAAATCATTATGAAACAATTACATCTAAGTTTTCTAAATCACCATGAAATGAATCTGTGGCTTCCAAAGTTATAGGTGGTAAGTGGATCAAGAGTTGGGTAGGAACTCAGCTGGTGCTGGGTTTGCCTACCGGTAGCACAAAGCCCTGGGTTCAATCCCCAACACCATATAAACCAAGGTAGCACTGGCCTTCAATCCCCACACTCAGGAAGTAGAAGCAGGATGACCAGTTCAAGGTCACCTTCAGCTCCATAGTCTGTCTGCCTGGGGAAAGCTGAGGGTCTCATCAATCCAAAAGGCAAGCTAGAAAGAAGAAACACAGGGTTGAGAAGCTAGATGACTAGGCTCAAGAAAAAGTCGAGGACAAGATGTAGAACAATTAGGCCACACCGAAGCAGGCAGCCACCCAGAAGAGGGAGAACAGAGAAATGGAACAGGAAGTCAGATTTGAAGTCACAGGGGATGGCAGTAGGAATGGCCATAGAGTTCAAGGAAAGTCAGTCTTGAGGGTCTTCTGTTTTGGGTTTTCTTATTGTGGTTTCGTATGTGGTTATTGTATGTCTTGTTTTGTTTATGTTTCTGTGGATGAAACGTCTAGAAAAGAGTATCTGTCTCAGTCCTCAAGCCCTCCTGCCCCTTTCTTTTGGACTAGCTACTGGGCCAAAGGCTTCTGAGAATGTTTTTCATAGAAGAAACACCATTATAGCTGATTTTGCCTCCTGGTTTATTCTACTGGGGAATGTAGGAGTTATATCTTGTGTATCCCAACTCCACAAGAAGGAGTCCCATACACAGACAGCTCTGCACACCCCAAAACTATTACTGGGCTAAGAGCCATGAACCTGACCAGCTGGGCTAGAATAACATTTGTTGAAAGCTTTTGCTCAGTCATATTCTCAGACAAAGACAGATACTCAAACAGAGCAATTTAGCCCCAGCACTCAAGTGACAGAGGCAGATTAATCGCTTTGAGATCCAGGCCAGCCTGGTCCCCATGGTAAGTTCCAGGCCACCCAAGGAACAAAAAGGAAAAAATGCATCTTACTGAGATGAGTCAGCTTCAGGATTTCTCTGAGACAAACCAGGTCAAATGGAGCTGGTAGTAAGAGAAACCTCAGATTCCGTGTGATCTGTCACAGAAGTAGAAAGTAAGTGGTCTTTCTGAAGCAGGGGCCTGATTGAGAATTCATTTAAATGTAAGCACCTTGAGGGGCTGGCGCTTATCACCTTCTCATAGAACTATGGGAAGACAGCCATGCCACTTCCTGATTGCAGTGGGTGGGGTATAATGTGGGGCTAAATGACACAAAGGAAGGGAGATACAGAAATTTATATAATTCTTGCCACGCGGTGGTGGCGCACACCTTTAATCCCAGCACTTGGGAGGCAGAGGCAGGCGGATCTTTGCGAGTTCAAGGCCAGCCTGGTCTACAAAGTGAGTCCAGGACAGCCAGGGCTACACAGAGAAACCCTGTCTCGAAAAAAACCAAAAAAAAAAAAGAAAAGAAATTTATATAATTCTTTGAAAAGAGAAAACCCCATTTATTTATTATAATCTTATTGCAACTTTCTCATACTTTGCCCTGAACTCTGAAAGCACAATTATGTCTATCACATAATTAATAACCAAACAAATGTATAGAAATTAAATTATAACTTACATATTCTGACACTATTCATGAATGCTAATAGTTCATTTTACAGGTTCAATTTTTATGTTCTTATTAGTTTATATTAATCATAGATAATAATAGGTTTCATTATAGTATTTTAAAACACATACATAGTATTTTTCTATCATGTTCATTCCATTACCCTCTCTAGTCTCCTATCTACTCTAACTAGCCCCCTTCCTCCTCTCAATTAGCCCCTCTTCTACTTTCATGGGGTCTGTGTGTGTGTATTACTTCAACTACTTTTTTGCATTACTAGACTATGGGGTGCCCAAGGATATAGCCAAACATTAGTGTGTGGTGGAGGTTCAGATTTCTTTGGAGGCACAGTTGTGTTGAATGAATGTGTTTTTTGTTTTGGTCTCAAATATGGGATATGGGGATGCCTTTGTACACCACTGAAAAACAGACTCGTGAAAGAGGCATACAAAACATCCTGATAAAAGACCACATGATGTTTTGCCAGCCAGAAAACTGTCACGTGTGGGGAACGTATTTACATCCTTTATTGGACAGACTCCTAGGAGAGCTGGTGATCTTGGTCAACAGGAAGTACCTTTGCTGAGGGTGTGAAGTTGGCCAACTGGAAGATGGCCTTGTGCAGGTGTAAAGAAGAGGCCCCAGAAACGTGAGGAGCTTTTTGATTGGCATCACATATCATCTCTGCTCATCAGTGCTTCGCTTTGAAAGACTCCAGACAACACTTTGCCAAAGTTTGTTACTGCTGAGATTTGCTGAAGATTGCTGCCCAAGTTGGGCTAAGCCCAGGTCAGGTTGAGCCCAGGTCGGGCTTAGCTCAGGTCGCCTTATTTGGGGCCTTGAAAGTCACTACTTCTTGGCTGTTGTTGGTGCTCCTCGTTAGCTGTGTTCTCCTTGTTGCCATCTGCTATTTTCCTGTTGCTGATTGCATCTGTTCCTGTGTATGCTGTTTTGGCTCCACTACTGATGAGTTGCCCCAAGGACCTGAGACTTAGGAGATTTATATCCTTTTTCTCGTGCCTTGAGTTGGTGGGCTGGAAGGAGTTTAGAGTTATTAATAAGTAGTTTAAAAGAATGCTTTCACTGGTGTGTTTGTAAGACCATTTCTGGATGAAATTAACACATAAGTCAGTAGGCCGAGTAAAACAGATTGCCCTCCCTAATGTGATGGGCCTCATCTAGCCAGCTAAAGGGCTGAGTAAGAGAATTCTTTCTGCCCCACTGCCTTTGAGCTGGGACATCTATCTTTTCCAGCCTTTAGACTCAAGCTGAAAAAACAAGCTCTTCCTGAGTATTAAGCTTGCCAATCTGCAGACTGAAGTTATACCACTAGCAATCTTAGAGCTTCACCTTCCCAACTCACACTACACACACACTCTCAGGCTCCCTGGTAATGTGAGAGATTCTTTATAAGAAATAATCCCCTTCTACACACACACACGCACGCACACACACACACACACACACACATGCACACCTGCATTCACACTCCTCTTGTTTTTTCTTCTATACAAGCTTCATTAATACAAATAATTCTACACCAAAGTTCCTCAACAGATAAAGACATCTTACCCTCTTCCCTCTTAGACATTTACCCTTCCCCCAGAATCACAGTCCTTCCTTCCAGTCCTCCCAACAGGAACTCAAAACAATGATTTGGGGTAGAGTTTGCTCCAGATTACAGAGTAACTCAGCACACCACCACCAGTACAACTTTCATTCAGGTGCATGTACATTCAAGCTAATTCCTTCACATGGCCTTCTAGAAGTGAGAGGTTTAAAGCCAGGAGTGAAAAGAGAAAAGTCTGACCCTGAACCTACTGACTGGTAAAGACCATAATGGCAGCTAGACACAATCCTTCCCAGATGCCTCACTGACTTACAAGTAAATACTGATTTTTTTTTTTTTCAGAGTGTGGTGACTTAAATGAGAAATGTTCAATATAGGCCCATAGGATGGTTTGAATGAGAATGGTTCCCAAAGGCTTATATAGTTGAATACTTGGTCCCCAGTTGGTGGAAGTTTTGGGAAAGATTAGAGGGTGTGGCCTTGTTGGAGGAGGTCTGTCACTGGGGAAGGGCTTTGAGGTTTCAAAAGTCCACAGCATTTCCAGTTAGCTCTCTTCTCTCTGCCTCATACATTAAGGATAAGGATGTAAGTTCTCAACTACTCTCCGGCACCATGCTTGCCTGCATGGTGGAATGCTCCCCACCATGATGTGCATGCTGGGACTATAATCAAGCCTCCAATAAACTCTTCTATAAGTTGCCTTGGCCATGGTGGCTTGTCACAGCAACAGGCAAGTAACTAAGGCAGCTGTGTATTAGAATACTTTATCTCCAATTGTGAGCACCATTTGGGGAGGCTGTAGAACCTTTTAGGAGGTAAACCCTTCCTGGAAGAAGGTCACTAGAGCAGGCTTTGAGGTTTTACAACCTTGCCCCACTTCCTGTTCATTCTCTCTGCTTCCCGTGTATAGATGAAATGTGAGCTCTCTGGTTTCTGTTTTTACTGCCATCCCTTCTTCACCATTGTGGACTCTCCCTCTGGAACTGCAAGCTAAAATAAAGCCTTTCTTCCTTAAATTGCTTTGGATCTTGTATTTCATCATGTCTACAGAAAAGTAATACACAGCATCTTGGGTGACTTGACTGAACATGCTATACCATACTGAGTGAAAGCAAGCAGGATGTCAGAAGTCAGTGTATCAGAGCAAATGAGGGCAGAGCGTTCAAACCAAAAAGTAAGGACAATGTACACACACACACACACACACACACACACACACACACACACACACACACACACGTCCACCAGCACAGGACAGAGCATGCATGTTTCAGGGACTGCATATACCAGGGAAGGTCTGTGCAAGGGGTGAGGGAATGGGAGAGCCACAAGGTGGATGCAGAGCAAGAGAGATTGCTGTGAGCAGAAAGTGGGCATAGAAGTTTTCCAAATGGTCTCACTGTATAAATCCCAGTTGCAAAATCCTGTAAAAAGAAAACTCAGAGCAAATATTTATGTTCACAGAACCTCAGATCAAAAATGTTGCTTCTTAGCCGGGCGGTGGTGGTGCACGCCTTTAATCCCAGCACTTGGGAGGCAGAGGCAGGCGAATCTTTGTGAGTTCGAGGCCAGCCTGGTCTACAAAGCGAGTCCAGGACAGCCAAAGCTGTTAACAGAGAAACCCTGTCTCAAAAAACAAAAAAAAAAAAAAAAAAAAAAAAAATGTTGCTTCTTAGAATGGCATGGCTTTCCACAGGTTCTGTTTGATTAGGTAGGCAAAGCCTGCTCCAGACTGCAGCATCCCTTCCAATGCAGTCAACACATGCTTTTTCCATGACTGTATATGAAGCCAAACCTTCTTAGTTATCTAATAAGTATTTATTAATAACTATAAACACTTATAACAAATATAAACCCTTACTTAACTACTAGCCCTAAGATGACTACAACCCCTATTACCTAACCACTAAACCTATTGATAACTATAACAACTATTTTTATAACCTTTTAGAAGAATACAGTCTCTGGGGCAGGTCCTCAGTCGTCAGGAACACAGTCTCTGGGGTAGATCTTTTAAAGCACTTAGTTAACAGTCTTTCTTCAGGAATATCTCAGACAAAGGTCTTTTTGGGTAGATTGGCTATGGCGGCTTCATCTTAAATAAGACTTGAGGCTTTCTTCTCTCTGGGAGACCTCAGCCGTCTGTAGGCCAACTTATTCCCTTTGTATCAGCAACTCTGCCGCTCTGCCTCAGTCTTTAAAGCTGGCCACAGTTCCGTTCAGGTCACTGT